>JAAGVU020000015.1:2921578-2971476 GCA_011763525.2 Mormyrus iriodes | reverse complement strand
CTCCCTCCTACTTATGCTGCCATAGCCATATCTGCCAGAGCTTACATATTGCACTTATCAAACTGTTCTCACTGCCTTTAGTCTCCCCTACCTGGCTAATTGCACATTTTATTTCCCCTACTCCTCCTGGGGTGTGCTGCCTGGAGACTCCAAATTATCAAGATATTCTGCCTGCCCTGCTGTCTGCGACATCTGCACTACCTGTGGCGCCTTTCCAGCCTGCCCACCCTTCTGTCATTGACGTCTCTCCTGTTTGCCCTGCTGCTCTACCACTGTACGTCCTGCCATTTGAAGTAGCACCAGCACCTACCGGGACGTCTCTCCTGCCTGTCTGTGACATCTCTCCTGCCTGTCCTCCCTTCTGCCTATGACGTCTCTCCTGCCTGTCCTCCCTTCTGCCTGTGACGTCTCTCCTGCCGCTCCTCCCTTCTGCCTGTGATGTCTCTCCTGCCTCTCCTCCCTTCTGCCTGTGACGTCTCTCCTGCCTCTCCTCCCTTTTGCCTGTGATGTCCCTCCTGCCTGCCCTGCTGCTGTTCCCTTGTTCATCTAGTCTCAAGTCTTAAAATTTGGACGGTATAAATTAGGATTTTGTCACTTTTTTTATCATTTGCCTTCCTCTGCTGGCCCCTGGAGGATGGGCTCCCCCTTTGAGTCTGGTTCCTCCCAAGGTTTCTTCCTTCTAGGGAGTTTTTCCTTGCCACTGTCGCCTCTAGCTTGCTCACTGGGGGCTCTGGGTCAGGGATAATGTAAAGTGCTTCGAGACAATGTAATATTGTGACAATGCACTATACAAATGAAATTGAATTGAACTGAAATAATTGCATTTATGTAGGCAGTTTTTGTGTAAGGTGGTGGGTTGTCTAAAAGTAAATATATTTACACACACAGTCACACACACACATACATATATGGAAGTAGAACTTTTATTATGAATGTAGAAGAAAATGACATCAAAATTAAAGGAAACAGTGCTTGTCTACTCAGTTCCTTTCAATAGTTGTTATTCTAAGTATTCTGTTTTGTACACATTGGCAAGTTCATTTATGCTTTCACCGGTAGATTTTTGCTTGAAAATTGAGATCAAAGTAATATTAAATCCAATTAGTTCCACTCCAAATGGAGTATGTGACTTCTAAGAAATGCTACCTTTTTAAATATTTGCACTGAAAAACAGATTGAATTTTATGTTGTGGTCACACAAAACGTGTGGTCGTCACTGAGACATCAATGCGAAAATATGCTAATATTGGCAATTTAGTTTCCTGTGGCTACATTTATTTTTAAACAACAACAATAATAATAACGATAACGATTATCATTATCAATAATAATAATAATAATAATAATAATAATAATAATGACAATAATAATAACAACAATGATAAATATAATATGTAATTGTTTGATGATAATAAATAAATCGTGCATATATTATTGTTGATAATTATACAATTGGCACTACCAAGATAAATTGTTGGTTCTCAAATTAGTGATTATGAGAACAATGTGTGAAAATCCTTTAATCTGATTTAATGAAGCAGCAGTTTTTCTGTTAAAAAGGCATGGGAGCCAGTTAGCCTATTTTAAAGGCAAGCTGGGTCACATGACTCATTTAATGACAGGGCTGTATGATTGAGATTTTTGTATTGCCGTAAATGTAATGGTGTAACATCGAATTTGATATATTTTTACCTAACCTTTAGTTGGATACACTTATTATAATATCTTAGAATAGAACCTGTGATTATGTAACAGCTTCTTCTTCAGCACCGGTGAGATGACTTATAGCTGACAATTGAATATAAATGCTTTGCATCCTAATTTCTGTCTTAAATGCAATTAAGTGACAATTCGGTGTAATAAGAAATGCTTTTGGATTAAAGTATTGATGCCTTCAGAACAAAAAAAGTTGCATAACATTTAGTACAATACATTTTCATGCCAAAATATGCCTGGCAATCTTGTATAAGTCTTAGGCATTACTGTGGTACAGCCTGTAGATTATAGGACTGTGAACACAGTCAAAATGGCATGTACCTTCCTGCGTGGAGCTCCTTGCGTGTGGCTTAGCAAGTTCCCCCTCCGTACCCCAGACCGGGATGTCACCGTCAGGCCCCTGGGTTTGGCTCTTAACCCTAATTGCCCCAGGGACCATCTGACCCTGCTTTCCCAACTCTTCATAGCTTGATAAATATAAGCGAAGCTGATATAGCTGGTGCTCAATAAGTAGGATAAGAGCCATAGAACATCTGCGTGATTGCTTGTAGGAGAAACATTTTCAATATGCAAGAAATTGCATCAAACTACATGGAGTCATGTAGGAATCTGCTTTTCATTCATTTTCAGCAGGAGACAATCCTATTTGTAATAGTCAGAGTGTGACTCCAAACCTGTGGGATACATTAATCGGGGATAGTAAGAGTTCATTATTAATAATGTATGAGGCTGTAATGTTGTGTGTGGAGTTTGCATGTGCATCTCTCCCCTTGTGGTTGTGAGGTTTCCTCCACGTACTCTGGTTGCCCCCCCCCCACCACACACACATGCACAGTCCAAAAACATGCTGAGGCTGATTGGAGTTGCCAAATTGCCCATAGGTGTGCTGGTGTGAGTGAATGGTGTGTGAGTGTGCCCTGTGATGGGTTGGCACCCCATCCTGGGTTGTTCCCTACCTTGCGCCTGTAGCCTCTAGGATGGGCTACGGACCCCCCGCGACACTGAACAGGACAAGTGGTTATATAAAATTGATGGATGGATTTCTAGTGTACCCCGAAAAGGCAAACAATCAAACGAATAAATAAGCAGACAAAGATAGATAAATAATAAACTATGCGGCCTAGATTGAAGAAACCGGGGGATTATATATAAAATATAAAATATTCATATACAGTGTGGCATACAGTAATAACCTGTAATAATCCTTCTGGTCTCTATTTACACATTGTAATAGTCCTAAATTTTTCTTCTACTCTATAGCAGTATTTGTCACCAGTATTTGGATGTCATTTCCATAACATCACCAAAATATTTTCTAAACATGTCATAATGCTATGTTGTAACCGCTAAGAAAGTATAGTCACATTGCAAATGTGTCGTGCAGTGGTGTGTGGCGTACCTAATGAAAATAAACAAATGAAAAAATCTGAAAGTATGAAATCGTAGATGCTGTCTCAATAGATGAAAATTAAATGTCAACACATCATGCTGTATTTAATGAGATTTTGAATTGCCAATTTCCACATTGTTGCAGACTGAACGAAACTCCAGACAATTCAAAGCTATTAAAATGAAATAACTTGTTTAAACTAAAAAATATAGGAGTCGATCATATATTTGATTTTCATATTTTGTCACACATTCATCATATTTATGAAATTTAAAATATTGACTATCATAAATAAATTGTTTTCCCACAGATTTAAGAAGGAGTATCAAAAAACGAAAGCTTAAGAATGAATGACCACTTTCGCTGACTTGAATTTTTAAAGCAGAGATGGACAAGAAACTGAGGCGTTGTGGATTTCAGCCTCGGGTGTGGGTTAGCTGCACCTTTATGCATGATTGACCCTGTCATACTGTAACGAAGACTTCTGTGAAACAATGAGAGCAGAATAAAACTACATTCAGCACACTGCTACTCTCAGGTAGCTGGAATACACTGTTATATGCGAATATTTTTATGGTGTATTAACAAAATATCAATTCTCTCTTTCTGTCTCTCTGTGTCTGTCTAATCTTCCTGAAACTTATTACTGAATTTTAAATACTTTACATATATCTCTGCATTATTTCCCCTTTCATTCGTTTATTTATTTGTTTGCTTGTTATGTTTATTTAGTTGCAGAAGATGCACACACTTGTATAATTTGTATAATTTAAGGACCAGTGGGATACTGCAGTCCCATGGCCTATATCTGAGTATTAAAATAATTTTAATATTCTCTGCACATTCAACATTAATTGCACATGCAAATTAATAATGTTCATGTTGCTGACTTTTTGTTTGCCAAGGGTTCTCATCGTTAAGGAGCTAATTACACAGTCAGAGTTGATTCACTGTAAAGTTTACTGCAAACTCTGTCAGATGGCAGAGGAGTGATTAGCTGTCTGGCATGCCTTATTCATTTCATTAGCCTGGATTTGGGTAGTCCAAGTGCTGCCTCTAAGGGACATCGACCAGAAATAAAGGGATTTGAAATTGATTAAAAGCACATTCAAAATTAGTATTCACCTGAGTGAATCCTGAGTGTAGCTAAAGCCACATTTTTGGCGCTTTTAGTTATAACAATAAAATACTTCAAAAGCTTTTAGAAAAATGATTTTACTTAACTTTGTGTCCTAGCCTGCATCATAAACTGGGAGTGAGCAGTAGAAAGTGCCGTTCGGACAGCATAAATGGATGCCAGAAAATCCTTTTTAAGGTAAATCATACGGATCTTAGAACTGCCAGGGTATGGTGTCAATAAATATATTTTACGTCCTAAAATAAAGCAATGAAAATTTTCCTCCCTAGAGAAAATCATTACTGAGGCCCAAAGGACACTTGTGGTTCTGTTTTCTTCATGTCCTGAGGATGTGCAATCTGTTTGTCTGTTTAATATATCAATTAAAAATCAGTGTTTTTAGCCAGCAGCACAGTTTGGTGTTGCATACCTAATATTTGCCCACAGGGTGGTACCAGGAACAAAACTCAAGATGGCATCCAGCATCCCCACATTAATAATTCACCCAGACAAAGTGATGAAAATTAACGCTGTAACTTTTTCCCCGGTATCAATATTTGAAGGGTAGCTACATTATTATTTTAAATATTATATATATATATATATACACACACACACACACACATAAAATCATGTGCATGTATACAGATGGATGGATGGATGGATAGAAAATTTTACCCCCTCCTGATAAGTATGTATTTATATTAAGAGTGGGTATTACAGATATGTTAAAATACTATGAAAAATGTACCTTGGAAAAACATTTAACAATGCTTCAGTTTACACCAAATATATAATTTAAAAAATATATATATAAATGCATGTACAGTAGCTGCTTGTTTTGTCAATAGTGAGATGTATCTCATAGAAAACTCCTGTTGTGGGGCATAGACTTTATCCTAAGCTGGAAGTCTTTGTGTGGCCTCAGAATGCTGCAGGTATAGGGGACTTGGTTCAGAGTGAAAAGAGTTTCTGAATCTTATTGCCAGTCCCACCAGGAGGTCGCAGCAGGTCAGAGGTGAATTTCTTCACCCTCATGAGAAGCCCATGCATGTCAGAAACAAGGAAATGGAGGGCATCTCTGACAGCTCTGGGCTTCTGTTTGCGAAATGATACCAGGATGGAGTGAACCGCTACAACCCTGGACAATTTTACCAGTAAATATGAGGTTTGGGTTAGGTGCTGACTGGCTTCCCATTTAGGGTGTCCCCTGCCTGATACCATGGGGTTCATGGGGTGAGCTTTGTGATCTCTGTCCCTTTGTACTGGATAAATGGAAAAGCGGAAGGAGGGAGGGACGGATGAATAACGGGGAGATGGCTGCATGATGAGGAGACGGATGGATGGATGATGGGGAAATGGATGGAGGGAGAGATGGATGACATGCTTTGTTACTGACTACAAAGGGACCTAAATAGCTGTAATATTCAGTTATTTTCAGAACGAGACACAGGACACTGTGCTGGCATATTATGTCCTGAGGGAAGCGCAGGAAAATCCAACGGCCACTGGCAGCCAGGGAGTCGCAGGATAACCTTTAAACCGATATACCCAGTAGCGATCACGCACAATTCACCCAAGATTAATACAGTTATGGCTAAAGCACGGCTCATATGAATATCTTAATAAAACGGGCTGGAAAATGTAAGTTACATCATTAAACCTTAATGGGATCTGTGCACTACGGACTTAAAGACGGTCAACGCGACGGGAAGCTGCCCACTCGCCATAATTTCACTGGGGACGGCATGTTTTAGCTTTATTGCGTCCCTCATCTCTTTCTGAAGCACAGGAGACGTCGATTCACCGGCCACCGCGTGCACAGACTCCGCCTCCTTCTATTAAAAAGAAAAAGAATGAGGTTAAATAAAAGATAAAAAAATTGACCTACACAAAACTTGACAGCTTTCTAAAAGGCCTGCAGCAGGACAGTGGGGTTTCTAGAGGACTGAAGTTTGGTAGCAACAGGCTGGAATTTCTAGTGAACAATAGGATGACATTTCTACCGCCATTACGAAGCTCAGTTTGAAGGAAATCTTTGGTGGGGTGGAGGGCACAAACTCCATTTTCACAAAGTAAGGGAGGGGACTTAAACTTACAAGCAATATGACCCATTAGTTTGTGTTAACGCTTGCCAGTTGGTCCGCAGTAAATTTAGCATGCGATACTAAATCAGTGCTTAACTGACTCTACACTGAAAGTCACCCAGTCAATTTTGTGTTTAATTCTGTGATTGAGCATTTGAATACTCATGGTGGAGTTTACCACCCCTCAAGGGGCCCCCTGTTGGCCACAAAGAGTCACTACACCTGGGGGGGGGGGGGAGTGTAGCCCCAGAAACAAAAAAAAAGCTGCTCCCATAATTTAGAAAAATTGCATGACTAAACAGAGACTAAGGAGCGATTTCATTTGGTTACGATAAAACCAAGTCAGACAAGCATTCAGATGAATGAATGACACACAGGTAAGCAGGTTGCCAGAAAAGCAATACATTGAAAGTCATTGAATGAAAGACTAACTTTGACAAAACACTAAGTGGTGTCTGCACGGCTCATTCCGGTCACTTTACTGCTCCAGCAAACCCGATCAAATCCCTGTAGCAACTTCACTTTGTTTGAGAAATAAAAGTATACTTCAGACCTGAGCTTTCAAAGAATGATCAGTCATTACATGGGGATACCCATTGTTAAATCAACCGTTAAGCATATTGAAACCAGAACCTTTATGCTAAGTTCAGAATGCTTTATTTTGACATTCACAGTCACATCAGAGAATGTGTGTGCCTCAGTACGGTCATGTGACACTTAACAACGGAGAAACGTTCCAAGAATCCTGTTACGAGATTTCATCATTGCGTGAACATCACAGAACGTACTCGCACAAACCTAGATGGTGTAGTGTGCTGCACACCTTGGTTATATGGTATAGCCTAAATAACGTTTAAAAATGGCATAGTAAATACATAAACCGGTAACTTTGTTGCTAATTTTTATTATCAAGTATTATCTGGTATGCATAACTGTATGTGCTATACCTTTATACGGCTGGCAGTGCAGTAGGTTTCTTTACACCAGCATCTCCACAAACAGGTGAGCAATGTGTTACATTATGACATTAAGATGGCTATGATGTCACTAGGCCATAGGAATTTTTCAGCTCCATTATACTGTTATGGGAATCCCATGGTGTATTTGATCCGTCTTTGATTGAGATGTCATTTTGCCACGCATGACTGTACTGAAGTCGACCGATTTACTATAAATAAGGATTTTTTGATTAGTTATTAATAGTATAATACATCTGTCCTTCTGTACCACCTGAGCCTGGAGCCCTCCTGAGACGGTGTATCAGGTCACGGCAGGGTACACACTTAGTCATGCGCTATGCAGGATTTACAGGTGTCTGTTTGCGATATTCATTCGCTCCAGGTGAAAAAACATGCAAATACCACACACACAGCGTCTTATTTTGCTAGTCATTTGAGTATGATGTTTTTTTTTTTTGTATGTGTGTGTTCATAACTGTAAGTAAACAAGTGGGTATATTTAAATTTTTTTTCCCAGTATTTTTCCAATTCCTTGACTGATAGCACCTTGATTGACTCTTCCGCTGGGTTCATTGCTTTGAATCTCTTGATTGCAATTTGAATAATAATGAAGGATTTAAAGATGGCGCAGTGGCTCACCAGGTAACCTTACGCCTCCAGGGCCGTGAGAGTTTGCATCTACTCCCTGTGTTGTCTGGAGTCCCCCTGGGTAATACACTTTCCTCCAGTAGTGCAACAACATGCAGTTAGACAAATTGGTATTGTTAAATTACCTGCATTGTCTGAGTGCGTGTGTATATATGCCTGGTGATGGATTGGCATCCTGTCCAGGGTGTACCCTAGCCTTAAGCCCAATTGCTTGGGATAATATGCAGGTCCCTCCAGTAATCCTGTCCAAGACAAACGGTTGGAGGCTGGGTAGACGGACTAATAAGTAACATTGCATAAATTTTAATGCTCTCTGTGTTTAGTAAGGTTTTGATACATATTTTGAGTAAACAGGAGGTACTTGGAGGTTTTTTGCATAAGTTGCAGTTTTATTTTGGTGAGAACAGAGGCGAGAAGAATCTCCAAATATAGGAGTGTAAGTGTTAATTAAGGAACGAGCTGGTGTTTGGTGTGCTGCCCAAAAGCAAAACAGAAACACAGGGGCACATTACACCCTGTTTCACATTTTCAACATTCCCATCAGTATGTGATGACAGCTTTCAGGCTATGGCTCCTACCATCCTGTTTGGTCCTTTCTCCTCTGGTTTTCTGTAGGACTTTTCCACCCCCCCCACACAAACACACACACACACACACACACACACACACACACACACACACACACACCATCCCCCGATAATAGAGTCATCAGAACGAATATGTTGCTAGAGAAACGATCACTTCTGTTTTTCATTTGCCATGGATCTGTCTGAGGTTCCATGAGCTCCTTTCAAAGCCTCATAACTATCTCAGACCCACTGATTACGTTTCTTAATGTAACTTGTGTTTCACTTGTGGAAACGGATAAATGCAGAATTGATCCACACCTGATTGGACTGTTGATTAGGGGCGGTATGTACATGGTGCAGGGCGGGGGGATGGGGGGCTGCCATTATTCAGAGTGTGCTGAATGGAGTATTATTTGCCCTTTGTAATGAATGTTTAATTATAATTGCACTCTTTAAGGTAGTAGAAAGGAGCGTGGATTTACATCATCAATTTCTTTTGAAATTAAGAGAAGTGAGCAGGAGGCTTCATAACACATATGGTTATATGCTCTGCTGTCAGCAGGCCTCCGGCAGGTCTGCACTTCACTCCGGCTACACCTCAATGGGCGTACAGAGCTGTTTGATCATTCTCAAGTTCCTGTTTCCTATCCCCGCCCTTTATGCCTGCTTTGCGGACGACTTCTCTGTGCTACAGACCCATCCAAATCTGCCACTTCCCTCCGTCCCTCTTTCGCTGAGCATCTGGGGTGCATGAACAGCCCGGTCATAAATATCTGCAGCCCTTTTCAAAAGCCACCTTGAATCCATGGAATTATACTGAGTGAGAACTTGGTGCCTTTTAGCGGAACATAACCTCTTTATTGGCGTCTTTTGAGCCCCCAGTAAGAGCAGGAACAGGATAACCATGGATATTATGCATGTTTTGGAAACAACAAGAATACCTCTCTGTCATAAAATGCTCCACACTGATAACTAAATAATAAAATATTAAATATTGTCTTTGCATGAAAAAATACGGTAAATATCAACTTAAATGTCTATAGAAAATATTAAATATGGATAGTTTATAATACCGAGGAGGAGATGAAAAAGCTCTGTGTTTGAATATGATGTCCTGATCAGTTAAACTGGTTAGCAGACAAATGTATATCTAAAAGGATAGATGGCGTCATTTGAAAGGTTATCTCTGGGTGGCAGCGGTAAATAAATGGTAACGGGAGAATTTTTCAGGATTTGACTGGTTGCCATATGATTAAAAGTGGCAAATGAGCCTAATTTATTACAAACAAAAATTAAAGTTCAAAAATGTAACAACGAATTTCACAATTAGACTTCATCCAATAAGACGACAAGAAGGTAAAGCCTTCTTCCTGTAATTATTTTCTTCCCTATATCCCTTGCATCTTTTCCTGCGTCTGATAATCCCTCCCCCGAGTCTGAGGAACGCTCCGGTTCCTTTCTGTTCCGGCTCTCCTTGCTGATTTGTGCCCGCCAGGTTGCCTGCCATTTCCTGACATGCTTCACTGTCTCCGTCGGAATAATCCTGGTCTTTGTATTTTGTTTTTGTTTTTTTTATCTTTGCTGTCATAGCGATTTCCCTTCTTGCCACTTAACCTTAAAAACACACAGCTACCCCCCCCCACCCCCACTGCTAGTCTTGGACTTTACATCACCTATCAAACATTTCACTAAAAGCGCAATCCAACATTCTTGGGATTTCCCACTTATCTTCTTGTTGTTGTTTGTCTTTCTTTTCTGTTCTTTTTAGAATCATCTTGTTTTCTTTTATCGCTCCGCATTGTCTCCAAAACAATTAGTTTACATTTCAGACTGAAAACATGATACAGTGAAATTCATTGTGAAGGACTTAACTAGTTCAGCTGTTGCTAAAATTGCTAAAATCCTTGTTAGCCCCTCTTGTCTTTGGTCATTTTGTAACAGGCTTGTGTTTGCCTTGGTGCTGACTTCCACGGGAGCTTTCACATATATGTACCCCTGATGAATTCCTTCACTCACAAGTACAGTTTTAAAGCTGTTAGCTGAGGCAAGTCATCACATTTTTGGAAAAGGTTGTTTTATTCTGCAGGCATGAAGTTTATTAGTATTTTTTTTTTACTTTTTTATATCTCTGAATTTTGATAGCACTTTCTCGACAACTGTAAAACAAAATTTTGATTGCTATATCATTTATTTTTACTTACAAATGCATTTCATCTATCAATTAAAAAAAAATCCTTGAAGACTGATTCGTTTTTGAAACTTGAACTATTCAGCATTGTCTTGTATAAGAAGGTCAAGAAGTCATTGCCAAAATATTCTAAAATAACACTTGAACATAAAATATGAACATGAGTGCAATGTTCAGGTTAGTTTTTCTAGCTACTGCTTAACTGTATAACTAGCAGTTAACTGATCAGCATAGCAACGTATATATTGTTTTAATAGCTGTTTGGACTCCATGAAATACTGTATGACCAAAACCAGCTGAAATAAAGCCAGACTGCATGACTCGCTGAGAAATGTTAGCATTGTTTTGCTGGCTGACGGGACGGAAGCTGGAAAATGGTGCACGGATGCATAGGCGCATAGATGCAGTGAGCTGAATGTTTCTCAAGCCTCTCAGATCACTGGATATCGTCTTTTGAACGGCAAGGGCATGTGGCAGTACTGGCATCAGATTAAGCCGGATTTCAAGTCTCATTAACGCAAGCAGACTCACATTCCTTCCGTCCTTTAGTTTGAAGCAATTTGATTTATTTAATTGTTTTTTTATTTGTATTTTTTGTATAGTTACTCAGTCTCAGAATATACCTTCAGGTTTGGCTGCCTGTATCTAGTTAATCGAATGGATCCCATGCTTTCCACGTTGACCTTTTCTCTATGGCCCAAAGGCTGCTGTGACCTTTGTATCTACAATTTTGTACCAAGGTCTTCTTCCCTCATCACACCAATTAAAGCTGAAAATTCGGTACAGTGCCACTCGCATGCTTGTGTTCAGTCTCGGCCTCTGCTATTGTAATTATCTTGGAAATTCTGGGGTATCACCTTGAACCTGCACTAAATTGAATTATACTTTCTTGCTCATTGCTTAGTGTCTTTAATGTCGTTTTTACTGGCCATGTGTTTGAGGTTCCCAGGTAGCATTCGAGCTGCCCTCAAAAGTAATTATGCTCCTGTAGGAATGTAGCCGCCCTCGTGTTTGTGTGTGATGCCCCTAAAGGTATTCCTTACTGCATGTGTGCCTCAGGTACCTGTAATGTAATTGCCTTTTTTTCCCAGTACGATGACAGTTTTCACAAACCTTAATTTTGATTGGCAGGGGTTGTGTGTCGCTCAGTAGGTTTTGGATCTATGCCCATGTCTGTAGTTTCAGAATTGATATCACTGTCGGGCCCTTGAGCAAGGCCCTTTTTCCCAAGTGCTCCAGGGAAACTGGCTGATTGGGATTAAGATTAACAGGTTCATTGTCATATGTACGGTAAAAGTCAGTTGCACCATGCAATGGAAATCTTACACTGCGTGTTCCGTCTGAGCACAGTTGACACAAATCAAACACAAGACACAGCATCAAAGACAGCATGCATTGTAAACATATAAACATATACGTATACACAGACACACACACACACACTATATCAACAAAAGTATTGGGACACCTGGCCATTACACATATGGGAACTTTCATGGCATCCCATTCTAAATCCATGGACATCAATACTGAGTTGGTCCCTCCTTTGCAGCTATAACAGCTGCCACTCTTCTGGGAAGGCTTTCCACAGGAGTTTGAAGTGCCTGTGTGAATTTTTGCCCATTCATCTAGAAGGGCATTAATGAGGTCAGGCACTGATGTTGGTTGTGAAGGCCTGGCTCACAGTCTCCGTTCTAGGTCATCTCAAAGGTGTTTGATGCGGTTGAATTCAGGGCTCTGTGCAGGCCAGTCAAGTTCTTCCACACCAAACTCACGTCTTTATGGACCTTGCTTTGTGCACTGGGGCACAGTCATGCTGAAACAGAAAAGTACCTTCCCCACACTGTCCCCACAAAGCTGGAAGCATAGAGAGGTACGGAGCATACGCTGATTACAGCACCCACCACATGACAAACCACCTCAGGGATGAGAACCTGAGTGCAGCCATGCGGTGGGTGATACCTCAGCACCACACTAGTCCAAATGGACCAGTGTGAGTTTTTCCCCCCCGTGGCTGGAGTGCCAATCCTGCCACCAACCCCCAAATTTCCCTGTAAGTTGGAGGACCTCCTTGCAGGGCTGGATGTAGGTTAACATATCCAGGACAAAGCAATTGCAGGTTAAGGGCTTTGCTCAGGGACCCAATGAAGTAGGATCACTCTTGGCATCGACAGGATTCAAACCAACAACCTTCCGATTGCTGGGACAGCTCCCTAGCCACAAAGCCACCCCTCCGTCTATGGAACCATGGAACTGTCCAAAATATCTTTGTATGCATATTTTACAATTGCTATACAATTCCATGCTTTCAACTTGAATTGGTGAACTGGAGTCAGCAAATTGCCCGTAGGGGTGTCTGTGTGAGTGAGTGTGCCTTGCGATGGGTTAGCACTGCGTCCTGGGTTGTTCCCTGCCTGCAAGGCCTCTGGGAGAGGCTCCGGAGCCCCGTGACCCTGAATAGGACAAGAAAAGGGTTGGATGGAAATGTGTGCATAATTCATTTTATTATGTCAGTTTGCCTTCTTTGGTGGAGCAAAGATATGTACTGGAAGTCGTCATGGCATTAAGTTAACAATGCATTAGCAAAAAGACTGAAAATACACATTTTCCCTCAAGACAAAGTCAACTGTTTCCCTTTGTGCGGGATTTGTAAAATGACTCGGAGTTGTATAATGCAAAATTTGCGATTGGTACAAAAAACTTAATATGAATTGACAACAATAGAAAGAGACCCAGGCAAATTACACCAAGCTGTGAAAATGTAAACATTTATGAAAAAAATAGCGAAAGCACTGGACACAAGGAAATGAAGACTCATGGGGTCAGTCGTTTGTGGCATCTGGACTGTAGCCATTTTATTATCACAATAAATAGCGTCAGATCCAGATACGTGGGGCCACTTCAGAAAGTAATTTAACCAATTTTGTTTCTACTGTAAAGTACATATTGTGTAGCGCAGTGTTTCCCAATCCGGTCCTCGGGGGACCCACAGACAGTCCATATTTTTGCTCCTTCTCAGCTCCCGGCCAGACCATGCACATTTTTGCTCCCAGCAGAGAGGGAGCACAAACACGGACTGTCTGTGGGTCCCCCAGAACTGGGTTGGGAAACACTGGTGTGGAATAAAACAAAACAGTGACAGTAATAGGCAATTACAAAATGGGTTTTATTGTTATATAAAACCTTTTAACATTTAAGCAAGTGTTTCTTTCGAGGTCTGCTGTTATGTTTAATCAGAAAGTTTTAAAGTAAGCCTTAAATGTTTAATTTAGTTTCGATCGGTCTTGAAACAGGCCATTTGTTTGATTTCACATGTTTTACCCATAATTTATTTTGACTTTGAACAGGACGAGAGGGATATATTTATACCAACATCAGTTTCAGCCATTGTCGTTAATGTTTTATTTGTAGCCCAAGTGTTTGTTTGTTTAATTTCATCAATTATGGGATATCTCCAAGGCACATTTATGTATATATATATCCATCCATCCATCTGTTTATTCATATCTATCCATACATTTTCTGTAACCGCTTGTCCAATTCACAGTCACAGGGGGTCAAGAGCCTACAGGCACAAGACAGGGATCACCCCAGGAGGGGGCCCTAACCCATCGCAGGGCACACTCACACACCATTCACACACACATGCACACCTACGGGCAATTTGGCAACTCCAGTTGACCTCAGCATGTTTTTAGACTGTGGGGGGAAACCGGAGGAAACCCCATGACGACACGGGGAGAACATGCAAACTCCACACACGCACAGCCAAGGCGGAGACTCGAACCCAGGTCCCATAGGTGTGAGGCAACAGTGCTAACCACCCTGTTTATTCATATACGGAACATAATACAAACAGAATAGCAGATGGTAGGCCAGCATCTTTACAGGCCCTGGACTATTTGGAGGTTAAGGGTCTTGCTGAAAGGATCTACAGCAGCATCAGTCTGCCAGCCCCAGGATGTATAACAGCGTATAACGATATTTGTTCCATGATGCATATATATTTCTTCATATATGCTATGTGTGCTTAAGTGAAACGTGAAAGAGAGAGCACGAAAATTCTGGCAGTCAAATCAAAGTCTCCTTCCATAATTAAGACCTCCTGCTCGTTGAGGTGCATGGGGCTTGTCCTGCCCATCATCCATTCAAGTGAAACCTTTTCTCGTAGCGTCTGGAGAAATCTTGCAGTTCCCATAATCCTCTGTTTTTGTTGTGTCTACCCCGCCTTAATAATTAATTTCCCCATTTACTGGTGGGTTTTGACATATGACATGAAGTCCTGGCTACATCAGAAAGGTCGTGTGCATTTTTCCTTCTTCACCTGGTATTTTTCCCTGCTCCCTCACTCGGGGCCACCAGAATATATTATAGCTGTCATGTTTTTTTTTTGTCTGTAATGACATTTCCTTTGAAATACTAAAATATTATCTGCAAACATCAAATTCTATTTTTTTGTTTATTTTTAACCATCTCTCTCTTGCTTTCCTTACTTCTTTGCAGTCATTTCTTTTTGTGTCTGTTGGTGTGTGCGCGCACGATTTTATAATACTTTTTTAAATGCTTGTTCCTGTTAAATGGTGACATTTAGAAGATTTACATTTCCAGAACTGCAGTCGATGTTATTTGGTTACGACCATAGGATGCCTTGAATGTGTCCGTCCAATTAATATGCAGCAAACTTTCAAAAAGTCCGGCCTGGCTCCTGATGGGTCAGTCTTATCGCCCTTTATCTCCGCAGAGAGCTGTGCCTTCGTCTCTGAAAACTTACACTCGTACTTCTGTCATCTGGAACTTCACATGCAACCCTCACCCACAGAGTAATAAAATTTAGCAGCTGGATGAAATGTCAGCATGGCCTTTTCTGCGATGCACTGCTTCAAACTGAGTCAAATGTTTCGTTTCGTTACGCCTACTGCCAACATAACTTAATGGAAAAACTGTACAGAAAGAGTGACGTGTGTCTACTCCTTTTATTTATTTACTTAGCTCCAGAAATTTAGGCCACAGAGAATTTAAAAAGACAGTTACAAATGGATTTAACCTTAAGTGATAATGTATAGTTCAGCACTATATATGAATGTATTAATTAAACACAGCGTTTGGCATCTGAACTTTTTTTTTGCGATCACATGACTTAGCGGCTGCACTATTAGCCCACATTTAGGCCAATTAGCTTTGCCAGCCATCCCTCAGAAAGGTTGTGGGGACCAGTAGGAATCCCTCTTCTCATCTAATGTCAAGCTGCATCGTTCCGGAATACTACATATAATCAGTGACATTTCGTTTTTCCTAGTCTTGCAGTTCCTACACACGTCTAACAGTTATTTGTCCATCCATCATAACATATAGGGCCTTTGAGGTGATAATGTTCATGCCTGAGGTCATTTACATATCAGCATGAAAGCGGGATGAGGCGCTTAGTGCCTGTAAATGGGAGAAGGTCAGGCAGTAACTATAAAGTGTTTGGGCGCTGCTTCAAACTGGCATCTGCAATCTCCAGCGTGTAACAATATATTAAATACAAATAAAAGTTATGCTACAAAAATGCAAGACTTTTTCTGCGGGTGACACACCTTGTTTTCCTTATCTGTCCATCATTCACCTTGTAAAAGGACTTTATCCCAAGGGCTGCACTTCCCAGACAGACATTCTGTAACTGAAACCTCTGTAGGTATAGCCTTGAGGTGCACGCACGCACGCACGCACGCACACACACACACACACACACAGACCTGTACTCATATCTTTATGGGGACTCTCCATTCATTTCTATGGGCATAACCCTAATCCCAGCAATGACAGCCTTACCCCCTACCCAGCCCTAACAGTAACCATAAGCAACCAAACAAAATAGTCACAGATTTTTATAAAATTGAGTTTCCGAATTACCGAAAAGACGGACCCCACAACAAAAAAACTAACATCTCTATCACTTTGTGGGGACCCCACGATGTAAGGTACACCTGGACCACACACACACACACACTTGCTCCAACCAGCGCTCACTAAAAGCTATATTCAGAAACCAATTCACCTCACCCAAATGTCTTTGGGTAGTTCGAGGAAACTATTTTCCAGTCAAAGCAGTAAACATGTAGGCATGGAAGCATTTTATCTTCTATTTCAGGACAGTTTAAAATAATAACACAAACAAATAAATAGAGAAGCAGTTTCACGTTATGGGTAATATTAGTACCATTGTTCTCTTCCTTTGTTTCTCTTTATTTACATGCCACCACTAAGGGGAAACATACTTGTCTTCCCAGTCAACGCCGCCAGTATGTACCCGAGCTGCCCTTCTGTCACAAACTGCAGGTAATCTATCAACCCAAGTTCACCTGGACCACCACTGTCATAATCTGTGGTTAGAAGCTGCAGGGTCAGTTCTGAGATCTTCAGATGAGAAGATGGTCTGTCTTTTACATCATTATATTTGCCCTTTTGCAGTGTGAGATCATAAATCGCTTCGCTCGCAAAAACTGAAGGAAAATCATGTGAAGAGAGTTACTGATCATCTAGAATAATATTTATGGTCTGTTCTCCCGTCTGAACACCCGAAGAAAACGGCATGATGCATATAAACACACTTTTCTGTGGAGAGACAGCTTTGGATTTGAATCATTAAATACTACAGTAACAGAATTTTAAAAGTATCAGAATCTTCACTAAATGCAAACTTGTAACAGCTTCTGAGGATAATGACACACAGACGAATCCATGAACAATTGATAAGGGCGCATATGGAAACTCAATGGCTAACAGTAAACAGATTTAAGATTTAATCTAACGAACATATTACAGTATCTTCGCCTAGAAACTCCCCGACTGCGTTTGGATCGGCCAGAAAACCCACTAGGGAGACTAATTCAGATTTGTTGAGATTGCGATCAGATCATAGCCCCAGCATCTTGAGAACACAAAGGCTTGATATATATGCATTTTGACACGTGACCTTTCCTGGAATGAATGATGGCATATGAGCCCCTGGAGAATAGAGTTTCTGCAAGTCCTTTGTCAGGAATAGGAAGGCAATGGTTGTCAATTTCTGCGTTGTGCGAGGATATCACTCAGTGTTATCTTGTGTGACTTGTGCAGGGAATTAAAACGAACCCCAAAATCTTTAAATTCCTTGCGACAGGTGAGCTGTGTCATAAAGTTCCGGTTGTAAGATTTCCACCATTTCATAGATTTTAGGTTATATTGCTATTCACTTCCCATCCAGATGCGTGTGCACACACACACACACACACACACACACACACACACACACATATCATATTTCCATTAAAAAACTTTCTGTATTTTTTTGGTTTATAAAATAGTTATCCAAATGAATCATTTCTTTCAGTTTAAACCAGATTATCCTCTGAACTTGTTTCCATTGTCATTACAAATATCTGTAAAGGGTTTCAGAAAACTCCATGAGGTATAAATAAATATTATGGTAACCGGATTTGGCCTGCTAATTCCTGGGTGGATTGCTGTCAGAAATCAAACTCATACACTAAAATTCCATTTCGTTAAAAATTTTTAAGTGCGTTCATCCTTGTTATGTAATGCATATTGTGATTAAAAATCCAACCCAGTATGTCCTTGTGCCTCTAAAACCTAGTTCTTCATTTTTCCCAAGCGATATTTGCCAGACTTACTGTACATAACTCCTGTGTCAGTTAGGCATAATATGAAGTCAAAAAACATTCTGAAAGCAGGAGCCACTTAAAATGCTTATAAATTAAAATACTTATAATTGAATCAGTATTATTTCTTTGCTCAGTGAATCGCGTTATCCAAAATGGCATATAATTTTCACTGTATATAAATATTGATTTACAGTTTTTCTGTTTTTCTGTTTTTTTTTTTTTACTGGAGCAAGCAAGTTGACGTATGTTGAGCAGTCAAACATCAGTGAGACCTCACTTATTCTGCGAGTATAACATGTGGACTTTAAAACTTTGATTGCTACAGTTTGCTGCTTTCATTTGGATGACAGATTATTTTAGCGAGGCCCTGCTGCGTTAAGTTTCCCTGAGCTCCCCACCAATAGATCAAAGGATGCATTTTATGCAAATAGTACCGTTGTTTATTCAGAATACATTTACTCTAAGGTGTAATACCGATATGAAAGTCACCCATGTCACCTCAGGAAAAGCGACTCATCTGTCTAAAATGACGAAGGACGGCTAGTTTCCCTCGGCCCACTAACTGGAATTTTTCAACTTGATACCAAACCCTGTCCAGAAGCATATTTTTTTTGGTTAATTTGTAATGTTGAAAGAGGTTTAAATCACCCCCCAAGTCATGACTGCATTTTCAGATCGCTGGGATGTAATCCCGCGCAAAAAAAACCCACAATATAAATCAGATGCTATCGTCGATGCAGCTGAACGTGTCTTTAACCATTCGATGGCACACCTTGAATGACAAACTCACAGTCCTGATTTGGATCAGTTAACAAACAGACAGACAACTTAGTCACTCAAATGAATAACCATGCTTTCATTGCTTTGATGAATTATTTGAAATTTCTTTTGTTGTACTGCTTGATATAATGCAGTTAATAATGAATACTGACATATTCTTTGCAAAATGTTTCATTTAAAGTCTGGGTGTACGAAGAGTGGTCTCACACTTCCAAGATCTGATTCTCATCTGTGTGTATGTGTGTGTGTGTGTGTGTGTCTGTGTGTGTTATGTATATATTAGATTGTGGGGACCAAATGTCCCCACAATGTAATAAAAACCTGTTAGTTAGACATGGTGGGGACCGAAAAATGTTCCTCAGAGTCCATTTCTGTACATTTGCCTACAGTTAAAGTACAATTGTAAACCCTTGAGGGTACAGCCCCAGTGACAAGAATTGTACCCTAAAAGGTACAAATTGGTACGTTTTATTCTGAAAGTGTACCCAGCATATAGGAAATAAAATATTGAAAGTTTGTACTTTTGATAACTGCCTGGTAAAAAAATACACTATTGGCATGTGGAAATGCGGATAAATAGAACATCTTTGGGCTAGAGAATTCCTCTGTGGACACTCGTTAGAAAACCAACAAGGGCTGTCATTAGGAATTTGCAATAATCAGACACGTTTTACACTGGCTTCATAAGATGCAAATCCAAAGTTGTCTTATAAACTTTTATTGCTGTTGGTATCTCAGTGTTCTAAAAATAAATTAGTGGTCAATGAGCTGTTTCGGAGAATAAATGTGAACAGCAGGCCAGATTGATAATGTTACCAGCACATGGAAAACACATTATATTTCACTGAAATTAGTATTGGGGGATTACTTTATCCTCCGAAATGAGTAATAATACAATCTACTTGCTGCTTCTCTCGCTGGCTCACTCTGTACCTCTCTATCTCACTGTGGTCAGCACCTGGACAACCTGAACTGAATTAAGCCATATTTCAATGCGATGCCATGGCCATTTTATTTAATATTTGATGTTAAGCGTATAGCTAAAAACCTCATATGAGGAATTCTTGAAGGGTCCCTGGGTTTTTACTACATGTTTAAGTTGGTAGCACCTATAACTTTGCTTTAAATAAGCAGGTAGCAGGTGTGAATTTGAGGGAGCCCTTGATTATAATAATAAAAAAAAAAAACACATACAGAGATATATAAATAAAACTGGCTGCTACTATCAGTTTCTGAAATTGAGTTGCCCGTTTCCATCAGCCTGGAAATGGGAGGAAAACCATTTTCTAAAGACACTGGCCTCCATCAAGACATGATTGGACAGACAGTGCACCAATAAAGGAAATTTGACATCATTTTGTTTCTTCCCAGAAGTGGCTGTCCAACAAAAACCAAATGTTCTTGAATGCGCCGTAAGAAAAATACATAACAGGACTAGTGTGAGCAAGGCAACACTAAAGAGCTACAAAACACTTCAATAAAAAATAAAATCGGCCCATTTTAGCTTTGTGATGAATGAAAGGACGAGAGAAACAGTTTGGTATAAAAAAATATTTCCAAAATATTTGGAAAGAATGACATCGTGAAGCTTGGTGGTGGCGACGTCTGGGTTTGGGGTTGTCTTGCGACCAGTGGGCCCGGGCGGCTCGTAGTAACTGAAGGAGTGGTGACTTCTAGGTTGTACCAGAAAATTCCACGGAAGAGGGACAGGCCATTTGTTCATGAACTGCAGCTTCACAGAAAGTGGGTCATCCAACGAAGCAGCGCTTCTGAACATCCTGTTCTCAACAGGATGGCCGTGAGGACTAATTTCGAGAGGGGTGGATGGCCACGTACTAAACATCGCCCCATCTGTAATGTGGTGGAATGACCTGGAGTGGCCAGTTCGTGCAAGACGACCCAAAAAAATAACGGAGGTGAAGTCAGTCTGTAGAGAGGAATGAGCTCAAAGCTGATGTGCAGAACTGATCAACAGGCACGGAAGGGGATTTCTGTCACAATATGTGCTAGAGTTTCTATATCAAATGTGTCAAAACCTCTGGCACAACACTTGTATTTTTTTTTGTTTTACATATAATACAAATTTTTGAAACTGCTGAGTTTTATCTGAAAGATATTTGCATATGAAAAGTAATCAGAGCAATAAAGTAACAGACTATTATTTAAATCTTTCTTTTTCTCCCTCTCAATTGTTGACTTAAGCTTGGAAAAAATAAATAAATGCCGCTGTAGAGCTGTGTGGTTTTTTTCACGGATGGCAAATCGACTGAATGCATTCAAGGAATCGCGTCAGATGAAGTGAAACAGTACAGATGAGTCATAAAAATTATAAATCCATCATAAGGCTAAAAAAAATTAACACCTAAAGCGCAATTAAGAAAAAACCTTGAGTCCACCAGCTTCTCAAGTGAGCAAACACTATTTTGCACGTCTTGCTGTTATTTCTTTATGCTTCTGAGTGTTTTCTTTCTCTACAGTAGATGACCTAAAGCGACAATGAAACGCTGCACAGTAATTGTACTCCACAAACAGCCCAACCTCATGTGTCCGCATTGCAATCAGGTCTCTCTTGAGTGGTCTTTGTTGTAATTGCGTCTACTAATAAAGGGCTTGTTCTTCTTTGAAGGAAACAATCCATCAGGCAGATGCTACAGGTCCAAGATAGGCGCAGAGACCCAGATACGGATGGCTTTATCTTAACTTTGTCAGCAGAGAACATCCATGAATTCATATGACCAAACTGAAGCAAAGGGCTTTGGTGAAGATCTTTTTTGGATACTGAATTAGGTGTGTGCAGGCAGTCCCCAGGTTAAGAACGTCGTACTTCCTAACAGACTACCACAAAGTCTATTATATAAGAAATTCGGGTTAAATACAGCGGTTCGTAATAATGAACGCACGTGCTACTTTGTGACGCTCGTGAAAACATTGGCCGGCTTCAGTGGTTCGTCAGCGCGAGGTACCGTACCGTACCGTAAGAAGCTACTTTTATCATTACTGTGTTATTATTATTAAGTGCTTTATTATGACCATTCCAACGTACCTACAAATCTGACTTAAAGACAGACTTAGGGAACGGACTTCGTTCGTAACCTGGGGACGGCCTGTATCTTCTGAATAAGAATCAATCAATATGGTGGATTTTCGTTTGCAAGTTTGTTGTTCCCATACGGATGTCTGACAGGTTCGTTTTCAACTTGTGTACATTATATATCATTTATACTCAATTTGCTAAGGTTTTTTTTTTTTAAGGGGGGGGTGCTTTTTGGTTTGAGGATCATTCTTAGGGCTTTGAGAACTGTTTCAATAACAGTAAATAAAATAATAAAATACTGTAAAACCTGAATAACCCCAAGACCTAAATACTTAATACATCAAGCAGATTGCAATGTGATGCCTTTAATGCCTCGATGCTGCATTTTTGTCAGGAATATCTATGGGACATAGACACAGAAGGGGGGGGGTGGGGTACTGCACTCCCTGCAGTCACACACCATTCATTACAGGCAACAGGCGATTAGTCACCAAGTCACCTCCTGAAAATGAGATCAAAAAACAACAAACACGAAATACAATCTGAAACATGCCTTTAAGCTCTGGGGCCTGGTACAGGAGATTACCTGTACCAATTAAAATTATATTCCACAAATCTTTACGAATGTGTTATTATTATTATTATTATTATTATTGTTGTTGTTGTTGTTGTTGTTGTTGCCCAATATGTGTTGCCACTATTTGTTGTAAACATGCATTAATTGTCATGTTTACATAATGTGCGTAAAGTTATATTTTTAGGCACTCTATCATGTTGGTGATATACTTTAAGAAGTCTGGGATAGGGATTGCCTTTGTGAAAAACAAGCCTCGTTTGTCAATGCTTGTGACGTATGAGCTGTTTTTGCTGTAGCTCTTTGCTGTGTGGGGTTTTAACAGCTGAGACCATTAGCGCTGTCTTTCAGGATCTCCACCAACACTGACATCCTACTACCTTGTGTTTCTGACCAGGCAAACAGGCCGTTTATGTTTATACACTCTATCTGAATATTAGCTTTTGTGATGGTCAAGGATTTGACCGTTTCTGACTAATTATTCTGCGCTATGTTCTTCCCATTGCAATAGCAAAACCTAAATGGCATTTCTTAGGTCTCGATAATTAAATGAACATCAGACCCCCTGTGGTATAAAGTGTAGAGATGCAGCCTTTGAAAACTGCCCAGATGCTGGAAGCTTACTCTCCAAGCCTATGGCACCAGTTAAGGTTAAACTGTTTCCAAATCATTAAAAGTAGTGGGTGTATGCCAGAGGCTGGGCAAATGAATGCAGGCTTCTCTGTGGGCCAATATACCAGACTGGAATGTTAAAGAGATGTCACTGCCTCTGGCTACCACACAGGACATAGTAAGTGTAAGCAAAGTACATTTAACCTTGCATATTGCAAATAATTCACATTTTATTGTGATATCAGATTGCTGTGTTGTGCTGAATAAACGTTTTTTTTTTTATCTGCATAGGTTTTAAGCATGGTTATGAGGACAATGTCATTATTATGATCATAAAAATAAGTTGATTCAGCTATTGCAGGGCAGTGACAGTGGTTTGCAGTTCCATTTTAACGGCGTTTTATAATTTTTTAAGATGGCTGTTTTTTTTGGGATTGTTGGCGGAAAATACAGGCACCGTAAGGAAGCCGAACGATTCCGCATCAGACATGTTTACGGATGTCAAATTTAGCATTTCAAATTCTACTAAAAAAAATCATTTTTATTTGTGTTCGACAAAGATGGAGTTTAACTCGATACTGATGACCAGCAATCCACGGGTCACAGACTTCCTGAAAGATTCGATGTAGTTTGACTCAGGTTTGATTGCTGGTAAATATGATGATTCCCTGTTAGACAGCACTGGCTGCCAGTGGCTGTAAACTATCATGCCTCGGCATTTGTCTGTTCTCATCTTTTTTGCTCGGTATTCTCACAGACCGGTGCAGTCAGTCACTTTCAATACTCAGGTGGTCCAGTCATTTGAGAGGACCCTCACGACAGCCTATTAACCTACATACAGCAGTGGATGTTGCACAGATGGCAGAACTCATGCAGCATGTGAGCGGCTCATGGTCAGTGCTCAGCCCTTCCTCGCCCCGAACCTGCTCCAGGAGGACATCTGCCTTTTTCCAGATTAAGTTCAGGTCTTTTGGAAATGCCAGAAACTGAAGGTATCTCATGCAGTTGTTTTTTTTTTTACAACCCTAAATTCACTATCACACGCACACACACCTATTTGTACTCATATCTTTGTGGGGACCGTCCATTCATCTCTATGGGGTTAACCCTAATCCCAACCCTAACCCCTACTCAACCTTAACCTTAACCATAAGTAACCAAATGAAATGGCATTTTTAGTTTCTTTTGGCTGCAGTCGCAGGTAATAAGCCCCTGGGGACCGAAAAAATGGTCAACATAATGTCAAAATAACAGGTTTTATATATATATATATATATATATATATATATATGCATGCATACCCCCCCACAGACACAGGCAACTCTTTTCCTCCGGCTCTATAAATATAATTCATCTGACTGCGAACAATGATATATGTTAACAATTAGTTGCCAACAATTAGTCGCTAAGGAAGCAAAGTAATGTATCGATCGGGAATCAAAACTTAATTATCCCCAATGTCGTGCATGTTTTCTAGAATGACCCCAGACAGCTTGATTGTTGCTTAGCTTTAAAATACTGGATCTGAGTTTGTCGTTTAATGGGTACACAATTCACAGAAATTTGGTTTACAAGAGACAGGCAGGCTTAAACCCTGAGAATTAATGTGCAAATACAAATATGCAGTACTTTACGGAATCTGCCGGAGCGTGTGCAGACGTGCATTCCTCTGCATGTTCGTGTACATGCTTGCATTTGGAATGTAACTTGCAGTTTTAAAATTTCGTGAATATAAGCTGTTATTTTTGTTTATCGACATTATGTGCCTTGTATATTGTGGTACGGCATAGTGAGACCCATTTTACTTGGCATTTTTGTGGCTGGGATCAGAGTCACAAAGCCATCCATTAGTTAATCCATACTCATATGCAATGATTTTCTGTCCTTCAAAATGCAGACTCCAGACTCCTTTAATAAGTGGCACCAGTAGAGAGGGAATGATAAAAATACATTTTAAATGCCACTCAATTTGTTATTAGTTAATCAATATCAGTCTGAACTTTTCAGAAGTGAAGACAATAAAAGATATACATCTACTCTCAGTGGGAAAACTCTCAGCATTACATTTGTGTGTCCCTGTCTGGTTGTCTTATTTTTCAAAAGAACATGCAGTTTTACTGGGCCAGACTGGAGAGACAAAGGGTCAGTAGGATTTTCACTGGTACTAGGCTCGCCTGGGACTTGGCCAAACTGGTAATCTTTGAGTACTGACTCTTTGTCCTTAACCCCTTCAATATTTAATTTGGCTTCATTCAGCCCCCCTCCCCCCCCATAAACACACCATTGTGTTTAAATTATTAATTTGTGTCCACCACAGTCTCAGGCGCTGTCCAATACCATTGGGGAAGACAATCTATGACACGTCACGAGTGGCAGGTCTGCTGTTTTTGGAATCCCCTCAAAACGCCATTTTTGGAACCGCCAGCCCAGGTGTAGTGACCGTTTGTGGCCAGCAGGGGATCCCCAACCCTCGAGGGCCCCACACAAATGCGTGGTTTGAGTGGCTGCAAACACGGCCCATGGTGGCGCATACTAACCAACAGCCACACACAGTAACAGTTTCCAGACATTGATTCACCTCACCACATGTTTTTAGAGCGTGGCAGGAAATACGAGTCTGCAGAGGAAATCCACACCGAGATGGTGAGAACATGGAAACTCCTCACACACATGGCATTAAAGGCGGGATCTGAACCCAAAACCCTCGGGGTGTGAGGCTGCACTGCTACTCACTGAGCCCGAATATTAACAATCAGCCAAAATTCTAACTAATATATTCATTCCTTGCTTGCCTGCTTTCCCCCCCCCCCCAAACCTAAATGCATACCGCAGAATAAATGAGTATTACTGAAATCTTCAGAGAAAGTGAAATTACCAGCTGGCATCAAAGGCTTTTATTTTGCAAAAAAAAATTATGCATCTAACATTAAACTAAAGTGAATAATTGATCAGAACAGAAATAAAGGTATTAATTGTGTTTTCCTTCAGAGCAGGCAAGTAAAGAATAAACCAAAGCTAATTTGGCCCTTCTCAGCTGTGATAGCATTAATAACAAAATATATGGCAGGACAGAAGCAAATTTTAGATTTCACAAGAATGTACGTTTTCCGTTTTTATAAGGACACTGTTTTTCAAATTTCTTACTAGAATTCATAGTCCGCTCACAAATATGACATTGAAATGCTATGTGAAAATATATATTTAAATGGCTAGCACCTAAAGAATGGATTTAGGTAAGTAGGATGTATTCGATGCATGCACTTTAGAATAGAATTATTAACCACAGAAATAATGGGTCTAAAATAAATACAATACAATTTAAAACTAATACATATGTATTCTGACTTCCAATGCAAAATTTACTATATCAATTCTGACTGAATTGCAACGATGACACTTTAGACTTTCAGCCACAATCGAAATGAAAGCACAGTTGGAATAAGCAGGCTTCCAACAGTCCTGGAAATGTACAGCACGGTTTGTCTTTTTTCAGAAACACAGCATTACTGGCAGTTAAATATGTTACGACTGCTTTCTTGAGACTTCCAAGCCATCACCAACATAAGGATTGTACCATGATTATTCTGTGTCGGGGAATTGACTCACATTATAACAGTCGTCTTTGTCCTTGAACTCCTTGAAGATAGAGGTTTATTACAGAAGCAATAAAGTTTTCACAGTCTCCAAGCATTTATTTCTGAAAAGTTCAGAAACTATTTCATATTAATCAGCCATCCATCCTCTGTACCCATTTGTCCTGTACAGGGTTGCAGGAGGTCCAGAGCCTATGGCTGCAAGGCAGGGAACAACCGAGGATGGGGCCACCAATCCATTGCCAGGCACACACACCTACAGGCATTTGGTGACTCCACTTAACCTCAGTATGTTCCTGGAATGTGGGAGGAAAGATTCAGAGTGCCCAGAGGAAACCTCACAACAACACGGGGGAGAATTAGCAAACTCCACACATATGGAACCCTGGCAGAGACAGGAACGCTGGTCCCAGAGGTATGAGGCAACAGTGCTAACCACTGCACCACCATGCCACCCTGTCCTAGTCATCAATCACGTAAAAATGTGCTGATTCAGGGTTGGATGTTTGAATCTCACGTCCCATGTGGTGTTTAGGTAGGCTGACTGGTGTCTCTGAGTTGCCTGTAGTAAATCTCAAGTCAAGGACACGTTTGTGTGTACCTGCAGCTACAAAATTTATAGATCAGATTTTCGAATACAGGTTTCTGCCAGTTTGGTAGTCAATATCAAGGATCAATTTGAAAACTGGACTGGGGGTTACGTTTAAAACATCAGAAACGTGGGGGGTGTTGCAGGACTCAACTGGATCTGATGCTATACCTATAATCAGTAGGTCACTGGTTCAAATACCTGTGTTGACAGAGTGATATCCTCATTGGGTCCTGGGCAAGGCCCTTAATCCCTGATTTCTCCATGAACTGTCTGATCCTATCTTCTTAAAAATATGTCACTTTGGATAAAAGTCATCAAGCACAATCATTGTAGATGATTATAAGCATTTCTGTGATGGAAACAAAGGCAGGAGATACTGTGATGCTGTACTACGGACCATATAAAAGGCTCCTGTTATTGTCTCAGACCCGGATAACCAGTCCCGAGGTCCACTTCCCACACCTTTTCCTGGTTCTGAATCTGTATTTTGTTTGTGTTCCTCTCCCCAGTGCCATTAAACCCACCTCCACCCCCGTGGCCAAATGAAGTCCCTGTGTTCCACCCTGCCGCATCACGTCTGGAACATGGATTACCCCCACATGCCGAGGTGTTATTTAGTCATCACTCGGGAAGAATGTCAGGCTTCGAAAATAAGGCAATGAACGGATAGGGAGTGACATAATCATTTACTTTAATAACAATAAAATTATTGATGACCCAAGTTACCTAGAAGAGTATTGTGGGGACAAACATTGCGGATAGACTCCAAATTAAAATCCTACTGATCCCTACTGATAACTGAGCACAACAAATGAAATTTATCACCCTGCTTGATTTTGCCGTTTGATCATGAAAAATAATCACGTCTGCTACATTTCTTTCAACGCATCCATTCATTTTAAATTTTTTTAAATTGGGAATACTTTTTCCCCCTGTATGATATTATTACACCTTATTTAAATTTAATTGATCGAGTCTTTGAATCCAAATGTCATTCGGTTAGGAAGAACTATAGAAATGCAATTATTTTTAATGACAGTCCGTAGGTAAAATTTTAATAGCCACGTTGTCCTAGATGCCGGTCACAGACAATTGGCTATGAAGTTCTAAAATCGATATGGTAATGAACATTTGTGGATGGAGTTGTATAAGGATCAGTGCTGTCCGGTAAATGGGTTTCTAGGCTGCCAAAGTGAGCACCATCTGAGGCCGGAACTGCCGGTGAAGGTACGGTCAGTACGCAGCGCGCTTTCTAGCGCCTGTCAGCTCCCAAGCCAGTTATTATTACATTATGGGAAATTGAATTAAGTTGCTTTTCCGGGGTAATTGATTAGACAAGCTAAAAATGTGCCAGCAGATGCAACAGTACAGTTGCTTGGAGCCAACAAATGGAATCAGCTGTTGATTGCGCAAGACTTGAAATGATTGGGCAAAATAATTTAAAAAAAATTAACTCCGTCAAGCTGCATTCAGTGTGTAACTCCGTATAAA
This sequence comes from Mormyrus iriodes, assembly GCA_011763525.2. Taxonomy (NCBI): domain Eukaryota; kingdom Metazoa; phylum Chordata; class Actinopteri; order Osteoglossiformes; family Mormyridae; genus Mormyrus; species Mormyrus iriodes. The sequence goes on along the minus strand of JAAGVU020000015.1, from coordinate 2,942,483 downwards.
CGCGTTTTTAGATGTTCCGCTTAAAAGTTTTTAAATGCAACAAAAAGCTGAAAGACTTCGTTGTTCAGGTTTGTATTATGCATTATAGACCACTAAAAACTACGGGGGTGCTGTTATGGCCACCTAACCGGTACAAGTAAAGAGCTGTAACTAAGGCAACAAATTAGCTATATAAACTGTTTTAATATGCACTAATAAATTTCAATTCACTATGCAGTCTCTTGCAAACAAAATACCAACAATACAATTGTGTTTTATCAATTGTAATTTGTGCCTATATTTCTGGTCTTTATGTTAATTGTATTATTTTTCTATTGCATAGAGGTCATCGGAATGCAACACATCTCCTGTTTTTGTACAGAAAGTTATGCTATTGAATGCTGGAGAATAGAAGCAATTACATATCAGATTGATAACAGTCCTGAACTTGCTGTTTGACGGCAATCTGAAGGCATATTTAACTTGATAAATGCTATATGGCATCAGTCAGGGCAGAATCACAGTAATGGCGGTGTGTATGTGTGTGTAACAATTGGCTCCTAATTACATTTAATCGTGTTTTTAAGCTGAATTCAGGAACTGAAATGAGCCGTCATTATCAAGCCCTAGGGTGCGAATCGATCACCACTGAACGCTGATTCACGATATGTTTTCACGCACGTTTTGCATTGGCGGTTCATAATTGCACGAAACCTAAGAATTAATCTATATTTCCTGTTGTATAGCTGCCTTTGCTATTACACGAAGCTTGGACACTAAATGTTATGATGTGCGAAGTCACCGTGGTTGGACTTGGGGCAAACTGACGGTCTTTCGCTGTAGGAACTTACATACACAATAAGTATACTTTAAAAAACAAGAATAACTGTCGTGACACACATGTCAGAGCCATGAATGCAGTAATACGCACACCTTTCTATTTAATTGCTGCGATTGACATTCCGTTACTCATCATGATATAACAAGTGTTATAGCATGTCATTTATACTTTTTAAGCAGCCAAACTAAAGATATTAGTTTATGATTTACTATGTGTGCATATATATATTATTTATTTTACCAATTACCGTATTTGTGATCGTCAAATTATAAAGAAAAGAGGGGAAAAAAACGAATTAGTAATAGAAATGCTGCAGCCCGAATATTAGCCCGTTATTAGCTGGTCGTCCCCATTTCCCCAGATTGCTGGTGTTACTCTGACACCTAATCCCAGTGCTTGTCCTTTGACATGTTGGTGACCTGACAGTTCTGGTCACTGCCTTTCTGATCAACACCCTTTGCCTGTTGGTTTAAGAGAAAATAAAACATCTCTGCCCGTCATTGAGAGGAATTCCAAGCTCTTATTAATGCATGTCGACCAAACCCAATTTAGCTTCAATCAAGACAAAAGAGTTTTTTCTCAGGTCGGCGCCGCTAAGCTGCTCTGAATCATGTCGGCCTTCTAATGGAAATGGCCGTGGATTAAAACTCCTCTTGCCTGAAAAACTAAGGTGATAGACCTCCATTTTGCAGTAAAAATGCTTGTTAAGCTCCTCTACTACTGGAATAATAAGAGGTACATAGACCTTGATGGAAAAAGCATAAACAATTCATGGATTTCACTGCACAAACTGATAAACATCATTTTCAGGTTTTGTTTTTAAGTGCCAGTTTCCCCACACTAGTTTACGACTGAAGAAATAATTTTTCCTTTAAAATGCATTTTATCTCTTTATCTTTATCTAGAACTTTAAATTTTTGCTGCAAACCGTAATAAAATTGCCAAATGGAAACCAAAGTTGAAAATGGCATTTAACGTTTTTCTTTTTGTAGTCAAACCCCTCAAATATACCTCCTTTCAATAAATGTATCTTCTTTCAAGCGATTAATGTGCCAAAACTTTTAAGATTTTTTTTTTATTATTTATTGTGATTTTAAAAAATAGTTCAGATAGCAAAAACACATACATTCCTGTCAATAAACTATACTATACTACTGTACATTTTCTAGTGTAATAACGATTTCTGTTGATAATCTATCCCAAAACACATTTTGAAAATACCGTGCATTTTGAAACCCCGGAGCTTTTCCCAAGGTTAGGAAATTTTTAAAAATACATTATAAAAAAGCATATGTTGGCATTTTGTCTGAGCTTTGGCCCCTCGAGCCATTATCCCATTATCTAAAGCAAAACATGCATCTACGTATATCTACAGCTGTCAGCAAAAGCAGTACTTCTACCACATACTACAAGCAGCCCCCTGATGGCTCCAACACAATGTATTGTGTACTGTGGAAGTGATATCTGTATGAGTAACTAACATATATGTGTGTGGGGGCATTAGCCTTTTAAGCTGTGCATTTATTTTCTCATCCTTTGTCGCATTGTTATCGCAGAGATGAATGAATGGAGAACCCAGAGAGATTCAAGACGTGCTTCACTCCCTGACTCCAGGAGAACAGAAATTCCTGGACAATAATGGGGCCGGCAGTATATTGCAGAGAACAGGCGAGACGGGGTTATGTCACGCAGTGATATGCTGATCAGTATGCTTGTGGTTACGGACAACTGTCAATGGACTGTGTCGGGTGTTGGGGGTGGGGTGTTGCTGTAGTGTGGTAATTCAAAGCTTTTCTTGTCTTTGTTTATGGGGACCTTATGGACTGTTTGGCTGACATGTAGTCATTGGTCAGATGTTATGGGACGACATTAAGGAAGAAAGTAAAGAAAGGGGTTAGATTGGAATGGGAGGTCAGAGTAGGTTAGGAACATAATAATGTATTGTGTGGTTTCATTGAGTCCTTTGTTGACCCTCTGGTAACAAAGTTGGATGGAGGTCTGGATCTCCATTAGTCAGCGAAACCAGCCCCACCTGCAATGGCAATCTTCAACCAAGCATCTGGCCAGGGAGCATAATAAACTGAACAGGCACTGTATACACCTTATCAAGTGCTTAGGTCTGGTGCTGCATCCAGCCAGTAGGTATGCATTGTGCCAAAGAAATGTTCTATAATAAGGCCACGGTTTTCCAAATAACAAAATAGGCTGCATCCTTTCTGTAAGCTGCCAATAAGGGGAAAAGGAATATGTGCAGGAAATAAATCATTTTTAAGCATAATTAGTGTTTCCTGAATAATTACTCCCCCGCGAGGGACAGTCTGCACCTTGGCATCTCCTCCCCCCCCAGTGTGAAAGGAGTCACTGCCAACAGCTCACTTTCATTACAGAAACAGGAGCCTTCCCAGGCGGGCTGGACAGATAGTGAAAAAAACCATTGTCCCCCGTACCAACCCCCCCCAGCTAATGATAGTCTCAGCTAGAGTCCCATTTATGGGTCTTCGACTCATTAGATTATCTTTGGAGCCCTGTCTACAGTCCTCTTTAGTTTACTCCATGGGTCTCTCTTCAAAATTAGTAATGATAATTTAACTCAGAGCTACGGAATGAAACTTAGAGAAACAGAAATGGATTCTGTGTGGCCATGTTTCCAAACAGACAAGCTGCCGTTGGCTGCTTATATTATACTAATGATTTTAAGGAAAGGGGGCAATTTATTCCCCAATTCTATTGCGCTCAGCGATATAACGAATACACTCGACAAACATAATCTGTAGGATGGAACAGTTGCAGAATCATGCAATTACTAAAGATATACGCTCTTTGCAAGAGCTAAGAGACTGTCTGTGGATGCAAGTTTGTTTCGGTCTTGCGGTGACTCAGAAAAAGTGCGTTTTCTTCCATCTGCTCATGGCCAGTTCTCTGGTGGCCTTTGCATGGGTAATGCGCATTAGGAAGTCGTCTCCATCTCAGAGGCTGTTCAGGGGCTGAAACTGCTGCTTATGAGTGCAGCAACTCAGCCAGCTTCAATTAGACATACATGCATTGAGCAGAAAAGTTGGTGGAAAAATGACCCGTAATAACTTGCACTGCAGCATAAAGTAATTTTATTATTCTTATTATTATTATTATTAGATAACACTTTACAATAAGATTACTCTTATAAAAGCTTTATGAATGGTTTATAATCAGGTTATTAATTAGGATGAAACACTGTAAATCATTAATAGACAATTATAAACAAGTTATGCCATCATTTTCTTTTTATGAATGAGTTACTACTGTTTATGTGGGAAAAGGGAGCCTTATTGTAAAGTGGAACCTATAATAATAATAATAATAATAATAATAATATTACCCTTTGGTGTTTCAATAGAAGTCAAATGAAATTTGAGTTTAGTTCCAATTGCAATTTTGCAAAATAGGAATGTGCAATACATGCGTGTGTGTGTCTGTATGTGTGTGTGTCTGCATGTGTGTGTGCATCTTTGTCTCCAGGCGGCGAGGAATGCAGCAGTAGCACCTGCAGCCCGGCTCTCTGGCTGTCACACCCGTGCGATAGTGACAGGACTCGGCGTCGTTCACGAGGGCAGACAGTCACCATCATCCCACTTCGCATGGATTGATTTGATCTCTGACTCTCTGGATGTATTTCATTATATCCTAAGGACCCGTTCTGCCGATGGGAGAGACCGAATTCACAGTCATGCTCACTGTCGTCTTTCCTTCCTGTTTGTATGTGTACACAGTATGCATCACCATCGATGCTCCCAACAGGTGCGGTCACTTGCCACTTTTAATTACTGCTTGATTTATTTGATTCATTCACAGATTAAATTGGGGACTAGGTCTTTCCTAGGAGGGGCCTGATTTTAATGAAAAGGAAGGAGAGCACACTATTTAAACGAATTATGGCACATTTATTGGGGGCAGGGGACGAATATTTTATTGGGGACTAAAACCAGTGATGGGGCAGAATAATCCTCTGTTTCCATGTGATCCTTACAAAGAATAATATGATTTGAGTTATATATCTAAGATATAACAATAACAACAGTAATAATACTAATTATTACTAATAATTATAATAATAAATAATAATAATAGATGTACTGAATATACTTACATATTCTAAATTCATTTAATTTACTAGATTCTACTCCTGCTTGCTACTTGCTCCCTTTGACCATAAAAGAAAGTGAGTTTCTTTGCACATATTAGTCACCTTACCGTGGGCTTGGGAATATTTTTGAAAGCATATACGTATTAAAGGGACCACTGCCGTTAGTGTAACTATGGTGGATATATTTTATGACCTTATTAAATTAATTAAGGTGCTACTTATCATTATGGTGCAGTGGAAAAGGAAAGCCCACAGAGGCCTCCCACAGTCAAAGCTGGGAGCACCCATACAGAACTTATTAAATCTGGTTGGCTCTCCAAGGCTTTCAGACATAATTGTCATACATGTCATTAAATCCATCCCCCTCTGCCCTGCTTCCGGAGCGATTTGATGGGACTGCAGCTGCGCAGACTGTTGGTTTGGAGCGCGAAGGTGGAGAATTGTTTATGCGAAATGAAAGTTAATAGTCAAGAGCCACACGACATGGGCCCAAATTAAGGACATTAAGGATTTCACCCAATCAGTGACGTGCAGATGTTTATTTAGATCGGATATTTAATTAGTCTCTTGCAAATTACACTGAATATCTTAATATTTAACAAGACAATGAAAAGACCAAAAGTAACAAACTACTGTATATTGAAATCATATCACTTTACCTACTAATGCTACAAAATTTCAGTGGATGAAAATAATGGCTATTCCCTAGATATTAATACAAAAATGCAACATTTAAATATATCTGAATGGATGAATATCTAATAAAGAATTTTAACAAACAATAATTAAATTCATTTGATTCTGACTCATGGGAATCACCAAAGTAATTAATACGGCTAATCATGCATGATCTTTATACTAATTAATTCATAATTATTTTAACCTTAATTATTAAATTAATCACCTCGTTGTAATTAAGACGAAAGCTAAATATCAGCGTAATTACATGGACCTTTGTATATTTTTTCTAGGTTACAGATTACCGGGTAAACTTCACAGACAGAGAAGTGCGGAAGCTCGCCTTCCTGTCTCCGGGGTTACGGGTGTGAATTTGCCCCGTCTGTTCTGTCTGCTCTGTGTGAATCGACGCATTCTCCCATCTGCTCCAGCTACTTGTTCCGAAATAACTGCTAAGTCAGAAAACCCCTGCAATACACCCCGGCGGTGGTTTTCCATCCTTTTGATGACCACGGACCGGCATATCTGCGAACATTTCGTGGACCAGGAGGCTGCTGCTGGCCAAATTTAATACATTTCGCAAAAATTAGAACTCGTGCCCATCATTGGTCATAAAAAAGGTGTGACTTGAAAATATATAGCTACTCTGTTTTCGGAAATTAATAAACCCCTCCCCCAACCCCCAGAGTTCTGTGGCCCGGTACAATACTAGTTGCAAACTCTTGCTCTAGACTTCGCCAATATCCAGATCGGGTCGTGCTTGATACTGGGAGCAGATGGATGGATTGCAAGGCCAGGAACAGTGCAGAGAACATTCCAGACTGTACGTTGTGGTCATCAGGCCTTTCAATCAAACTGCTGCGAGGGTGTGAAACGAGGTCCGTGGTTCTGACACCGAGGGTCCGCTTTGAGCCGTGCCCAGCGAAAGCCGTCCTAATCACAGTATCGATTCCTAGAGCTTATTACTGCCGTGGCAGCTTGTTTTTGTTTTTCTCTTTCTTTCTCAGCCCCTATAGCTGAAAATAAGAACAGCAACCTGATCAAAGGATATCTTCATATTAATCTGGGTCATTAATCAGTATCGCCATGGGGTTTAAGGTGTAGGGTAAGTTAACTCATACCTAGTCTGCCCGCATCTTCGCTTGTAAGGGAATCAGAAGCAAACGTGAATCGAAAAATTCATCAACGAATAAAAAGTCTGAGATCCTGGGTGTTGAAACCTCACCTAAAATCCCTCAACCCCCACGTTGCCGTTAAAGGAGGCAGCGGCATTTTTGTTTTTTCCAAGGCGGGGCATAAAATGGATCTTCTCAAAACCCCACTGGAGGAAAAAAAATGAGGGAAAAACAGAGAAGAGAATGACAATAAGACATCTCCCTTGTTGGGAGACCTGTGAGACTTGCCAGCTTGAAACACTATTATCTTCAACTATCAGTGGATTGTTGCATTTTACACCAGCCGCAGGACAGCTCTCTCAGTAATTATTTCACCTTGACATGCCACCAGGAATAACAAATACTGCTTAGGGACTGGAAGGCCTTTGTCGTGAGCTGTTAGAGACCATAATAATGTAGAAGTTGCAATAACACCGTCCATTTATAATATTTTCTAACTCACTAGGCTCGCCATGTTCTTCATGGACAGTGTTAGCCCAATCCGGTCCTCGGGGACCTGGAGACAAGTCATGTTTTTGCTCCTACCGGAAGCAGGGAGGGAGCAAAAATGTGGACCGTCCGTGAGTCCCCAAGGACCGGGTTGGGAAACATTGATCTAGGGTGTCAAGAGAGCTTTCCGCCACACAGAAACATATTAATTGTGTAAGAACTTTGCTGTGGCTGAATAAAATGTGAAAATAAAAGTATGAAGGCTATTTCATCTTTTATTTTTCTCCCAGCCAGATCCAAACCATCGCAGTGTTTCTGGGCGATTAGGCAGCAGACACGCACATATAACAGTGATATGTTTGATCTGAGAATTAGCATCATTTTACAGGACTTGCCTGGTTTCAGGAAAGCTCTAAAGAAAATGTTTCCAAACTAAATGCTTAGCTGATTATTTTAACCTGCCAGCTCAGTCACATTTAAATTCAGGCTAATACACTGTTATTACTCTGTCATGCTGAGAATACTGATAATATCTGCAGCCATATAAAGGAGGCAAAGTACAAGAATGCAATACAAATGGGAGTCTGGGATGGGTGCTGAATAAAACCTGAACTGTGTTTTTTTCCATCCCATATATAACTTTTTTAATTTATCGTAAAATCATACACTGTTCTTGTCTGATACTTTGGAGATTGTAACTCTGTCCATTCATCTTCTGATTGCTTAACCTGGGCAGGGTCCAGTGGTACCCACAGCCAGGCAGCATAGGGTACAGGGATGGGATACACCCTGGATGGGGTGCTAGTCCATCACAGGGCACGAGGCTGTTGTACACCCTGGTTGGGACACCAGTCCATCACAGGACTAGGGTATAGCCTGGATGGGACACCAGTCCATCACAGGACACAGGGCTGGGGTACAACCTGGACCGGACACCAGTCCATCACCAGGCACAGGGCTGGGGTACACTCTTGACAGGATGCCGGTCCATCACCGAGCACGAGGCTGGGGTACACCCTGGACATTGCAGGGCACAAATACGATCATGCATTAGAGGCAATTTAGAGACTCCAGTTGGGAGAAGGGCATGTCCTTGGATGGCGAGAGGAAAGCAGAGCACTCTGAGGAACCAGGAAGACATAAGGAGACGATGCAAGTTCCTCAAACACGTGGTTGTGGTCTTCAAGCACTCAATGCTGGAGGTATGAGGTCCATGTGCCCCCCACTGAGCCGTCGTCCTGCCCTCAAACTAAAATTGAAATTCCGTTTCATTTCAAGTCTCCTAAATACACTATATTACATTTTCCGAAATGCATTTCACACCTTCTACACATAGGATGCAGTCGGGTTTTCAGCCATGCACAGAGGCTTTCAACCATGCACAGGTTAGAAGTACAAAAAGGCTGTGACTTTAGCCTAGTTCTTAATAAACTCCTCAATAGCACACCGCTGGAGCATTCTCGTGCTATCGATCCGAGCTACTTGCCAAGTATAAGTAGCACTGACCTTGTCTTCGAACTGTAATTAATTGAAATTTCACATGAAGGTGACAAGTGATATATTGTTTCCTGTTTATTATTATTCTAGCATTAATCGTGTAGCCTTTTCCCCAGCTAATGTTTCGGCTGAGGTGGCTGAACAATACAAGCTCACAAGCACAGAACAGGTATGCTAACACACATATTAGCATGAACGCCTTGTCACGTACAACGGCACAACGACAGGGTACCGACGTTTATGCGTCTGGATCCTGTCCTGGATCTAAGGTGTTGCTCTGTGTTCATACAACTACAGATAGCAGTATTCATAGTAACATGTACCCTTGCCAGCAAAACTATATGGAGAATGGATATTGTGTATAGTCGTATTATCTTAAATTTGTGAAAAAAAATGTGAAAGGTGAAAATTTTCTGCGGTATATTCTGCCACTGTTGGTCCAACATTACTACCACATAATTTAAGGAATCTGTAGTAGTGAAAAATGAAGTAAACTATGGACAGCAAAATTAAATCGCTGGACTCAAGGCCTGTTCCTACACCATGTTGCTGAGGGTGAATAATGATATGCGAAAAAAATTCACTTTCTTATGCAATTCTGTTTGTGGCCACGAGGGGGGAAATGTGAATTGAGTTAGCATCGAGTTTTTGTCAGATTTCTTCAGTTCACAAGCTAAACGCATAACGCTCTTTCAGTGAGCTGGATCTGAAATGTATTTTGCTGTATTTCATCAACCAGTGTTTGCTCCTTGTCTCTCCCAGTCACGCCTTGGATCATGGCGACCCGGCTGGGAAAGTAGGATAAAGATGCGTGTAAAAATCCACCCCTACAAGTGTGTAGGGCACGTTTAAGGCATGAAATTTCCGAGATCATTTGAAAAAGATCCGAATTAAGACAATCCCTGTCAAATGGGGCCCCTTTGCCTTCCCGCCTCCTCGGAATTGCCTTGTCACTTTCATGTCAGTCAAGCACTAGGAGCAGCTCTTAAAAGCATCTTTCACAGGCAGACAATGTGAAACCAATATGGACTACAGCAACCTCTAGGGAATTTGAGGCATTAAATTGAAGTGTGCCTGTTCTGTTACAGCTGAGATGAGCAAAGTTCTTTCTCGCGGGAATAAAAATTGACTGTCTGTACCACATCCGGACATAAACCATTAAAATTATACAATTTTATTTTCTCTGCTCTATAAAAAAATAATAGCATAATACAGCTCAATTAAATTATATATAAGTGTGTATATGCTGGTTGTATACGTTAGCATTTAGCCCTGACTGCTAGTGGATGTTTTAACGTCAACAGTTTCCTGGCCAAAGTTATTAGAATTGTGGCCTACATAGGAACGGGCAAAATGGCAATTTTTTTTTCTTTCCTCCTCAGCTCCTGGTTCTTTCTGCATTCATGCGGGAGGCTTCCTGTTCCCATTCTCGACATCTCCAGACAGTCATCTTTAAAACCGCTTTGGCGGTAAGAAGGTAGCGGCTAAATTAGGGCATCCGTGCTGCGCGCTGCTTGGGGGCCTCGCCATCACACACATAGATGTTTCTGTCTGCTTGCGGCTGCCTTTGCTTCCTGTTTCGTTTTGTTCTTTTCGTTTTGCTTGTTTTTGTTTAGCCTTGACATTTGTTTTTCTTTATAGCATCTCACTAATTCTTAGATTATTGGTGTCCCTTTTTTTTTTCAACGTTTCTCTTTATATCTGTTCTGTAAACCAGGGCAGCTGCCTGGTTATGGTAACTTATATGTGGTTTAATGGTCGTTTGCTGTCAGCCAGGTACTGGGGAAAGGTTAGGTCAATTGTGTATTACATTAGCCTAAATCTTTATTAAAGCCAGCTTCAAGCATATTAACAGCTGTTCCTTGGAGCATAACTGGAGACATCCATGTACCACTGCAGTGTCATTTGGTGTCCTTTTATGCTTTTGCAAGGCCTTTCTCTGCTGTCCTAAAGGTGTGTTTGTTCCCTGTATGAATTGTTACGTGAGTTTGGACATCCCATGCATCTCGGGATGCACTCTAGGCCCACTGCATTCCCGGATGGACAAGTGTAGCATTAGTTGGATCATTTTCTGTTGGTATACTAAACAGGGGGAGGACATTTCAATGTCACACACAGCCAATAGTGGGGTTCAAACCCACAACCCTGGCGGCGTGAGGACATGGCGGGGCCACCATGACTCCCTAATGCTACAGTGATTTTTATGTTTCAAAGTTCAAACATGGGTTACACATTAATCTCCACTCTCCAGCAGAAATGTGAATTTTAGCAAAACAAACTGCTCGAGTCGCATATCTGTCGTCCTTTCATCCCACACCCGTTATAATTCTAAATATGGTTTTGTATAAGCTGCCAAATAATAAAAAATGGGTAGCAGTACTTTCTCCACAGTCGCAATTTCATTCTGCATCTGCTCCGCTGTTCTACTGGTGTCGGATATTACAGCCATGGTTTTCTTTCGTTGCCATTACACGAGTTGAATGGCGCAGATAGACATGAACTCACAGGGGAAAATGTGCATTGGCAGAGAATAGTCAGTGCGACAGTAGTTTGGCTGAGGCACGGACAGGATTACACATTCTTGGTTTCTAGATATGACCCCCCCCCTCCCCACTCATTGTCCTGACTACATTGGTGGAGAAACCAGGACCTTAGACCTTAAGTAATTTTTTAAATCAGCGTGCATGGTTTTGAAACCTCGTACATCATTTTTTTTTTTGGATACATTTAATGCATTTAAAATGTTGTAATATTACTGCCATTGTTTAGAGTCTGGAGGCTAGCAGGGTGGTTGATTATAATAACAAAGGCAACAACTAACATCCTCAACGGTGCCAAAAAGCCAAAGAAAAGTACAATGATGATGTGGTGTTTTTTTCTTCCTCTCTATTGTTACTGACTATCGTTTTTTTTTTTCTCCATTCTGCCAGATTGAAATAAGACAACCAGGGGAATGTCACCTGGGAGAGAGAGAGAGAGGGAGAGAGAGAGGGAGGGAGAGAGGGAGAGAGAGAGAGAGAGAGAGAGAGAGAGAGAGATTAATTTCCAAAATGTTCTGCCACAAAGATCGGATGCAATTTGCGGCCAGCGAGATGAAGGCGTCTAATCACTAGCGGAGGGTCTGATCTTTAATTCCAGGGTAAAAGTATCGGATTGTTATCGATGAAATTGAACAACATTCACCAGAGGACGGTGAAACAAAAAAAAAAACAGAATTCGGTCAGTGTTTGTGAGCTCCGCGAAAAACAGACCATTCAGTATAACACTCGGCCATCTCCTCTATATATCCATCGATCTATCTATCTATTGACTGATTGATAATACGTACGTCCTACACACAGTACTGCCATCATTCACTGGAGGGAGCCATTGTACTCAGCCTGGCCTTTGTTTGTTTGGTTCTGCATTCGGGAGTAAACGCAAAATCACCCTCCTTTCCCCCCGATGGTGTGTGTGTTTGTGTGTATATATATATATATATATATATATACATATATACCAAAATAAATATATAAATAAACTTTATTGTATGGTTCTTCCCGTCTGAATACTCAAATCTGAAAAAAGAACTCCTTTAGCATTGTCGCTGCCGTCATTTACAAACGCTTTCCCGTCAGCAGATACCGTTATTGTACTAGAAGCGATTATATAGGTACATTTAGAACATAAAATTAATTTAGATCAAGCTGCATCACTCCTGTTATAATTTTAGGTGACCCCCTAAGTGTCATAGAACAGTGCCCATAAGTCATCTGAGTCTCATAATTAACCTTTCTGCCTAGCCGAAACGCAGAAACGTATTTGCTTTGATTCGGTAATATACAATTGAGGCTTTGTATTAAGCGGGATCATATCTCTCTCCCAAATGACCATTACTTAGTGCGAAACAGTTAATTTTGTTATGCCTTATTTTTTTTGCATTGCCGCTAGGGGGCATATTCAGCCTATGTTTAGGGCGATGCAAAAATGTCCTCAACTATCTTCCAAAACCCTCTGAGCTCCTGGAGAAAGGCAGGAAATTGTCACGGTAATGCTTCCTCTATAAATAAGAATGCATATATTAAGGCGCAGTTGATTTGGAAAAAAAAATAAAATAATAATAATAATAATAATAATAACGAAATGACTTAGAAAATAATACAACTTTTGGCAGTTATACTCCTGTCTTATGCGTAGTACGTGGCAAACCACAAACAGCTTATATAACTCCTGTTGCCGAAACCTTTAAGTGGCTCTTAGCATTTAACGGTAAAACATTAATCCTGCGAAAGTGATTGATTCGCGCCAGCATTTATATTCACACGGGGCATAATCTGTTTATTGATCATGCATTAAATTTATCACGGTTTACTTTTCTAAGTAGCTACTCTCATCTCTGAAATGGACTGCGTGATCGTGTGTGCGTGCGCGCACCCGCGTGTGTGTGTGTGTGTGAGTGAGAGAGAGAGAGAGAGAGAAAAGTATGCAAACACGACCGCGCACGCATACACTATGCATGACTTTCCTCTTTGCTATGTGTCATTTTGGTGCTTCTATTACTTCATTAATATAACAATGTTTTCTCTACATTACCATGTTCGCCATATGGTTTGTTGTGGCATGATAACTAGCGGTAATTACACCTACATGAAAAATCATAATTCACCTATCAGTAAGCAGCACCTGATTTGCATCCGGAGGCATTAGTCGTTATTTCATACCTTGGATTGACCCTGACAATACAGCAGTTACAGATACAGAAAGGAAACGGGGCTTAATTTGTGACTGCTGAGCATCCAGCTTCAAATAAACTTCTAGATAGTATAGCCATGTTATATTTGCGTCATTAAACAATCAAATTGTTACTCTTCAGCAATGTGACTGTTTGTAAACGTCTGCTCAGTTCCACCATCTGTCTGCTTTGATTTTAAAACGGGAACGTATTTAAGGAAGAGCGTGAAGGATAATATGTATCAGGTTCCAGTCTCAGAAATGTAAATATATATTTTATGTAATTTAAAAGCATTACTGGGACAGTGAAGTCTGTGGTCGAGCTTAATTGAAAGATAAAGCGGCAATAAACTGGTTAAAGCGGCTTCAGAATTACAGCTTCGTGGTATATGTTCCCAGTAATATGTCTCTGTATATTAAATCTATCATCAGATATACAATTCAATTAATCGAACCCCTGCAAAGATGCTAAACGGATTCTTTATATGGTCCTGTGACTTGATATAATTGACGTTAATATCCTCCAATCAGACGTAACTTCTGTGGGTGTCGATGGCGCCCATTGGTTGTGCAGGGGAGAGCGCTGCGCAAAAACTGAAATCCTGAGCAGTCCGTGTTCAGAAGTGTTTTAGAGGAGTTCGCTGTTTCTGCACCTGGGTCTGAAAGATAATGCAAAAGTAAGAAGATTGCGTTTGTGTATGTATACGCAAATATATGACTAATATAACAGCAACGACTGCAAAATGATAAATGCGTTGCTTTATACAATCTAATTTAAGTAATTATTTATCCATATACCATCCTTTTAATGTATGGCTGTATTATACGGATGGTTTGTATACAATGTCGATTATAAAGCCAAAGCTCACAAAACTGAGTATACAAAAGAACTGTTGAGGATCCGTGAATTGCATTAAGTATAAAAAAAACAATGTTTGGGGTTGGCAATACCAAAAAAGGAGACACTTCTGATTTCTGAAGCCTTACGTTTTTCGCCTTTCGACGGACAAAGGTGATGGAAAATTCCAATTCAAGTCAGAGGGATTAAACACAAGTGCATTTTCTTCTTCTTTTTTGATGATGATTGTGTTATTTATTTTTCTCAGTATAACGGATGGAGTGGCTTCCCAAATACGCTATTCTGTTCCAGAGGAACAGGACCATGGCACATTTGTGGGAAATATTGCCGAGGATCTTAGCTTGGACATAACCAAACTTTCATCTCGTAGATTTCAGACTGTGCCAAGTTCGCGGACTCCTTTTTTGGAAGTGAATTTGGAAAATGGGGTGCTTTTTGTGAATGAGAAAATCGACAGAGAGCAGATTTGCAAGCAGAGCGCAACCTGCCTCCTGCATTTGGAAGTGTTTTTGGAAAACCCGTTGGAGCTTTTCCGTGTGGAGATCGAAGTCGTGGATATTAATGACAATCCGCCCAGTTTCCCTGAAACTGACATTACTGTCGAAATTTCTGAAAGTGCCACTCCGGGGACGCGCTTCCCGCTGGAGACCGCATTCGACCCCGACGTGGGCACCAATGCGCTCCGCACCTACGAAATCACCACTAACAACTATTTTTACCTCGATGTGCAAACGCAAGGAGATGGGACGAAATTTGCCGAGCTAGTGCTGGAAAAGCCGCTGGACAGGGAACAGCAGTCGGTGCACAGGTACGTACTAACAGCGGTCGATGGTGGTCTTCCTCAAAGAACCGGTACTGCGCTGCTGGTGGTTAAAGTGCTCGATTCCAACGATAACGTTCCCGTTTTCGACCAGCCGGTGTATACGGTAAATCTGCCGGAAAATTCCCCGGTGGGCACCTTGGTCATCCAGTTAAATGCCACCGACATGGACGAAGGACAAAATGGCGAGATTGTCTATTCTTTCAGCAACCACATCGCCCCGAAAGTGAAGGATCTGTTCAGCATCGACGCACGGACCGGTCGGATTGAAGTCAGCGGCGAGGTCGACTTTGAGGAGAGCAGCATGTTTCAGATTTACGTGCAAGCCAAGGACCTTGGACCCAACGCCGTGCCCGCTCACTGTAAAGTTCTGGTCAAAGTGATAGATGGAAACGATAATGCCCCGGAGATCACTTTCAGCACCATGACCGACTCGGTGAGCGAAAAGGCTGCTTCGGGCACCGTGATCGCATTGCTTAGTGTGACGGACAAGGACTCCGGGGACCACGGGCAGATCCACTGCGAAATTCTCGGAGACGTACCTTTCAAGCTAAAATCGTCTTTCCGCAACTATTACACCATCGTCACGGATGGACCGCTGGACAGGGAAAGCGCTGACTCCTACACGGTCACGGTGGTGGCCAAAGACAAGGGCATCCCGTCGCTTGCCACAAGCAAGTCCATTAAAGTGCAGGTATCAGACGAGAATGACAACGCACCGGCATTTACGCAGCCAGCATTTGACGTCTATGTGACAGAAAACAATGTACCGGGCGCCTACATTTACGCAGTAAGTGCTTTGGATCCGGACGTCGGGCAGAATGCGTTAATTTCTTACTCCATAGTGGAGTGCGACATTCAGGGCATGTCCGTCTTCACTTATGTTTCCATCAACTCCGAGAACGGCTACCTGTACGCGCTGAGGTCTTTCGACTACGAGCAGCTGAAGGATTTCAGTTTCATGGTCCAGGCGAAGGACTCGGGCAGCCCGGAATTAACGTCCAACGCCACCGTGAACGTTATAATAGTGGATCAAAATGACAACGCGCCCACGGTCATCGCGCCGGTGGGGAAAAACGGCACGGCCAAGGAGCCACTGCCTCGCTCCGCCGAACCTGGATATTTAGTAACACGCATAGTTGCCATGGATGCGGATGATGGAGAGAACGCCCGATTATCGTATAGTATCCATAAAGGAAACGAGAACGGGATGTTCCGCATGGACTGGAGAACCGGCGAGCTGAGGACCGCCCGGCGGGTGTCCAGCAAGAGAGACACGCACCAGCTTTACGACTTGTTGATCGAGGTGAGAGACCACGGGCAGCCACCTCTGTCGTCCACGGCCAGCGTCATCATCATGATAGTGGACAGTATAGTGGAGGGGCACAGCGGAGATCGGGGCTCCGCCAAAGCCAAGGAGAACTCGCTGGACCTGACCCTGATCCTCATAATCGCGCTGGGCTCCGTGTCTTTCGTCTTCTTGCTGGCCATGATCGTGTTGGCTGTCCGCTGTCAGAAGGACAAAAAGTTGAACATTTACACGTGTTTGGCCAGCGACTGCTGCCTTTGCTGCGGCTCGTGCTGTAGCAGGCAGGCGAGAGCCAGGAAGAAAAAGCTTAGCAAGTCAGATATAATGCTGGTGCAGAGCACTAATGTCACCAGCACCGCGCAGGTCCCGGTTGAAGAATCCGGGAGCTTCAATTCCCACCACCAAAACCAGAACTATTGCTACCAGGTATGTCTTACACCGGAATCTGCCAAAACTGATCTTATGTTCCTAAAGCCCCGTAGTCCTGCTCGGGGCGCAGACAGTGACCACAACCCATGTGGAGCCTTAGTCACAGGTTATACAGACCAGCAACCTGACATCATATCTAACGGCAGCATTTTATCCAACGAGGTAAGAATTGCTGATACCTGTTTTATGCTTTATTTTTATGTTTCGTCCTTTGTGATTTATATTGTTATAAGCCCATCTTGTAAAAAGATACGTGATCTCGCATATTCATTTTAACTGCACCAGAAAACCCTGCGTAATGATGGAAAAGCTGAATATGAGAGCTCGTTAAATATATATATTTAAGTGATTGTAGATTATGCAGAGGGGGGCAGTGGATTTGGCCAGGTATTTACCGAAATACGGACTCCTTTTTGCTGAAATCTGTGCGTGTTTGAAAAACCAAGCTGTCTCTGGACTGAGACCCTGCTCTTAAATGATAGATATCGCGGCAGTTGTGTGTGCAAGGAGCGGCTCCACAATGAGTGGGAATTAAGTATGCCTTGCACGGACTTTCCGAGCAACACTTGAACAAAGATTCGTCTGTAGCAGAAGCTAAGACAGTTCATCAGTAAATAAAACTGTTACCATACTGTAGGGAAGCATAAATAAATTAATTACAACAACCGTCTCCACCGACACGTTCATTTGATACGTTTTATTGCATGCGTTGGTATTTATGAGAGATATACGGAGATAATGGCATTGGTTCATATATGTATTTTTAGTGGTTAAGTTTAAAATATATGAAATGTCATGCTTTATATCGGGCGAAAGGTTATGTGTTTATGTATATTATTTATGTATTTTTGTTTTTAGAATAAACAGCAGAGAGGGGAACTTAGCTACCTTGTCGATAGACCTCGGCGTGTTAACAGGTAAGGAGACGCTCCGCGTAGTGTTTATCTTGAATTGTAATCGTGATGATAATACGCTGATTATATGGGGGGTCAATATATGCTTTTAAGCGCACTTATTGTGCAACACCTGTGGCGGCCATTTGATGGCAGAACGATGTGATTTTTTGTGCTGTGCTGCGCGGTGGAGCTGTACCGTTTGACGTAAAATATATTTGATAAAATTATTTATATCATGTTATTTATTTATTATTATTATTAGCTCTGCTTTTCAGGAAGCAGATATAGTCAGTTCTAAAGACAGTGGACACGGGGATAGTGAACAAGGAGACAGTGACCATGACGCCACCAATCGAGGACACTCGTCTGGTGAGTGCCTGCTGGTTTAACTTCCTGCCGCTGTAAGTTGTATCATGCGTGACTGTTAGGCGTGTGTTTAATCCCATTACTGATGTTTAATTTATTAGGCCTGTCATTATAGGCCTAACTCCAGAAGCCGTCAATGAGCTGTTATTAACCTGTGATTGCATTTAGGTTTGATGGGAAAATGAACTTGCAGCGTATACTTATTGAAATTGTGACTTTATTTTATATATTTATTTGGTATAATTTTTGAACTCATCGTAAATAGGATGTTTTGCCATTCGCTAAATCTATAGTCGTTATTTGCTGGAGGAGTGGTATTTCAGATATTTATTTTCGTGGCCGCTAGCAGCCTACTAAATGTCATTCTAATTAAAAAAGGTGGTAAGTGTAGCCTAGCTGTTGTTGCAGATGTGTCGGCTTGGTCTGGCCCTATTTTTATATGGGAGATTCTCCACACAATGACCCCATTGAGTGGCGGCTCCGGTTTAATTCTGCTGTTTATAAATATTCAGCCTTAATGAGGTTTTCTGGCCGGCCCCTGCCATGCAGCTCTTGGACAAAGTGGGGAATTTAGAAAAAGGCCGGGTCTGTTATTCATGGTGTGGGAACGCACTCCATTGCTTCACGCTAGGGCGACTGTCTCTCCCAAGTTACCATCGCTAGTCCCTACAATGTCCATCCTACATGAACACACATCGCCAAACAACGACAGGGAGCTGGGATGTATTCTGAAAATCAGATTTTATGGGATTAAAATGAATAAAAGTCACAGTACAACTCAGTAACATTCATTTCTGTATACCGAGTCATTCTGGATGAATATGATGTGCTGTGACTGAGTAGTCTGAGAAGTACATAAATTTCACTGTTCTAGTAGTGTCTAAACCACAGTACCATGACTTAAGTTAATCTAACATGGGTTTTTGCTTCTCTGGTGAAATTTGTTATGTGTTCTTCAACAAAATGTTCCTTTTGCAAGACCCTTTCTGACAAATGTAAATTTGTTAAATTTTTTCATACTTTTCTTCAGCATGGAATTAAACACACGCAGATGCCTATACCGCATTTTTTTTACGAAATGCGTAGAAAGTAATGCTTTTTTAAAATGAAAATTCGGTGATATAATCACAACGCACGCCGCTTAGGTTAAGAAAGAACTACAGAAAAAAATATACTTATTATGAAGTACGTTTAAAAAAGATGAATAAGCAAATTTTCACAATCAGGATCCCGTTCTGGTGATCCGTAGTTTGTACTTAAAATGATCTCGTTTAGACAGCAAAGCAAAACATGATAAATTACAAAGCGGCTCTGCTTTAAGATGTACTTTGCAAATATTAATCGCGTCTCCCGGGGACCGTCTCCCTCCGTTCTGTCTGCCTGGCACGTAAGCTTTGTATAGCCCACTGAGCAGTAATTTACTTTCCGACCTGCATACCAATTGTTAAATGAAGATTATTATTAATGCTCAGATCTGTGATGCTTGAATTTCGTTAAAGAAATTTAAGATGAAAAGCCGTTTTATCGCAGGATGAACTTTACGAAGCCCAACCTTGCGTTTCCTATTCGCACGTGACTCTGTACTCGTTGATCTGTAGGGTCTGTAGTGGTCAGTATACTGTCAATAGGTTTCGCCTCGCGCCGATAAAGGTTTGAATAGTTAGTGATAGTTGCTACATTGTTGCCAGTGACATTAGGGGTTTGGCATAGAGATGATTGTTAGTAACAGGATAAAAAAAAAAACAGTCTATCCATCTTCAAACTGCCTATCCTGTTCTGGATGCCAGACGGTCTGGAGTCTGTCCCAGGCAGCACAGCACTCGAGGCTGGGGTACATCAGGGATGGGTTGCTAGTCCATTGCAAAATACTATTGATAGTGATGCAATTAGAAATGCTTTTGGTAATCAAAATTTAAGCATCATCATGGTAAATAAAACTGAAATGCACAGAGGACGCATTTTGAAGGCATGCCGTCGGAACTTTATCTCATAGATGATTTACAGAAATATACTTATTCTCAGTAATCTGCTCTGTAGAGAACAGCCAAAAAAGAGTCTGAAGTACTCATGTTCCTCTTGAAATTGCATAAAACTACTTTCTATGTCGTGTTCAATGGCATGGTTGTGCTGGGTCTTTCTCAATGCGGCCTCCCCATGAACTGTTTTACAGTCATCTGAAAGTAAATGCATAATATACATAATTTTTAGCCGATCCAGCAAGAAAAAAAATCCTATATAAAATGGATCTTTTCATTGGTGTAAGATTCAGAACCTTTGTAAAATTCTTTTGAGGAAGTTGTCTCAAATATTTCCTTTGATGTATGAGTGAAATGAAGTGAAATGTGACCTTTATTCTTTTTATCTACCAGAAAACCTGCAGGTTTTTTCTCCTTTTCAGGCGTCACCAAGCCTGCTTTAACTAGCCCCTTTCTTGTTAGCAGAAGAGCTCATGCTATAAGGAATCCGAGATTAGACATTTGACTCCAGAATATATTCGGTCTGTCATTACTTGTGCTTTGATCAGCGTGTTCAACATTCTGAACCGCGGTTGTCCCAGTGCTGAGACCGCTGTCCAAAGCAGCGGAGTCATCTGTGGACGATTAGGGCTGTCATAGGATGTCATTATTTTGCTGCAGTGGAATTTTCATCGCTCCGAATGATAATTAATTCCAATATTGGGCTATTATCTTACGGATTCCCAGTTTTGCATAATTCTAGACAATCACCAGCTTTCCTGCCTCCTCTGTTTCTGAAAAGCATTTGTGTAGGAATCGAAGTCTAAAATGACCTGGAGCTT
>JAAGVU020000015.1:2904037-2914738 GCA_011763525.2 Mormyrus iriodes | reverse complement strand
GTGAAATCAAATCGTTATTCAAAGGGAAAGTAATAAGTATAAATATGATATGTTGCAATTATTTCTCTAATTTTATTTATTATTAAAATGCACCATACACACAGAGATTAGGTATTTCTATGTTTGTGGGGACTCTCCATTCATTTCTATGGGTATAACCCTAATCCCAACTATGACACCCTTAACCCCTACCCAGCCCTAACATTAACCATAATTACCCAAACGAAATACAAGTCAAGTTTGGAATTTTAATTTTTTTTATTGCAGTCGCAAATGTCCATAGCAGAGTATATGTCCATAGCAGAGTATATGTCCACAGAAGAGTATATGTCCATAGCAGAGTGTCCATGTCCATAGCAGAATATTTGTCCACAGAAGAGTATATGTCCATAGCAGAGTGTCTATGTCCATAGCAGAGTATATGTCCACAGAAGAGTACATGTCCATAGCAGAATATATATCCACAGAAGAGTACATGTCCATAGCAGAGTATATGTCCATAGCAGAGTATATCCAGCAGAGTTTCCATGTCCATATTTAAGTTCAATGATGTAAAATGTCAGCTTATGCCTTTTGTTTTGCTTTTGCCCTTTGGGTACAGTATTTAAAGCTTTCTTTTTAGTTCCATCTCTGACTGTCTCTGTGCCCTAGAGGAAAGCGTAATGGGTGGCTGGTTGGACAGAGCGCTTCATTGATAGTGCCATCCATCCAGCGAATTGGTTATCTGTTCTAATTCGCTTTACCAGAATGCTTCCCTCTGATAGCAGATATCACAAGATCTCCCTGCCCGGCGTGGTTCCATCTGGTTCTCCTCAGGCCCCGTTAGGCTTGCCGTTATCAGTCAGAAAGGTCTTTGTTTTTGGAAAGGAAGCCGTTCCCTTATGATCTCGTCTGCTCTTCGTCTTAGACTCATGAGTGAGGCAGCTGTTGTCTGACTGCAGAAAAATGTGGCATGTGAGAGTATGAACAAATTCACATGTAACCCTTCTGACAGCGTTAGAAGGGGGAATGCATTCCCTCGCTAAAATTAAAATGACCCGCTATTATTTAATATTTTTAATTTGGTACAAGGCAATTTCTGTTCCGTCATCCAACTTAACGTCTTTCCTACTCTTACAAGCGAAAACCCTGAACTAGGGAGAGTTCTGCAAACAAAAATGCTCAGAGTAATTGAAGGAAATGCATTTTCTACGGCAGTGTGGAATTATCATGCACTTTGTACTTTTTGTGAAAAGACAGATCTGTCAGATTGCAATAGCGGTACCTGTCCTTGAAGCCAGCCCGTCCTGTGGAGTGGAAAATTAAAGCTCTTCTCACTGGTTAACTAGTTGTTTATTTGTTCCTTTTCGATAATGTTAAGTCGCTTCTGAAACACTGGTACTCCTGATGGCTGAGGACACTGTAATTACATTTTTCATGATAGATAAGCAAGTCATTTAGGCCATTCTCCAATCCAGTAGATGTTCCACCTGAGTGTTAATGAGCTGGTAATTAGGACCTGGCACAGGCTCCCACGTCTTGCACTTTAGGACCTGCTCTGCCATATGTTACAGCAGTTGTGAACATACCTTGCCAGGACCTAAAAAAAAATCCATTAAACTGAGCAAAAAAACATCTCAGAGATAATAGCAAATTCCTGTCTATCTGTCTCTGTTTTATCTTACGGTGGATGGTATCTGTACTTTGTTTTGCTCAATATCCCCTCCTTCTGCCTTCCTGAAAGCTAAGAACAGGCCACTATTAATAATTAGGTTATAATATCTAATTTTGGGCCTGCTAGGCTAAGAGGCTACATCTGTCGCTGCTTTAAGAAGCGGAGTCTAATCATTCGCTGTGGCACTGTAATGGGATCCTCATCTCGGCCCGAATGAGCACAGAGGCCGTACATTCTGAGTTAGCTGAAAGAAGGGCGGTTTCGTTTGACAGATGGCCATGCGATTAGGAGAAAATTTAGTCCAACCTTTCTCTCCCCTATTCCTTCTCCTGTTTTGCCTCTGGATTATTAACCTTTATGGAAGTTTGCCAGTTTTTTTTTTTTTCCAGTGTCGATTGCTATGAATTCCTGAGAAAAAAAAAAAAACACTTGAAGTGGTTGAAGTTGAAGTCAACTAAACAGCCTGCCACAAGGAGGCTGACCCACTGTGAGCCTTTTTCTGTTTTCTCAAGATTAAGGAGCTTAAACAGATTACATAAACGTCACATAAAACGTTCACATTCTTAGTTATTTAGCTGAGGCTTTTGTCTGAAGTGATGTATAATTGCGACAGCATGGTCAGTCTGGCCCTGGAACAGCTGGGGACTAAGAACCTTGCTCAAGAGCCCAACAGTGATATCATTCTGCTGACCCTGGGATTTGAACCAACAACTTTCTGGTCTAAGACACAGTGTCCTAGGCCACTAACCCACACAATAGCCACCAAATGCTCTTTTTGCATACTTGCATGTATGCACTGCTAAAAATGCCTTAGCATTTCATGTCCTTGTTTATCTACAGGCTGTTTGTGCATGCACTGTGCTCATATAGCTTCCGTATCTAACATGCATTATAAAACTCATTGCAAAGCAATTTTTTTGGGGCATGTGACAAAGGGTAGGCATCATTGCCGAGGGACAGTCAGAAAGGTTACTGCCCGTATTATTGATTTATTTGTCTTTAAAAGAATGACAGAATGAGAATTTGGTCTTTGCAAACTGGGTCCACAAACAAAAAGTCAAAGAATGCCAACATGAGAGATTCCACACTTCGTCAGCGTTAACAATCACGTACAGAGCCAATTTTTTCATCTTAAGCGCGTCTTTAACGCAAGCTTGTGAATACCCTCCGGGTACAGGTTCACAATAGTTACGGGCATTTTGCTTGTTTCCGTCGCGGGTTATGCTATAAATTTCTAGCACTCCTGTGAGCCCTTATTGACATATTCCCCTTTTCCAGACACGGTGTAATCTGGATAGATTACCACATACATCAGCAGACTCAATTCCATCTGCTGGTTAAAACGAGGCCATATTTTCCCCAATGTTTGTGTCACAGGGTTTAAAAAGTAACAATGTGGCGGATTTTTTTTTTACCTACTCATTGTGGAAGAGAGAGAGAGGTAAACACATTTTAATCACCCATTAGTCTCCTTCTGGTTATGCATAACCTTGGACGCTGACCTAATTTAATTTTCTTTATTGATGGAAACTGGGAGGCCGTTTGGAGAAGGGCTGTAAATCATCGGCGTTTAAATCTGAGTGCGCCTGCAAGCACTCGGGGTGGGGAGGGCCGACTGGGGGATTTAAGGCAGAAAGGCTGCGGTTTATCGGGAGGCCGACGCCGCACCCCAGGCTCAGTCCTCAACATCAAGGGGAAGAAGAGAGCTTTAAAGAAATAAGAACCTGGCCCTCCGACGTGTTCACGCTCAGCAATTGATGCTGTGACAGGTAACATCAGAGGAGGGAACTGTGGCAGAGAGGTTCCAGAGGTGGAATTGAGATTGGTTTACCCTTAAGTCAAGTCAAGTAGGTCTATTTGTCATTTCAGCCATATACACAGTATACAGTGAAAGGAAACATTGTTCCTCCGGGACCAAGGTGCACAGAAAACAGAAGGACCGAAACAACATGGGACCACAGAAGTGCGATTTACGGGACAAGACAACATGCGGTGCAGTCCACAGTAGTAACCGTGCTGGTCTGAATGGATATTTGAATAAACGGTATTATTGCAGATATAGTGTTATGACATATACTATATTTTGGCTGCAAGACAGTAAATAAATAAAAGTGCAGACAATAGCAGCAGCAGGACAGAGAGGGTGCAGTATATAGTAAATGCTATATGAAATGCAGTTTGTGATTCAGTTCTGATTCAGGAGTCTGGTGCCCTGAGGGTAGAAACTGTTTCCCATCCTGACAGTGAAGGTCTGAACACTACAGAACCTTCTGCCAGACAGAAGGAGGGAGAAGAAGGTGAGGGAGGGGTGTGTGGGGTCGTGCACAACGCTGGCGGCTTGGCGGATGCAGCGTGACGTGTAAATGTCTGTGACAGAGGGGGGAGAGACTCCGATGATCTTTTCCAGTGTCCTCACTATCCTCTGTACGGTCTTGCGATCCGAGGAAGGAAGATGGACAAATTAATAAACACATTTCTTAGCGGGTGGTACATGCCCTCTGGTTTGGCCTCTGTGTTTGTGGTCAGACAGTCTTTGGCTCGGGTTCGGTCCTCGGCATAATTACCCCCCCTCCTTTGCGTCCTTTAGCAAACCCCTTAACTCCTTCAAGAAGAAAAAAAAAAAACCTTGAGGGGTCCTGCACTCAGACCCCATGCTCTGCTCTCATCTGTATATCTCAAAAGGAGAGAAAGGCAGAATATGCGGAAAGAAGTAGTTCAACATATCTTTACTTGTGCAAAAAAACGTTCAGTTTTGAAAACTGCCAAGAAAGTACCATTGACGGTCTTCAGGGGGCAGTGTGTGAATCAGCGGATTAAGCCTCTGTGCCTGTGATTGAATGATTGCCGGTTTTAGCCTGGTCTTGGCAGAATAGCCACCCCTGTGGGCCCTTGATCAAGGCCCTTGACCCCCAGCTCCATGGGCACCGCTGCAGGTGGCTGCCCTTCGCTGCCAAGCTCGCTCTCACCTACATGTGTGTCATCGGGAGCCAGATGGGGTAGGGAAGAAAGGAATTTCCCCATGAGGGATCAATACAGAGTCACTGTCATTAGTATTAGTATTAAAACATTAAACAGGAGGATGCATCTTTTAAAAAGACTTATGTTGCATTTTTTGTTTGTTTATTCATTTTGAAAGGTATTCCGGGCAAACAATCTCATACGATTAAAAGCCTGTTGATTTTCTGTGCAAAGTTGGCAAGGTTGTAGTAGTAATTTTCACAACCACAACTTGTTAGACGCAGCTACGTGTTACATAAACATAGCTATGTGTTACAGAAACAGAAATGGGGCTTTCTGGTGGTTTCCGCGAAACCGATCGCTCAGAGCCGCTGGCTTCAGTTTACGGTTTCTCCTAATCCTCCCTGTGGCCACGTGGAACGTATAGCCTTTATCCCAGAGTTCAGTGAAGAGCAACTGGCACAATTTGCCGCATTCGATTTGTCGTGCGCACAGATTGCAGCTATCGCTTGATGTGCAAAGTTTCACAAAATTTCAGATTTATTACTTCCAGCTGTGACTGTTTTTTTAATTATATCTGGGGGGCTCTTCTGCGGGCAGGAGTATGGCGGCGAGGGCGAGTCCGCCGCAGCGCTCAGAAGTGTAAAGAGGAAATGGACAAACGACAAGATCAAAGCACGGCCTGTGACTGCCCCCCGTCACTGGCCAGTCACCTATCTGAAATTGCAATGGTTTATGTTAAGCTGGTTTACATTTAAAAAAAAAAACAGCGGGGATGACAGATGCAGCTGACAATCTGGAAGTGGTCTTAGGGCAAATATATATATATATATATATCTATCAGAAGTCATTCAATGAAATGAGAGTGACCTGCGACTGACCTGGCATCCTTGATCCTTAGCAGGACATAAATATCAATTAAATAAATGAATAAGACACTCTGGTATAAAAAAAAAATACTGTTTTGGTAGCACTTCCTATAGGAATCCCCTACATAACACAATACAAATGCATTCATTATGGCATATACTGTACATAATGAATTTTAATATGCAAAATGTTTAACTAACAGATTACATAAACAATCTCGCTAAAACCAATAAGGAATTTTGGGAATTACACCACATTTTAAGTAGCATTTATATGAAATGTTAAAATATTTTAATAAACTATAATAATGTATATTTTTAATAAACTGTGAATTTACTTGAGCCTCATTGCCTCTGGTACAAAGGAGCTCTCTGCATTTTTGAATTTCTGTTTGATTAATGTAAAAATCCACCATAATCGATGTGAACACAAACATAACTTTTGTAAATGCACAACTCTGCCTTTCCTTTCCTGTAGTCTTGTAAATGATATTGTCATCTTGTAATACTTTTCTTGTTAGAATTTATAATAGACTCCAGGCACCAATATTACCAACTGAAATATACATTAATTTATGGAGATATTACCACTCTGCAGATGTAACTCATAATACTGCAACAATGCACACGATTATATTTAGGTCAACACAAGTTTCTTAAAGGCCCAGTACTACTATAGTCATTACAGTCTCTTTCATCTTTATTTAAAACATTGCAACATAATTATATTGTCCGGCAATTAACCTTTTTGGCACTTTCCTTTAATTAATCAAATGATAGCTTTTCCGATACGGCCTTCCAAATTTTCTTACTTCTATAAGGTCAGAGGTCATCCTGTGTGGGAAGGGACCTGGAAGGAAAGGGGGACATGGAAAGTAAGGGGGGCATGGAAGGTAAGAGGAACATGGAAGGTAAGGGGGAAATGGAAAGAAAGGGGGACATGGAAGGAAAGGGGGACATGGAAGGTAAAGGGGACCTGGAAGGTAAGGGGGACCTGGAAAGAAAGGGGGACCTGGAAAAGCGTGATTTTCTGGTGAAGACAAGAAGTGTGAGAAAAAACAGATCGGGGAGGAGGATCAGAAAACGAACACCAGGGCGAAACAGAACAAGACCATTTCAGTCTAACTGAATTCAATTATGTGGTTTCTGTGGTAGCATATACTAATTATCAAGACAGACCACAGTTTAATTTGTATATAGTAATCTCTACCTGCTTTTTACATTTCAGGTAATGGCTTTCAGGTAATGGCTTGTTAAGCAAATGAGAGAGTTCTGTATTATGGGGTAAGTATCACAGATTATTCCCTTTAGCAAATATTAATCTGTGGGTGCCATAACCATTAAATACAAATTTGAGTAATAATTATTATGGTAATTAAAAGACGTTCCCTGAAATTCCCCTGTATAAATCAAATATGTGCCCTAAATTCTTAATACACATTCAGTTCTGGTGGCGATCCAGAGTTTAATGTAAATGCTCCACTACAGAGTTTGTGAACTTGAAAAAACCTTCGTAAAAAACAACTAATTTGCACAGCCTGTTCCTCACAACTTTCCCAGCGAAAAACCATTTTAACGTAAGAAGGTTGGAAATTGGTCAGGTGACTTTGCCTTGACTGTCCTGAAGGCGGATTCCTAAACGCTTCTAGTGACAGATCAGAAACAGCCGAGTGTGGAGTTTGTCTCTCTGTACTTAACAGCACTATGTTACGGTGAATTTTCTCTACCTCTTCTGGGTGTTCCTGCCGGCACATCAAAAGAAGCCTGGGACTATGTGTGATTTTCAGAGAGGCCTGTAGTTTGTCTCCTTCTCCATCACCAGACAGGTTCACCTCCTCGAGACATCTCGCCTCGCTGGTGTCATATCATTCAATAATAATTCTTGGAAGGACCAGAGAAGCTTTTTGTTCAGTCTGGAGGGAGTGGATTATGTTACGTTCCATTTACCTCGAAGGCTGGAAGTCGGATTTGGGAATGACGTCGAGTTAACCGCGTTCCGTTACAAGAAGTCGGAAAGCCAATTAGCAAAATCAGGTCTAGTCAGGTTCATTGTTAGCCAGTGTCAGGAATACCAGTTGATACCAACGCATTGCAGGGTATTCTGCACATACAAATACTGTAGCAACACGTCCACAGATAGAAGTTGGACAGTACTGTGTGTTCGACTGATTTAATGAAACACAAATAAGACATAAATGGTAATTAACAGTATATAGCTACAGCTTTCACTTCTGTTGATGAAGGGTGCCGCCATCTTTAATTCTGTGGTCAGGGCTGCAGAGGTTCGTCCAACTTTCAAAGTTGGAGCTCCGTTCCCGTTGAAATTTCTGACTAGGAACATGGAAATTCTGACATCCCAGCTAAAATGGAACGCAGCATTACACATAAGTTTAGCCAGTGTTAACAATGCAGACCTTCTGTCTTGCAAATAAAGCTCAACATTTCCAAATGTACCAAACACATGCACGATATGGAAAGACAAGGGCTATCCCTGCAGAAGGACACTTTACAGAGTTTTGCAGATACAGGCAAGGATTATTATGCAAGTGGTAAAATAATTTCAATGAAATGGACACCAGCTTGCAGGTAAATGCCAGCAAGTGTATTGGCTGTACTCCAAATGTCCTCAGTGATCTGCTTTTAGCCAAATAGATTCCTATTAGCTGAACAGAAGGAGTACAGACGCACACCAGACAAGGTAATTGGATTCGTCCATGTGCTAGCCCATAGATGACACAGCGGAAACATCAACTGATTCCTATCCCCCAAAGTGACGAAAACGGCCGTCTGTTTGTTGCACCATTATACCGACCGGAGGCCAACAGCCCATCAGCACACCACCCTGTCTCGCCTACGCCGAATGCCGGCATGACGGGTCTGAAGAAGGACCCACGGGTGGCCGACATGGGGCATCCATTGTTATTTTTGGTTGGGCTTTCCTTGGCAGCAGGCGAGGCCGTCTTGTTATTTACGCTACTGTGTATCCCACATGTGAGCATAAGTCACGCGCCCTCGGGACGGAAGATGTCGAACCCAGTGGGTACCATTCCATGTGCGCGGAGTCCTTCATTAAATCAGCCCTGCTGCCACATGGATAGCCCCCTGCCCCCCCCCATACATCTTTGAGATCCTGCTGCCCAGACCTCGCCTGGTCTCTCGTGGTTCAAAGTGCCCTCAGAGTGCTGCAGCTGTCTGGGTTTAATTAGTTTCATTAGTACTCTGACTTCCTCTCACTATCTTATCCAGGGCATCGGTTGTCACCCCAACAGTTTTTTTTTGATGGTTATGTTTTGACTTTACAATCTGCCAGTCCAAACAAAAGATCCTGCATGGCGCTGAGAGAATTTTGATACCTGAGAGTCACTGCGTAAGTTTAAAAGACCTTTTTTCTGCTTGAAACACATACTTTAAAAATATTTTGAAAGGCTAAATGATTACATAACAAAGCAGACCAGACAATGTCGGCTATAAAGATCGGGATAGCATCGGCCCTTTGTTGGAGACACAGCACACAGATTTTAATTTGAACTGGTGGCACAAAATACAAATTTTATTGTTCTTGAAATGTTATGTGATTTTTCTTTTATAATTACATTTCCATAAAGCAGTTAATGCAAATGTGTAATTAAAAAAAAATAAAAAAAACAACTCAACTGTTTTTGAATGCCATTAATTTCACAAAGGAAGCATAGTTAATTATATTCTTACCCCAGCAGAAGCGGTACTTACATTCCGCATTTGTAGCAAAACAACGTTCTACAGCTGCTGTAACCATGTGTTCAAAAGGGTTTCGGTGTAGAATGTGATCATAACTTCAAGGCAAAATATAAATGGGAGTCATAAAATTCATGAATTACTATGAAATATCATTGCATTCATGCACTGATGGATGTATTTCAATCAGATGTTGACATGCAGGTGAAAACCTTCAGACAGTCATATTTTCATTGTGATGACGTCATTAATGTCCTCATTTTATTGTAATCAAGATTGTTGTGTTTGGTATTTGTATGATTCAAGCTTCCGCTATGATGTCACGCATACTTATACTCAGCAACACCAACGTTTAGTTACTCTACAATAATGGACCTACTAGTCTGTCGCTATTCATATTTCTTTTTCAGACACCTTTATCGTGGAAGAACATGATGAGATGCAACGCAATAAGTGCTCAGGCCGCTGTCCCAAGATCATCGTTTAGCATCAGAAAGACCAGGCCACATCCAGTAACGACAACAACTAATTATATCACGGGCAAGTCAGACCCTGTCAAACAGAAACTTCACCTTACTTTTCTGGAAAACGAGCGCGCCTCGCAGATGTTAAGGACGAAAAATTAATCCGTGCTCACTTTTACGATGTCTTGCATCAGCGATGGGGCGGTCGTGGTGTTGATCAAAACAGCCTTCACGTGACTCGGGGTGCCCCCACTGCTGTCGTGTCCCACAGGAGGCAATTAAAACCTGCTCGAGACTCTTGAAGGTCTACACCAACGTAGGCCTGGAAAGCGCAGCGCCCTACCTCTCCGTGACCCCTGCGTAGCTGTGCTAAGTGACAGCTGAGGAAAACAGGCATTAACCCAAATACAAAAACTAGACAACAGACAAGTAACAATATCTGTGGAATGACTTGGAGGTTTAACCTTATTATTGAAGTGCCCGAGTGAGACGTGATTGGGCATGGTTAAGACATGCTAGCTGAATCGTGAGAATGCCACATAATTAATCTATCATTATATCAGACCTATTTCACAAAAAACTTAATGAAGCCTTGTACCACTGGCCCGCTGGCCTGCCTCCCCCACAGGCATACGGTACCGCGATTCCGTGCAGTGTGGTGTCAATGATGGAGTTAGCGATAGATCGTGGTGGCAGATTATCCACTTTTAAGCGGATTGCCCTGACTCAAGCCGGGTTGCTGTGTTCAACATACTCAGCGGGAGAACTGGTGAGCTCAGAGTGCAAGCCAGCACAGGGGAGGCGGGGTTGCCCGCAGGACAGCTCACCTGGGCAACGTCCGTCAATAGCTGAAGGTTTTTGTTAATCAGTCAAACTCCTCTGCTACGCATCCTTGTGCAAATGGCACCTTACTGGACTGATATAGTCAATTGTGACACTATAACTATTTTTAGCATTGCCTCTATTATCTATCTATCTATCTATCTATCTATCTATCTATCTATCTATCTCACCATTTATTCCATTCCCTACTACTTCTGAC
>JAAGVU020000015.1:2891361-2903937 GCA_011763525.2 Mormyrus iriodes | reverse complement strand
TATCTATCTATCTATCTATCTATCTATCTATCTATCTATCTATCTCACCATTTATTCCATTCCCTACTACTTCTGACTGTAGGCGTAGGTAGACAGTCTGAAATTAATTGTAAACTTTCATATGTATATACTTGTATGCATTTGATTATCTTGAAATTGTCTTGCATCTTACGTTATACTAAGACACACCCACCAAGACAAATTCCTTGTATGTTTAATATACCGGACCAATATTTATCTCTCTGGTTCCGATTCAGAAGACTGCTTTGGTAAGGTGCCATTAGTCGTACCGCCAGCTTTGCATATGTTATAACGAGCAGGAGTCCGCTTTAACAAATAAGCCTTCAGGTGACATTAAGCCTTCAAATCCTCAATAAGGACATACTTACTCGGTTCCCACATTCGCTTTCTGCTGATTGGGCACCCTGTCACTTTCCTTACCTACTGTACCACAGAAGCACACATGTCACTAGTGGCGGTACATGCAAATAATCCCCCCATAACAAATATGCACTATTCTCATTAATATGCCTCCCCAGGCCCGCGTCCAGTGATGGCCGATTCAGAGAGCATTATGGCAGCCCGGCATGAAAGAACATGACACACCTGCTAATTGGTTTTGTATCTGTTGCACAAAATTACATCATGCGTGCCTATAATGTATTCATCTGTGCAATGCTGCCGTGACTACTCCTACCCCCCACCCCCCCCCCGGTCCCCAGCCGTCCCCTCGCTGTGCGGATGGGGAGAGTGATGGAGACGGGCCCAGACCCTGCCTCCGCCACGCTGCCATTTCCGCGGGGGACCCGTGGGGGGGCGAAGCTGGCAGCGGCGCTGAGAGGCACCGGGGAGGTAATCATGTTCCAGCGCTTAATTCCACAGCCGATCCTCGCATTTTTTCTCTCGCACACAGCACATTGTGAACAGTCTCAACAGCCCATATGACTGTCAAGGTGTATAATTGTTTAGGTGTTTCATTAGGGACCGCTGGTAAAAAAAATATACCAGCCTCCCACAATGTCCGCCCTCAGATCACAGGAACCCTCCCCCACACACACACAATGCATTGGATGAGACGCCAGGAGACTTTATGGTACTTATGCTAGATTTTACATCGTATTTACATAGCAGACACTTCTATCCAAAGTGACCTACTATTATTTTTGAGGAAGTGGACAGTCCCTGGAGCAATTGGGGGATAAGGGTCTTGCTCAGGGACCCAGTTGTGAAATATCTTTGCTGATCGGGGATTTGAACTGGCTACCATCTGATCACAGGAACAGCATTCTAACCCACTGAGTCTCAGGTCAGTGCAACATATTCTTATTTAATATAAGTTGTTGGTAAATGTTAAACCAAAATTGTGTTGTGCGGTTAGGGGGAGGACAAGTGACTTTTTTAACATTTGGATTTATTAAAAAATTTAAGTCTTTTCAAAGAGGGTCAGTTAGCCTAGTTTGCACAGTTGTAAAAAATTGTTTAAATAATATTTGCAATATCGTTAGAGAGAGACAGAATTATGGCACTTATAAAAGGGCTTTCTGTGGCTGTACTGGTGAAACAGCCATCCATCCATAAAAGTAATGAACAGAACCGGTGAAAAAGGGCCGCCCTTCAATGTTCCCCCACAGGGAACGAGTCTGACTTACTGCTGGCAATGCGAACCAAACTCGTGCTCCGTTTGTACAGGGACCTGATGGCCTGCAACAATGGACCCCGTACCCCATACTCCTGGGGCACCTCCCACAACACTCCCTGAGGGACACGATTGTATTCCTTTTCCGAGTCCACAAAACACATGTAGACTGGTTGGGCAAACTCCCATGAACCTTCCAGTATCCTTGTGAGGGTGAAGAGATGGTCCACTGTGCTGCTGCCAGTATGGAATCCACATTGTTCCTCCTGGATCCGAGGTTCGAGCAACAGATAGTCCCTCCTATCCAGCACCCCAGCATAGACCTTCCCAGGGAGCCCCCTTGAAGTTGGATCACATCCTCCAGTCTGTCAAACCAAAGGCACTGTCCCCAAGTCCATGCATGGATTTGCTCCCCTGTAGGCCCACCACCTGCAGGGGGAGCCTTGGGGGTCGGGTGCAGTGTAGATCGGGTGGCAGTCGATCATCAGCATGTGAAACAGTTCTGTCTTATCTTCAGGGCGCTTGGCTTTTGCTCGTAGCTCAGTCAGCTGCGCAGTTACCTGTTTATTACACAGACAGCAGCGTACTGTAATGGGAACGTGGACATACTCCAAATCTAAAGAGACATTTATATACTGCCTAATAACCATTAAAGAAGGAAATACTAGGACATAATGAGAACTACAGAATACACCTACATTTTGCGTTTCAAATACATCTTAATTAATTTATTTTTTTTATCGCAATACTTTTTTAGGGGACAGCTGTGATTAAGCCTTGGTACACTGCTAAAATCTTCAAGGTCAGTCTTTAATCTTATAAAGCGTGTACAAGCTATTACAGCCTAATATTTGGCAATTTAGGACATTTAAAAGTTTAATGGGTGTCTACACTGACTGCATTTTGTGTTGATAAAATTCACACTCGTGACACACACAGGATTTCACAAATATTAGGTGAACATAAATAAGCCTAAGGAGACTCAGAGGGTACTAGGAGAACGAAATCAGGGCCAATGTCACTCGTAAGGATTGTAGAATGGTCTAAAAAAATCCCCCAGGCATTCCCTATTAAACAAGTGTCATGAGACATTGACGCCTAAACCCTGAACTGCTGCCTCTTTCACTCCTATGGGCTAAAAACTGGATAAAAAAATAACACTTGCTTTGCTGCACCATTGCACAATCCTCTTGAAAGTTGTTCACAAAGTCAAAGCAAAAGACATCTTAAAACTACGCCATTAAGAAAGAAATTCATGGGGAAAGAGGGTACATTCAATTTTAGTAAATTTTGTTTAACTGTTGAATGTTTATTCTAAAGAATATCTAGAGAAAATAGTCAACACACACAAAATATAACCAGCAAAACTCAAAGGAACAAACCAATAATTCATGTTGCTACATTTTATTTTTTCAGTTTTATAACTAAATAATTATATAACTTTATGCTTATTGTTAATTTTGCATATAACCACTAATTTGACTTGCCTTGAATAGCCTTGCTAAATATGCTAGTTAGCTACACTGCTCAGAGACTTTACTAAAGATTAGATTTAAATGCATAAGTGCTTATGGCGACATGTTAAAGCAGTCGGACCCGGTTTCCAAGGCAGACGTCTACAGCGTTTAAGGCGGTTGTTCTCTTCCACCCTTGGCCTCCTTATTTACAGCATATTAATGGCAACATCCCAAACCTTTAATCGCCCCATTCCACAGCAGACAGGATGCCTCACGCGCTCCGTCCTGCTTTATCTCTGCCCCGTAACGTTTGCGTGTCTAGTTGGCCACCCCGTAAGTGCATCCTAACAAAACTAAAATAGCAAACCGCCAGGCTCCCGGGTGAATTCTAATGCGCTTCCAGTCAAGCCACAACAGGCGATGCAGAGTAGCTGAAATCACAGGAACGTTTCATGCCCCTTTCACATTACCAGCTAATTTACGCTTCTGGGTAGATGCACAGGCCCCAAAGGTCATCGCTACAATTCAGTCATGTCTGGAAGCCTCACAGACCCGTCGACCACAAGCGGGTTAATTTAATGTTTGTCTCGCTGCTGTTGTCTCGTATGTGTCATATATGTTGACCTCAGAGTTCTTTTAAATGATCGTTATGGTAATGCAGGCTTGAAGGAAACAGTAAAAAGATTTAACGATGATGAAAGCACTAAAGATAACGTAAAATCATGGAAAATTATTTGTTTATTTTTCTTTCATGGACGCTTTTGTCCAAAGTGACGCACATGTGAGGCAAATAGCACATTTAAAATTTTGTTATTAAACCTTAGTCACAGAATATTCAGCTGGCACAAATGTTTTGTTTAGTTGTTATTTAACATTAATTACCTGGGAGTTGAAAGAACTGTACATAGAAGGTTCGGATTTAACAATGAACAAAATAATTTTGTTAGGTGATGATGTGTTTCCAATGATAACAACATCTTTGTCATCTCCAGCATCATCACCATGACTATTATTAATGATGACAGTGACGATGATGATGACAGTGACGATGATGATGATGATGATGATGATGATGACAATGACGACGACAATAACGATGATGTGATGATGATGACAATGACGATGATGATGATGATGACAATGACGATGATGACAATGATGACGGTGATGACAATGACAATGATGGTGATGACGATGATGACAATGATGATGATGATGACAATGACGATGATGACAATGACGATGACAATAACGATGATGTGATGATGATGACGATAATGACAATGATGACGGTGATGACAATGGTGAAGGTGAAGAGAACGGTGATGAAAATCTATCAACTCACTAAATAAATACAGCCCCTGACCTTGGAAATATACTACTATTCATTAAACAGGGAAATGGATAATTTCTCAATCTTTTAACATGCGTAATTTGTGTGATAAATGTAAGGAGTAATTTGAAAGCACCAAATCAAATATTTAACGGATATTTTAATGAGAAGAAACTCATGCAAATGTATGATCTGCCTGGAATATAAAGGCAAGGGCCACAGGAAAGCATTCGCGTCTTCATATCTCGTATATTGTCATGCGTATGCCATACAAAGGGATTATTACTCACAAAGTGTTAGATACACAGACAGTGGGAGAATCAGGCAGTGAAGACAACAGAAACAGTTAGTAACACGGATAATAACTGACACTGAACAGTTCCATCCATCTATCCATTTTATGAAACTGCTTGCCCTGTTTAGGGTAATGGGGGGTCTGGATCCTATCCCAGAGGCCACGGGTGCAAGGCAGGGAACATCCCAGGATGGGGTGCCAACCCATCGCAGGGCACACTCACACACCATTCACTCACAGAAGCACACCTACGGGCAATTCGGCAGCTCCAATTAGTCTCAGCATGTTTTTGGACTGTGGGGGGACACTGGAGTACTTGGAAGAAACCCCACAATGACACGGGAAGAACATGCAAACTCCACACACATGGAACTAACCACTGTGCCACCGAGCCACCCCATTGAACAGGTAATATCATAAAACAATTTGTATCATGAAACGCATGGAAAGTAAGAGTGGTGATGATGAACAGAGTAGTGTGCAAATGATCACCAGCAGTTTATAGTGCAGCAGTTTAGGTCGTGTTTCCCAATCTGGTCCTCAGGAACCCATAGTCGGTCCATGTTTTTGCTCCTCCTGAACTCCCTGCCAGAGAGTCTCCACTGGGAACTTGAAGGGAGTGAAAATGTGGACTGTCTGTGGGTCCCTGAAGACCGGATTGGGATATACTGAACCTTGAACCTTGTGGCTCCCATGAAGTAACGTGGGGTTTAAGTGTCGATGTTTTTGAGCTGTCTGCAAAAAAATTTTTTTTAATGCAAAAAAAAAAACAATACATGCTCACGAAGCCAAAGTATAAACTGCAAATGAATAATATGTATTGTTTCATCTGGCTTTGAGACAATAAGCCAGTCTTTGATTGCATATAAATTGGGGCAATGTTGGGGCAATGTTCTTTAACTTCTGCTTCAGTTGCTCAGAGCACAGGCCTGAGAAGAATATGCTTGTCGTCTTTTAAAAAAAAACTAATAGGGAGTGTTTGGGAAACCTTCCGGGACTTCCTGGGAAATATTATAATATGCCTGTATAATTTTAGAAACATAGAGGTCGTATGATAGGATAATGACCAAATATATAAGCAGTGTCACATTTTCTTGTATCCGAGAGCCATTTCCCTTTAACATCATAACAGAATTGACATTGTGTTCCAGAAAATCACACTCACCAATATATCAATTTGCGCTTCCTTATATTTGCTGAAAAAACATTAGTTCTTATCTTGCCTTTTTCAAGGTACCAGTTTTGCGGGTGCACGACTGCACAGACCCTCGCATGTATTTTTTACAGAAGCGTTTCTTAACAGCCAATGCTCCTGATGTGCAAACTTTGTGCTTTTCGGGGCTGGTCACTGGGCCTAAGTTTGGAGCTTAAGGGATCAAAACAATTAATTTCCTCTTAAACTTTAAAATTAAATATAACGCTAATGGTCCCAACCCACTTGAGGTAATATGTATGGTAGTTAGACGGAGACAATGACTGATTTGCTATTAATACACAGATAGCAAGAGAAAAGGATTTAGGAAAGACAAGTGGCATGATCTGCGAATGTACCATCTGCTGGGGTGTAATATGTCAAAGGAACAAGATTGACTATTTTTTGCAGACCTTTTTTTTCGTTTTTAATTTTCTATATTGAGAACTTCAGCAAAAAAAGGCACTTCATTATCAGTGGCAATGAAAAAAAAACTGCAAAAAAATGTTCTAAAAAGATTATCCAGAAAGTTAAGTAGGATTAAAAAAAAAGGTTTCTTGAAAGAAACGTGTTTCACCTCTGAACATTCTGGTAAAGACTTGTGATAATTTACGTCCTTTAAAAAAGGCTTTGACACAGGAGAGAAATATTTCATGCAAAAACTTGAATCGTTTTAAGTTAGTCTTGTGCAGTAGTTTATCACATGCAGTATCCTTACTCAGATGATATTTTACAGCAGTTTGCACTGGGTAATGCATAACAAACCTGAACAGGATATTTAAAATCACCTGTAACATCGATGAGCTCATACCTTTCACATACTCTGCTCGATTGTGCTCTGTCTAATATTAGTATTTTTATTAATTATCTGGCGAAAAATGTCAAAATGGTTAATTAACATAATTAACGTCACATGGCAAAAATACTGAATGGTATTTGAAAAATGTGAAAACAGCTCAGGTACATTCCATGCTCCATTGTCATAAATTATAATTAACACAATCAATTTTATGTTGAAAAAATACCTAATTGAAAAAAAAAGAATACTGGATGAGAAAAGCGAAGGATGATATTGGACCCATGAACAGGGAAATGCAGATTTTGCCTCTACTACAATTTCAGTTGTGTCACGACAATAATAGGAGAAATGGGCCTTGTATTTACTTCCAGCGATGGACGTTCCAATCCCCCGGCCGTCCTGATGCAGGTTGTCACACATTCCGTTTTATTACCGGGTCCCGGCCTTGGCCTGGGTGACACAGGCTCATTGGTGTTGGCCTCCCATATACTGTCATCACTGATTTATGGAATTCTCTTTGAGGGATCGACTTCAGCCCAGGGCTCCAAAAGGCTTCATGTTATTGCTGCTTATTCAGGTCGTAAAAAAAATAATAATGACTCTGTATTGATCCCTCGTGGGGAAATTCCCTTCTTTCCTACCCCATCTGACTCCCGATGACACACATGTAGGTGAGAGCGAGCTTGGCAGCGAACAGCAGCCACCTGCAGTGGTGCCCATGGAGCTGGGGGTTAAGGGCCTCGCTCAAGGGCCCACAGACATGTGACTGTTCCGGGGAAACAGGGCTTGAACCAGCAACCTTCTGATCACAGGTACAGAGCTTTAGCCTGGTATTCCTAAGCAAACTAAATTTCTTATTCCGTAAGTAACACTGTTTTTTTTAAAGGAAATACATCCAGAAGTCTCGAATTCAAAGAATTTGGTTTTGTTTGCTCGTTTTTTGTAAAGTGCCAGGAAAAGCAATTTTAGGTAAATGTAATACTGTTTCTAGGCAGCTACTACACAAACTATCTGTGAGAGCTTATGTCCAGCAGGTCCCCAGTGCCCTAACCAAGGTGTCATGGGTATGAGGGCTGTCTGGGGGGAGTGAAGAGGTCACTTCAGGTGGGGCGCAACACGTGGTTAATAATTTTATTGTCTCGATCTGCGTTTCTTGTAGGCTTGAACAATCACAGCCTCGGATTAGGCCCACCCCCGTGTTTATGAAGGGTCCAGCCGCGACACTGCATGCAATGTTTTGTTCAACAACATGCTGGTTCGTTTTACACCTGAAGAAAGTGCTGATTTAGGCTTTTGTCGTAGGTCATATTAGCGTAGCAGAATAAAAATACTGCCCATTTAAACCTGCAAAGACATATGGTCAGTATTCAGTATTAATACTCTGTAGCTATATATATAAGAAGTATCCATGACAGAAGAAACAGAAAACAGCAACATATAGAAGCTATTTGATCTTAATCTAACTATGTTTGACCCTTGAACGCAGCATAATGTCCAAAAATTCTGTTCAGCCATAATAGGTAATGTCTGTTAGGGACGGCATGTAGGCAAACATGAGGAAGAATGCTGCTTCAGCACTTAAGTATTTCAGGAACTGGTTCTTGGATGGATGCTCAGTCAAACAAGAGCTATGACTTCTCCTGCAATACAACAACTTTCAATTCAGTAATTATGTTATATTATGTGCCTTGCTGCCCTTAATTGCTCTTTGGGAAACTATTCCACATCTACTGTACAGGACATGGCCGTCTATATATACAGTTCAGCCAAAGTTGAAGCAAACTGGCATCCTGCTGGTGCATTTTATTCTGTTAGTCTGAAATATGTTTGCCGACAACATTGTGCAGGCTGTAATGTTATTTTATATATTCATAGACCTTCACGTTTTCCCAACCAATCTGAATTTGTTAAAAAGAATAAGAATGAAAACATTTTAACCATTATGTACACAATGCAATGCCCCGGCTTAAATCAGATGGAAATAATTGGATTACAACCACTAAGCCCATGTCAAAACAAATTTATGTGGGCACCAAAAGGCAGAAAACAAAATCACTTAACAAACATTACTCCTGAGCCCAGGCAAGGAAAGGAAATCAGAATACATCCATATAAAACATGGCCTTCAAAGTCAATTAAGGCAATTAGCTGAACGCAAACGAACATGTTTAGCTTCGTTTCCCAACATATCAACCGTCAACAAAACACTGAAGGTTGAACTGAACATAACATGAATTGAACATAATTTCAGACGTTATCCTCATGCCAGATATATCATATAAAAACTACTAATATGCAGTATTAACGTATTACAGGGAGTTTGCGATTATATTTTATATATACAAAAATCTCGGTATATTAATATGCTATAGTATGCATACATACCATAATTATTTCTGTTCACTATTCAGTTTTATAATTAGTATTTAGTGTGATCATTACAATAAACACTGTAAGTAATTTAATATAACTGGAATTTGAGTATAATGAAAGTGGAGGCACACTGCTTGCAGTTATGCGGCATATTTTCACCCTGTTGGATATTTTTCTTACGAAATTTCGTACATGCTTTCATCACTTACGACTATCTGTGAATCCGTCACACAGATCATAAGAGACGCGTGAGTTAATCTTTATTGTAGCTGTAATATCAGGTACATTGAAGAAGTGTTAAAAGGGACTGATGTTAACTTAACTAGTAATAAGATATTTCTGGGGGTGTGATTTTGCCTTCCTTGTAGACCTTAGTGGCAGATTAAATACAGCCCAGTGTTGTGAAGTCAGTCTCTTATTAAAATGACTAAAAAATGCTTATTGACATATTCAAGTCATTCAATCCATGAGTCAGAAAACCTTGAAATTTGTTGCTTCCCACTAGAGAAATCCGAGTCCTTCAAGCCCAGACCTCCAGCGTACAGAAATTCTTCAAGGCAGTTTTCTTTGAATTGCCCCTGGCGCTTAAAATGCTGAATGCACAGCTTTCAAATAAAACAGAGCTTAATGAGCGTAGCTATGTGGCATGCTAGCTCAGTGTAGAGCACTACAGCCGCAGAGCTTAATGAGCGTAGCTATGTGGTATGCTAGCTCAGTGTAGAGCACTACGGCCGCAGAGCTTAATGAGCGTAGCTATGTGGTATGCTAGCTCAGTGTAGAGCACTACGGCCGCAGAGCTTAATGAGCGTAGCTATGTGGTATGCTAGCTCAGTGTAGAGCACTACGGCCGCACACCTCCATGA
Source organism: Mormyrus iriodes (assembly GCA_011763525.2). Classification (NCBI taxonomy): domain Eukaryota; kingdom Metazoa; phylum Chordata; class Actinopteri; order Osteoglossiformes; family Mormyridae; genus Mormyrus; species Mormyrus iriodes. The sequence goes on along the minus strand of JAAGVU020000015.1, from coordinate 2,893,989 downwards.
GTGCGGGTTTAATCCCAGCTCCCAGCTATGCGTATGCTGTCCTCGCCATGTTGTACAGGTTTTTCCCCAGTATTTCGGTTTCCACCTGTAGTCCCAAAATGCAGTTAGGTCAATAGATAACCTTAAATTATTGCCAGCAGGTGTCTACGCTGCAACGGGCTGTAGCCCTTCCCTGTGCTGCCTTGGATAGGCACCCCCACCCTGAAAGGGGGAATATCTTTCTCTTATCTGAGTCTTTTTAACCCACAATTTCTTTTACCGAGATGACAAATTAGTGTTTTAGGTTTTTTAATTTCAATGTAAGTATAGTGACCCACTGATTTAAGCGATATTGTCATATAACAACAGCAATAATAATATTATTAACAATAATAATTGTAACAACAATAATAAGAATAATTCTGTGTATAATATAGTCATGCTTTTCCATGGCCCTGGTGGGGAAAAAAGGATGGAAGATGGATACAGGGGATAATGACCTGTAATCTCACACTGGCCATTGGTACAACGCATTTCTTCGAAAAGCAGTTTGGACCTGACTGGCTACAATACAAATGGTTCCATACAATGCGATGGATGCCGTAATCGGGGTTTGAACCTCAGAATTCTGACCCAGTCAGGATGTGACCTTACAGCCTTTAAACAGATTAGAGACGCTTTAAGCTGTCTGAGTCAGCCACATATCTGCGTAACACTCTGCAGTTCTCGTCATATGATACCAGAAAACTTATAAATGTCTAAAAAATTAAAAACAATGGATGCTTCTGGGGAAACACCATATCTTCTGTCAGCAAAATAACAGTTAATCTTGCTCTAGAAAGTATAAATGTATATCATGCTGTATATAGGAATTCTGACTTTGAGGAAAACAATTGTTACTCAATAGCCTCCGTAAGACGCTTACCACATATGGTGCTGTAGTCTGAGAACAAGGCCAGGGTTTAATTTGTACACAAATCACAAATGCCACGGACTGAGAAATCCCAGCAACTTCCAAAGTCGACGAAGTAAGGCAGAGAGGGAAGTGAAGGAAGAAAGTCTAACCTATTTATAAGGTAAATGTAGCCTCATTTGAAAAATAAAAAATTAAATTAAAAAGAACATATGGGGCTGTCAGTGTGCAAGATGAAAGTTGTTATTCTCCTGCTGCATAAAGAACCTTCTCTTCTTTTCCTATTTATTTATATTCATTATTTTTTCATATTAAACGTGTAAATAATTCCAGTGTCAAAGAAGTCTTTGTTTCAAACACATGATTATATTTCTGTAAAGTTCAGAATTCCCATCTACTTTAAATGGGCCAGGCAGCAGAATTTCATTTATTTGTTTCTACTTCAACACCATTATCGACATTTTCATGTGTATGTGCACATGGCTATGAGCGCAGTCAGAATAACTCTTGCTTTGTATTTTCCAGTTGATTGACAACTGTGTATGATCTGGAGAAGCAGAGTAAGGCTGTGGCTTAAGAATGCAGATCCAAATAAAACATGCAGCCTTGTTTAATATTTTAGCAGCAAAAACATACAGTACTATAGGGTATGTAGATGTAATAAAAACCAGGCATTGGTAGCATAATATAGGAGGAATGTTTTCGTTTATAAAATTCAAGATTTTCGCTATTTATTTAATAAGGAATCTTCTGGTTTTCCGTGAATACATTTAGTGTATTGTAAAAAGAGGGCATAATAGGAAATAGGACATCGCATTTTTGTGGTGATGAACATTTTAAGTACATTTTATGTGCATATTATATTTGCTACAATTTTGTGTGGATGGACCCAGGGACAAGAAGTACAAATACAAAGATGATGATAAAATGCAGAGTATTTAGAGATTTGAATGAATGCAATAATATTTTATAATATTTGAATTTGTTATTAAGATAAATTTATAAATTGGAGCTATTTAGTCTTGAGTATATCAGAATTTCAGGGAGACAAGTGATTCATGTCAGGGGTGATTGTATTACTGGGGCAGCGTGGAGGAAGTAAATCATTTTCACGGGAAGGACGTTTTACTGTGTTTCTCTTATGTGATTGATTTCTCCAGTGAGATACTGCTAACCTCTCTGTTGTATTGGAGAGATAAAATCAAATGCATTTTAACCAGGAATTTATTATCCAGGGTTGATCAAACTAAAATGAAGGGAAAACGGGAGCTTGAACTCTTTTAACACGTATGATTCTGAGGGACATAAATACGTCGGACGGCGGTAATAAATTACATCGGCGCCAATGACAGGATGAACTGGTGTCTGAAGTAACGTGTCATGATGTGTGCTGCGGAGGACGGCACGCAGGTCGATGCGGCCATAATTGGATAAGTGCTCGCCGAAGACGGATGCATATCCTCTCATCAGCCTTAACTCCTACTCTTTCTCATCTTAATAATTATAATGTAACCCGGTCGCTAAAATATTATTTCTTCCAATCGTAATTATGTTCGTGTTGAATTTATATCGTGTTGTCTTTTATATTATTGTACAGGAAAGTATGATAATTAATGTATTTGTTTAGGTGTTTTGTGGTCCAGTCGTCGTGGAGGGCGTGGTCACGAGAACGGGCAACGTGGGCAGAGGGAAGGCGCGGGAGATCACGGCGCGTGAGATTAAGGCCCGGGAGATCA
>JAAGVU020000015.1:2867219-2884059 GCA_011763525.2 Mormyrus iriodes | reverse complement strand
CACTTTTCCAACATGACAATGATCCAAAACACACATCTAAGGCCACTGTTGCATTTCTGAAGAAGAACAGGGTGAAACTGATTCAGTGGCCAAGTATGTCTCCTGATCTGAACCAAATTGAACATTACAGGGAATTCTGAAGAGTCAAGTTGAGTCAGTTTCCATCCAGGCTCTAAAAGATGTCATTCTTGAAGAATGGAAAAAGATAGATGTTGCAATATATCGCCAACTTGTTCATTCCATGCCTAGTAGACTTGGTGCTGTCCTTCGCATGGAGATCATATAAAATACTAGATATAGTTTTTGTTGTGGGGTGTATTCATTTTTGCATCGCCTAAATTTTAGTAAAAGTGAAGATTTTGTAATCTAAGTTAGGTTAATATTACTTTCATGTTCATCCCTTAAAATGTTCTATAAAACTCAGTCTTTTCAAAATTTTGGAAATTGTTCTTCTGGTCATTGAGTTGTTGATTAAAATCTTACTTCAAAGGGGGTGTACTCTCTTATGCTGAGCAGTTTAGATGGCAAACATCTATGGTGATGACCATACTAAACACACACGTGAGTTTTTGAGAAAATATGACTATTGTAGAGAGGTTGGCGGACCTCAAAGTAGGCCAACCCTTACTTACAGTACTGGCAAGATTAACTGTAACTGAAATTATTCCATTACATTAAACATTTTAGATAAAATAAATGAATTGCTCCAGGAGGACCACATGGACCGCATTAAGTCTCTTCTGTAATTTTTATTGAATTTTTCTGTTTTGGAAATTAGGAGTATGTTAATAAAAAGTTTTGATTTATAACTCGTGCTTAGAAAAATGTTTAACCCAGAAGCACCACATGTACGTAGAGAATACCTGCTGTTTGTCTGATTTATTAAGCTTCATCAAATACCAATACAAAATTAGCATTATATTTTCTTTTGAAAAAATCAATATTGCGCAAAAAGAAAAAAGTAAATTGGCACGGTGCCTCAGCTTGAAGCACTGTGTGTGTACTGCGGTGGACTGGTATCCTGAGCATGGTACACCTGCGTGTGCCCTGGGAGCAGCTCTGAGATCATGGGAAGGAGTTGCCCAAGGAAAATGACAATACACATATGACATTTGAGTGTGATTTCAAACTGGTGAGAGCCTTTAAGATCTGTACACATACAATCATGGTAACTGAATAAGATTTTCTGTTTTACTTTACTTGTCTTGGTCTCTGATTCTCTGCAGAAATCTGGCCAATCTATGAATTACACTGTTGTTTCCTGTGTGTGTGTGGGGGGGGGGTCTCTTTCTGTGCAATAACCAAACAAAGGAGCAATTGAGCATCATGCAATTATACTGAAGTGTTTCCTTCCAGTTTACTGAAAATATTACGCATAAAAAGCAAACGCAATGGAAAGACTCAAAACAACGACGACATAAAAATGTCAAAGACTGATTTTCATAGTGCTGACCTTTCTTAATGGGAAATTGAGTTGGAAAAAACCAATAGGTATCTTATGCATTTATATTAAGACAAAAAGAAACAAAACTCCATAGCCATTGTCCTACTTTATAAAAAAAAATCATGACACATGCTGTAATTCATCTGTAAAACTGTTTAAATATTGAGAACTACTGCTACTAAACAAAGAACGAAAAATATGTAAACAGCATAATTAAATACTTTAAGAGCACAAGATGTATTGTGCTGTTTTGAAGTTCCAAGAAAACCACCAACAAACCACAAATGACACATTTTAAGTGAATTTCTCCATTGTATTCTTATGTTGTATTCTTATCTTGTCCTGGGTTCATATTTTAAAATCCATTCATCTTTTCAAAAACATCTAATTGGAATTAGCAGTAGCGTTACGGAGAAGACTGCAAGACAGAATGTAATAACGTAAATTAGAATGGCACAGCACACTAAAACGCAGCTTTTGATTTATTGTATTTCACTATAAATGTAGCATTACGAGCCTTTCATAGCAGACAAATGCCACTCCTGAAAGTCTGGCCATTAGGCTAATGCGAGTATATAAACTGACATTATGAAAACTTTTACATAGTAGCAAAATGAATTTCAGCCTGCTGGGGCCTGCCTTACAGAGAACAGCCTTTATCGAATTTTAGCATGCAAAAGCACATCTTTAGAAGAGACATTTTAAGAGGTCTCTTTTGTAAGCAACGGGGTAGACACCCAATAAATGTTAAGTATTTGTTTCCCATGTGGCCTTACAGATATCTTCACGTCGTTGAATTAAGCTCTTCAGCTGCTACAAACGTCAGTCATCCCTCCATCTGTTTTGGAGTTGTGCTTGGAACCCTGGAATCGTTCCTCTATCCTCTCGAGGTCGGAAGGAAGGGAGAGATTCAATTTACTTTCTAGCTGACTCACCCTGCCATTTCATTATTCCAGAATGCTCGAAACCGAGAGCTTCTCGGAAACTGAGGACTCCACTTCAGCATATTGACCGGCGCTTGTTTGACTCTCTACGGTTCGATATATTTGCAGGGTCTCAGATAACGCTTGATTCTTATTTTTCGTTTTGACCCAGACTTATGGACATTGCACACGCCAGGATCATTTATGTAAAGGTTGTGTTTTTTAATTTATATTTTACGCTGTGGGTCCCAAAACGTGACCTCGCTCAGTACATGTGAAAAAACGCAAACTGAGCGGCTCCTGCCAATTGCCCAGGGGTGTGAAATCATGCCTTGCCTTGGGTATATAGCTGGAAGCTCAGTGACAATGTAAAATATACCTCAAAAATCTAACTTTGACAGCAGGCGGTACCTGACCATTCGACCCTTTTATATGAAACGTGCATCCGTCATGGGTTTTCACACATACAGTATTCAGATGAAAAAGAAACAACCTGCAGGGCATTTCAGAAACCACAATCGTGTTCTGGACGAGATGTATGAAGGATGATGCATGGATAGATGGATTTATGGATGGATGGAGAGATGGATGAAATTTCAGCAAAAGGCATAATGTTTTCATTCAAACTACACATTTTAGATTCCCTTCGGGCAACATAATAGGAATACGAATAGCATTTTTAAATATGTCGGCACATTTCTACTGACAAAAACAAATAATGACCCATTACCTGATTATCTATATACAGCTATAAATTCACATTTATAGAGGCGGTTGGAAGAGAATACCTTGCTTTCTCCTCGACTTAAAAGGAAAACATTACAAATAATCCTTTAAACGCAAATTAGATTTTCTCATGCACGATGTTAAACGGCATATTTTAATTCATTCATCAAACCTTCAGCGACAACAATACCAATCTATTAGTCATCCGCCGTTGTTCCCCGTAGCCATCCAAGCTGGACATGACAAGTCATCACCTTTTAGATGGCAAACGGGAACATTTTCACGCGCGCACAATTGGGGCAGGTCGGCAATTTTTGAACAGCGTGTAAAGACCTGACTTGTTTTATTTTTTGTTTTTACATCGCTGCAAGTGATATGATGTGCTGAGGGTACTGGGGAAACATTGTGGCAGCTTGCATGCCCTAAAGGGACACTTCTGATTTCAAAAAGGATGTTTTGGGCTATAAAGTTTTATTCCTGACTTGGTAAGTAGGTTAGGCTTATGGGAAGTTTATTATTGATGCATTTGTATGCAATGATGTATTATATATTGTCGGATAAAACAATTGTTGCAAAGTCATCACATATTACTTTTAGCTGTCCAACGGACAACTTTCTGCAAAAGCAATTAATATACACTGATTCGGATGTTCAAAGTCCTGTTCACAGTACTTTGATTTTAATAAATTTAAATGACTGGTGGAAATTTGCATAGCAGAAGAGATTGACCTTTCTTGACTGTAGCCTGTGAATGGATGATTGAGGCTGTTTATCTGGCCATTCTGCGGCTTCAGCCGTCATCGCCTGCACCGCGCGTTATGCTGACTCGCGCTGGCACATGGCGGCTCCCTCGCGCCGTTACTTTCGATGCTAAGTGTGGCGTCTGTATCACTCCGCAGTAAGTAATCTGAAAATAGACAGAGACAAAGACCTCTGCAAAACAGTCGTTAAATGGAACTCTGTCATATAGTTTTTCTCAGTGCTTTAAATGCTAATAATGAGTATAACGGCAACAGAGATTGCTCCAACACGAATAATCTATCCATCTTCTAACGCTTAATCTGGTCAGGGTCACAGGATAGGAATATTATTATTAGCATCAATAATAATAACATTATTACCATTATTATTAACCATTATTATTATTATTATTATTATTATTATTGTTGTTGTGCAGGCATGGTTAGCACTGTTGCCACACACCTCCGTAACCAGGGTTTGAGTTTACACCGCAGCTCTCTTTGTGCCAAGTTTGCACGTTCTCCCTGAGTCGTTGTGGGGTTTCCTCCAGGTACTCTTGTTCACCCCAGTCCAAAAGCATGCTGAGGTGAACTGGAGTTGTTAGATTGCCCATAGGTGTGAATGTGTGTGTGACTGGAGGGTGTGAAAGGTGTGCGTGCCCTTTGATGGGTTTGCGCCCCGTCCGTGGTTGTTCCCTGCCTTGTGCCTATAGCTTCTGGGATAGGCTCTGGACCCCAGCTGGTACAGAAAATAGATGGATGTAAGACAATAATAATAACAACAATAATAATAATTAATAACAATAATAGTGCACAGCACTTCACTGGAGAGATGGCCCCGTTTTCTTAGATGGGAATTCACCAGCAGAGCTGCTCCCATCATCAACTGTCTTGTTCCCAGTAGCGTACCCCGGAAATCACACATTCATAAAAATGCATGATGAGACAAGTGGGCCACACTAAAATTAAAATAAAGAGAAGCTTCTTTGTGACATACACACCGTTACGACATCACCATGACCCAAAAGTCTACGAATATTACATTTGATTCCATGCAGAAAAACCCAGTTTGATGCTGATTCTCATTTCTGCCTCGGTAGGTTATAAATATGTACAGTACATATGATTAGGTATAAAAGCATTTCGCCTGAATAAACATGGCATGGTTTTAAATTAGAAATGGGAACGAAAAGAGCAGATCAGTGTTACGATGCTTTTATGGCATGCTGGCCCCCAAAAATATACTTCATAAATAAAGAGGTCTGCGGAGGAAACTTTTTTGCTGAATCCAGTGGTGACCACACATTTTTCAAAGACATTGTTCAGGCGCTGAACAATGGGACACCAAATGTAAAATGGTTTCCCAGCATATGAAACCACTCATCAAAAATCGCAACATTTATGAGGAGGGCAATGACTTTGGATGAAAACTGAGGAGAAAATATTTACAGCACCATCTTTATTGTAAGAATAAATCACTTTTCTTACTCTGTGCAATCCCATGTGTGCCTAAATTAATTACCCTGTGAATAGTTTTAGAACGGGGAAAAGAAAAACCTGTAACGACAAAATAATCAACTTCAATCACATATAAAATAAAGCTATTAAATTCATGTAAGTTCTCAGATTTAGTTGTTTCACAAATTTCAGTGTGGGTTTCCCTACAAAGACAAAGGCAATAGTAGCTAAGTAATGTGTCTGAAGATTCCATAGTAGAATGGGCTGCATTGTAACATTGACAGACAGGCTGTCAACGAATTGCTCAAGGTCATTTTCCTCCCAATACATGTATAATTCCACTGACAACTTAGTAATATTTAGAATGTGTCATTAGCACTTGTAAGAAGAAGGTAAATGATTAAATGGTAATGCACTACATGCTTTCTGTGACAGTCGTCTTCAGCCCAAAAAAGTGTAAGGGACAAAAACTTTATCACCGATGAAATATTTAAAATGCACATCCAAACTTCAGCTGAATGAAATCCCTTCGTGTAATTTATACATGAAAACACTTCTGGACCCGTATCAACAGGCTCATTTGCCCAGTGTATGTCCACCCAATATCAGATATCTTTAAAGTGGATGAGCACGCTTGGCAATAGATTGGCTGAGATGGACCCTGGGTCTCCAGCAGAAGCAGATGGTACAAAATGAGGTGGCTTGTTAAATGAGAAGATGGTAGATATTAAGCAAGCTTGCTCAACCACCAGGGATGGGTGACCTGATTCGACAAACTGTTTTATTCGAAAGGGCCCCTACTGGTTAAATGCTTTCAATACGAGGCGAGGGCAAGTACAGGCAGGCCAGCTTGTACTTACGGAGGCTTACCAGACATCAAGACATGTCAAAGAGTCATGTTTTCCATTCAAAGAGAATCAGGAGGAGACAGGCATGAGAGGACAGTGTGCAAAGTGCTGGAGATTACTTGTAGGAAGTGAATGAAAGAATGGCAGAAGAAGAAGACTGGGAGTTTATCAGAGGCACGTTGTGTGTCTTAGGAGATGTCAGCATCGCTTGAATACACAACTGCAAGTATATGCAACGGAGAGAAACACTAAAAAGCCAATTATTTCATCGCTCATCTCTGGGAGGCACACAAGCTATTCCCAAGCGCTCCCAGATCAGGTGCCTCCGCACGCTCTAATTAGACACTCCACTGTGGGAGCAGACCATCCTTGTATGAGATGCCTCTATTCAAGGATCCATTACTAACTTGCACTTGTTTCTTTCTGCCAGTGACTTTGACAAATCCCCTCGCTGTTTTGTCAAAACTCGTCTTGACAGCCCGTGTAGTCTCAGAAAACACCCCTGCGTGGGTTAAGAACCTCAATAAATTTAAACGTATGCATGCCTGAGATGCTGCTCAGCTGATTGACTAATAGCGCTTTTTTAAAAATGGTGTTCAGGTATAGTGTAACAAGTCAAGATGTGAAGCATCTTGAGTATATTAAATAGTGGACAGTGGTAGAAGATCTTGGAATATGAAAAGCACACTATCGTGTCTTGATTATCCTCCCAGGCCATGACTGTGATCATAGAAAATAGTAGCAATTCTGCTTGCACACAGTAAGTTTCATATTCATAATGATTGCCCCTATACCCACTCCTGTTAAAACAATCCTTTTATTTTGTCCAACACTTTTTTTTTTTTTAATCAATGGTGCGCATAAATATAATGTCCATTCATTTATTCATTCATGCCCTTCCGTTTATTTTTCTTTCAGGGGTTCATCATATAGGGGCCTGTTTCACAAAGCAGGATTTCTTACTTACCCGGATAACTTGCCAGATTTAAGGTAGTCTGGGCTAGATGTAAGTGGATGAAAATAAAGTCCTTTTAGCCCAGACTACCTTAAATCCAACAGGTTATCCTGCTAAGCAAGAAATCCTGCTTTGTGCAACAGGCCTTAGTTGTATTTCCAGCTAAGTGGCAGTTTTGGGTGCATGGGCGATTCAGAATGACCATTGTCCCGGGCGGTGATCGCAGTGCGTGACGGAGTGCACATTTTCTGTTTTGTATTGTGTGCCTCATTACGAAGAGACACATGACTCTGTGGCCTATTTAATTTTCAGCTAATGGTCAGCAATTAGCGCAGAGGAATGCTTGAGCCTTCACGCATTAGCCTGTTTTGCATTTTTATTTAGAAATGCTAATGTCATTAGCTTAGCTAACTCATTCATTTTGAGCAAGCTTTATAAGTATCACAGCATTAAAAGACATTTTAAATGTTTTTTTTCTTCAGTAATGTATTTATATATACAGTTTATTTGCAGGCAAGTATTTAATTGCTTCTTCCATTTTCTAGTTATTAGTCACACTTTGGTCCATGACGTAGCATTAATTGCACTGATTAACCAAACCTGGGTGGATGTGTACCCCCTGGTGCGATCTCCCGTCATGGTGGGCCATCATCGCTGCATGGGAGCGAGAGAGAGACACGACCTCAGACACGGAGTGCAGGATTCCTGAAGCTATTTTTTTAATGCATCACCAACAGGCGCCTAAAACGTTTTCTGTATACAAAGACATAGTGATGCATTTCTAACTTGTGTTGAGAACAACTTTAAGGTTATAAATAGTTTATAAAGCAGCATCAATTAGAATAATTAGCCCTGCCCCCAACAGCACGATTTGTAGTTACTTGTTTTGCCCTGCTAAAATTATCGTGATGGAATCTGGGACTGGGTCAGAGCACAGCACCACCTGAGATGGGTCTGTTAGACAGTTTTCACATAGAGAAGATAATCACAATAGAACAGGTTACGCGATGAGCTTGTTTGGGAAATAAACCTGAAATGAAATAGTTCTAGTGGCAGAGGAACACAGGGGATCTGTGAAGAATAGTGATAGTTACTAGTGTTGGTCTGACATCAACAGTTTACTCTGGGTTAACGAGGGCCCAGTGACAGATCAATATCGACAATCTTGGTTACTCTCCCCCACAATATATTTTATCTAGAGCATTATGGATAACTCTCTTTCTGGAATGTCTATTGTGATGTTTATTGACTATATACCTGACAGAATATTTTATTTCACTTTTTCTAAAGTGCTTCGTCTTTATTTTACTCTTTCGGTTTCTTGTATTTTATAACCAGACAAACAAAATATGGTCTCTCCCCTGTTATGCAATTATGATAAGCTGTTTTGCTTTGTATAAAAAAAACACATAAGACTGATGGATGGATGGATGGATACCGACAGACGGATGGATGGATTTAGAAGAACTTAGGGCTTGCAAATTTGTTTGACATGTTGAGGATTCTTTCAACGATGTATTTATGCACAACCACCAATCTAAACTGTATGGAAAGTAAGGTTTAAAGGCTGGAGAGAATGAGCAAATGAAGTTGCTAGTTGTAGGCAAATAACAGTGCCAGGAGTGGAAAACATCCTACAGAAACGCCCTGCGATCTGGGTGCTTTTGGTTCCAATGCTGCTACGGCCTTGATTCGTACAAGCAAGCAAACACTCGCATCTGAAAACCATCTGTTATCATCACTTATAGCTTTCAGATACAAGTTAAAGGTTAATATTCCACAGGGAGAGGAATGAGCTGCAAATGAGGCAGATTTAGAGGGTGGGTGGTGAAGGCAGGCTGATGCGGTGGGGGCCCCGGAGGGGCCCGGAATGGAGCTGACACATAGGACCTCTTAGTAAACATCTGAAACACACGGGTCCCCCGTCTCCCCTGCTTTTTCTCCCTCATTATGCTGATCAAAGCACAGGCATATTGAACGCTGCTCCTTTCTGACACCTGCGTACCTTTTGGGCTGGGGGGAGCGACACGCAGACTCTACAGTACCCTACTGCAGGCTCTCCTTCGGGGCCTGAGAATTCAACCAGGCCCCCATGATGTGCAACCTCTCCTATCTGGGGCAGCTCCTGGACCCTCCCCAGAGCCCAGACCCAGAAAAACCTCCCCAGCTGTCCCTTCTGAGATGCCGTACCTAACCCTACTGCATGTTGTTTCCAGGGCCTCACTAAAAAATCTTCATGGACACTCTAGTGTAGTAACTATTTGTGACCAACAGGGGCCCCACACAAATGCATTTTTTGAATGGTGGTAAGCACCACCCCTGTGTACACTGGCAGCTGAATGCCTGTTACGTCAGTGACCACACCCACGTCAAGATGTGACCAGGTCTTATGGTCTGCAGTTTTTTTTTATAATAACTTTACTAAGAAAGACAGGTCTTGAGCGTAGCTTCCGGCATTAAACCTGCAATTTACTCTCCTGTGTGCCGCTTCCAGTCCACTGAATCTCCCCGAAGTCGTTTTAAAATATTGCCGGAAATAGGCCAGTGTTAATTAATCAGTCAAGTCACCCTACCATGAGAGAGAGGTCAAATACCGGAATTTAAATGGAATATTTATAATACACTTATGTAATGCATTAAATTACAGAGGCTGGGGCTTAAAAATAGTGTCCCTGAGTAACGTGTTGTGAAATGTTGGAAATGGCGTAGTATGAAAACCCCAAGCACGTCACACTCTGCTCTGAGTCCAGATTATAGCACCTATTTTTGTTCTACTTTGTCCATCACTAAATAATGCAGTATTTGGTCGTTTTTGTTCGTGTTATTTACTGTAGTGTCAAATTACTTATGTTTTTTTCACCAACCACTTTCCGAGCATGTGTGCATTCCTACAAAAATACATTAAGCTGCATTTCTCAATGAAGCCCCATCGATGATGTCTTTAGGCACAACAACAGTCGCTGTTTGTCCATTTTGTCAATGGAACATCCTGTAATGGGAACACTCTGTGACTCGAATGAGGCAATCATTTATCCATTAAAAAATGGCTTTCTAACTACACCGGTATCTAAACTCCTCTCCTGCTTTTTTCAGCTTAGGAGAAATACTGGTAGATGCATCTCGAAGCTCCTCTTCCCATTAGCGCATATGATGAAGTGATTCTCCCCTATTTCGCCTCTGCATATGCCATCTGCATGTAACGCTTGAAAAAGGATAACCAGATGTGTTTTTATGTCTGGTCATGCCTTGGCATGACATTAATGCTATTTTTAAATGATCAAGCTGACATTATTATCATCCACATAGAAGATTAGACAGTATAAACCTCTGAAAGGACTTTTACATTGAATTTATCACACACTTTTATCTAAAGCAATGTACATTTATGAGAAATCAATTGGAGTTAAGGCCTTGCTAAGGGGTTCAATGCTGAATTCAAGCTATAATCCCTGGGATATAAACCAGCGACCTTCCGATTAGAGGCAACTCACTACTGAACCACACACAAGCAACTACAACCCCAACCTAGTATTAGTACATTTTCAATTTGTAATTATTGCATTACAGTTTGTCCTTGTGTGCCCCCCTGAGACATTTTGGAAAACTCTAATACACGCCCCATCACCCACAAACCTGCACTGCCCCTTCTCAGCCTCCTCCATATGGGAAGAGCAAAAAGAGACCTCCATCTCCTCACCCTCCCCGCCACTCCTGCAGCTCCTTGCCTTGGATACACTCTCCCTCCAAGCAAAGGCACGTCACCCTTGATTACATTCCTCCCCGTCCTTGGAAATGCACCCCCCAGGAGCAAGAGTTTCTCCAGCAGCTCTGAGGCCCATTCCATATGAATGTATTTAAATGCTCCAATTTCCCCACAGTCGAAACGATTAATTGTTCGTGCTGTGATTTTCTGTCATTTCTGTTGCAATAAGACGCAACATTAATCGCCCCGGAAATGTCACCTTTTATTGCTCTTAAATAATAATCGCTTGCACTCTGAACCACTTTGAGGGCAAGGTCTTGACATCACTGTATCGATTCTGCCAGGGCTCCTTGTCTCACTTCCTTAGCGTCGGTTAGCCCTTGATCACCACTGTTAAAGCAATAATCTATGCGTAGATACTCTGTAAAACTAAAATGAATTAACTGATTTAATATGTTCCATGTGAGCTAGGCCCTGACACACATCCTCTGTATATGATATTGGGCAAAAAACCATTGAAATATAAATGAGTGCTGAAATAATATGCTGTGATTTAATGTGTAGCAATACGTCATGTGAGTGCAATTCATTATCAATACCCAAAAGAACCGGGTCAAGCGATCAGCTGATGACAATAGCTCCTTTGTACTGATCGGCGTCTTCAAAAAGCATTCTTGCGCTGTTTGGGAACTGTTTGCCAGGAGACGTTAAATTTCACCCTGACACAGACTACAGAATCACTCCAGGAAAAGTGCAAGGCGTGAGACAGTTCTGCCACGCACTCAAAATCATCTGTAAAGTTAGCAAAGTTAGCATAGAAAGCAGTTTTATATTGTGCAATGTCATCAGCTAATGCACGCCCCCCCCCCTTCCCTACCCAATAACCCGTTCTTATTAGCAGCTTAGTGGCTGCGGTGTATGCTCATCACATGTGAAACAGTCTGCGATGCTATACATGAATCCAGTCTTGGCTGCTGTGGGAGACCGTTTTGTTTGGCCTGCGACTGGGAGAGCGAGCGAGCCGGCGATTGTGAGGGGGGGAGTGCGATAAGAAGGACGCGAGGAGGCGAGCAGAGAAGCTCTCTTTTAGCATAAGGTGGCACTGTTTACTTCCCCACACAGAATAAAAGCTTCATGAAGGGATCTCCCCTGGCTGTTCACGCCGGCACAGGACGAGCAGCGCGGCGATTCGCTTGGCTTAATGCTGTCTCACGCCACCTCAGTCTTTATGGCTGTTTTGTCAGTCCACTGTCTAATATCAGTGGACACAAAATTTTTAAAAAGATTTAAAGGAACATGTGATTATTACATTATTAATAGTTATGTATTAGCCACTCACATTTGTCATTTTAGCTAATACACATTTAGCAGTGAGCACATAGATATGTCTATACATTTTTTGTTATAATGATGATGGTGATAATGATGATAATAGAGGAAAAAAGTGATGTTATAATCATTTATTTACGGAAACATACTGCAACTGTTTCAAATCTCCAATCTTGTAAATACAGCGCAAATCATGCTGATTTTTTTGTAGCATGCAGGGTATTTAGGGAGATATTCGCCAAGTATTATCAATGAAAATATTAACTCAAGATCCAGATACCTTAGGCAATTTTTAAAATGAGTGTAGATGTTCAGCTTCTGCAACTCGTTTTTTTTTTGTTATAGAAAATGCGTAACAAAGTAACAAAGAATTATTATTTATCGGTTCAGTTACTTGATGGGTTACATCTATGCATGGCTTGGCCGTTCTCAGACAAGTCACCTTATAAATAACCCACTCAAAAAACGATTGTGGTACTGATTGTAAACCTCTGTGAGTGCCCTCTTTCACCAGCCCATTAAATAAAAGGCTGTTTCAGCTATTTGTATCACTATTGACCTGTTCTAGTCCATGTGTAAGCACAAGGTTGAAAAGCCATAAGCACTCATTCCTTTGGTTTATTTCCTGTTGTCATAACCAGTTCAGAATTCAGTCGTAAAGCATCATTCTCTAAGAATTCCCATGTGCATTTGCATCTCATAATACAGCAGTCAATTGTGCACACAGGCGAAAGTTGGGCAGGTGTATAGTCTAGGTAATTATACCTCTACAAGCCCCCCGAGGTGATAAATCTGAGAAGGCTTACCTACCTATATCATTTTACCAACTATTCCCCTTCTGGCTGAGTACTTTCTGAGTGAAAAATGGAATGTCAGAGAATTCTATAGTGGTTAGAGAACATAATAACAAGAAATCTGTCAGCAATTACAGAGTAGTGTAGTGTACCATACAGGTTGTGTGGCCCTATTACTGCAGTTTAGGAGCAATGAATAGTCTGACTGAAGAGGATGTAAATTAAAACGAATCCTGGAGACAGGAAGCATTCCAAGCCAGAACACTGTTAAACTGCCAGATTGTACGCCAGCCAGGTTTATTATTTATTACGCTGGGAGTTGCTTACTTTCCAGCCCTGGGCCTCCTCTGCATGTTAAGCAACGGACACAAGTTGCTATGCAGACTTGTGTCAACACAAGTATGCTGGTCGGAGGAGCGATTTATTTGTTTTAATGTAACCGGTTCGACCTGACCCCAATCCGCCAGCAGCTGGAATCCCGTTCAGTGGAGTGACCCAAGCAATACGGATTCACAGTTGGTCATCAGATATGTTTTTTATGAAAGGTCTTCAGGACCCCAGCGAGAGCACAGGCTGCCTGCTGCAACAGGCGGATGAAATTTTCATCTCAGGCCTTTGTTTACCGGGACACAGAGTGTCTCTGTCATGAATACAAGTTGGCTTAGGTGGTTAATCAACTAATGGTTGGTAATGTTTAATCACAAGTGAGTCATATTGTCGCAAAAAATCTGAACATTTTGTTGGGAGATCCTCTCCTCAAAGATTGGAGAGCACTCCTGCAAGCGAAATGGCTGATTCCGTGGATTCCAAGAGCTCTAAGTATATAGATGTTGGATTATTATTAATGGCCTCAGAGTACGTGATTAAACTTACCGTAACACTTTTAGGATAAAAAATGACGAATAAGTAAATAAAGATTAAAATCATGATAAAAAAAAAACGCTTAAATGATGTTCAGTTAATTCGAAAGGTTTGTTCGGCGAAAGAGTGCTTGACTTGTAGGACTCTTTTATTGCTTTGCTGGTTGTCAGCACACATGACCACATCTATTTGTCAGCGGGGTGGTGGAGAAGCACCCGGGGGACCTCGGCGGGTGACGTCTACTCTGCTACTGCAGACAGGTGTTAGCTGGTTTTTATAAGTGCTGTGTGCACAGCCCTGTGAAATTCCCTTCTGACCATATTTGTTGATACTGGATGTTTATGACACGCGTTGAACTTTCGGACCCTCAAAATCCCGTTCACCAGCGATCTGCTTTTTTTTTTTTTTTTTTTTTCTTTTCCAGAGATGACACTCAAAGCCACTTTGGGTCTTAGCTGTGGTTAATCTTTGCCTTTTTTTTTACTGGTTCCTCAGTCAATTTATCTGGAGTCTCTTTTTAAATTCTGGTGTTTTGTGCTGGTGTTTGGGGGTAGTGTGACTCAGCGGGTCAGGGCTCTGTGCCTGTGATCAGAAGGTGGCCAGTTCGAATCCTGTGCTTGGCAGAATAATTGTTGCCGGTGGCCCTTAACCCCTCGAAAAGTGCTCCAGGGCTGCCATTGAAATGACTGACCCTGCACTGTGACCCCAAGCTTTGCTTTAATCCACAAAGTGTGTGTGTGGGTGTTTATCAATATGCATACTTGACCATTCTTGTGCTCTCATGTACCCTTTTGACGTCATCTTCCACTGGCGAAATACAGTTCCAATACTCAATAACAGAAGTATGGAGGATGGTAAAAAGTCCCAGACGTCATTGCCCAGCCCCAAAAATCAAGGATTCACTGGTTGTCTCCTTTCCAACGAGAAGAATTCCATGATTCATTGCATCTGAAGTTCGTTCATGGAAGGCAAGTTAGCAATAACACATGTATACAAGTACAATCTTCACGTTCTTAGCATTTATAAACACCCTGGGCCCTATTTCAACAATCTAAAGTGCACTGTCTGAAGTGTATGGTGCACATTCTTTTATGGTGTGGCTAACTCACTTCTGCTAGTGTTACAGTGGAAAAATGATCATTGCACCAGGCGCACATTGCAAAAGAGTTGTACTTAGTCTGATAATTAGTCATGGGTGTTCTTGATAACGCGCCCTTTAAATTACAGTGAAATACTACACTATTGACTTCAGATCAGGCTTTGTTGGTCAGTAGTGCAATTATTTTCCCTTGCCTCAAGATAGCAATGTGCCAACAATGTACCTGACTCCACCTCATTGTAAGACCAACACTCATGGGCGCCAGACAGGAAAATAACCGTGTCCAGCTCATCCTAGCAAAGACACTTGTGTAGCGCCTGGTGCCGCTTTGCACCAGGTGTGAAATAGAGTCCCCCGTGTGTCTCTAAGCAAAACAAGATGGGACATACGAAGCTACAGCTTTCTTATGTATTTGTGCAAATGGCAAACAATGCATCGTGTCATCATTAATGTACACTGCCATGTCTACCCAGTGATCACCAGGAAGGCGTCACAGTTTCTTCCAAATCAGTGTGTCGTTTCCCACAGTCTTCCATGGACTGGAAATACACACACACACACACACACACACACACACACACAACTCGGCATTTCACAAAAAGCCGCAATCCAGATATTTTAATATTTTAAAACTGTTATGTTGCAAAACACATGAACCCCTATTGTCTACTTGCTTATTTAGGTTTCTTTTCCTGTGTAAGGTTTTTGAAAAAAAGTCACCTGGTTGAAATGATTATCATGAATGGGACATGTGTGGGAAGTTGGGTGTTCAGCTAATAGAACAATTAATAATAATAACAATAATAATATTATTTAAAAAATACAGAATGTGAGGGTAGATTCTATATTCTGGTGTAACATGTTCAGGAGACACGGGCAGGCATTTATGTGGCATAAAATAAATAATAAATCTGTAGCTCAGGGGTTGAGACTGACCCCGAAACTATCCCAAAGTTCACATGGGATGCTCAGGGGCGCCTTGAGGGGTACGACAGTGCGGTGCTGTTCAGAGCCCGTCAGCAGGTGGCGGCCCATCAGTGAGGCAGAACCCCTTCCTCCCTTCAGCCTATTCAGACAACATAAGCTAACTTTGTTCGTTTTTCTTTGCCCAGACCAAACCTCTCTCTTCATGGTTTCCACTGTTGTCAGAGTGCACTTCTGTTATGATTGGTAATCCAGTTGCATTTAGTTGTAATGTACCATCAGAAAATAGTTTGCAATTTTGAAACAGACGTCTTATTGTATCATATCAATACATGCTACACAATTGCATGGACAACACTTGAAAACGATACACATTTTTTTTGCAAGTATATATGTTGTGTTTCTAGTAAATGCTTTAGAATTCTGTCAGGATTAGTTTAAACGATACCTGGTACCCCCCGGACACTAACAGAGACTGTAATATCAACTGTGTGTCACTGTTTATCCTCATAACACACAAAAATAACCATGGCAGGTGTTGACATTTTTTATCCACTCAAAAAAAGGAGAAAAAAAAACACTTGCTGCTCGTCAGCTGCCTGGCGTCTCGGTATGAATGACGAGTGCTGAATTTAAATCAGGCTAAGCCGGCCCTTTTGGCGTGGAAGCTCTTCCTGCTCTGTGGGAGAAACTCGATTGTCCTTAAAACACGGTTAATTCAACACTGGGAAGTATATTTATAACCTAGATGGGAACTTTTAGGCATCGCCACATGTTTCCACCCTGCTGATTGATATATAATTCATATTATACCTAAGTACATATAACAATGGTTCCCCAATATAAATCATTGCATGCATTTTCAGTATATGAATTGTACGTGAAAACGAAAGGACTTAAAATCAGACTAACCGTACAGGTATACAGTTCTGTTTACAGTTTATTTGTGTGTGTGTGTGTGTGTATATGTGTATATATATATATATATATATATATATATATATATATATATATATATATATGTATATGTGTATAT
>JAAGVU020000015.1:2824318-2847115 GCA_011763525.2 Mormyrus iriodes | reverse complement strand
ATATATATATATATATATATATATAAATTGCACTTCTGTGGTTGGCGATGCATTAAGGCTTTCCATGCAGTATACCTAAACAAGCATTTCCAGACATCCTATGTAGATGGAGAGAGAGACATTTTTATCAGGGAGGAAAAGGGATTCAGGTTCCGGTGGAGGACAGCTAACTCCAGAATGTTCCTTGGAAAATAAAAAGCACACGAAATTATCTGGCACTTCAGCTTGAGTGCCTTGTGTGGTGCTCGATGAAATTCATTAACAAGATAGTACTGCTGATTTATTGTACGTCTTACAAAAAGTCTGAGCAAAATATCTCAGAACTGCAGGCTCCTGACCGACTGACACACACTTGCAAGGTACAGATCACAGGAAAAGACTTGGTCAAGGGGATGGTTCAGTCAACCAAAGATAAATCAATAGACACGTTACAAACTCCACATGTGCATGGGACTCCAGCCCTGTGTTCCTTCAGAATGTCCTTGTAGAAAAACAATACAATCTGAAATGTCAGTCCAGTGTTTCACTGTGTGGGAAAAAAAAATCATTTATTCGCTCATTACACAGTGCATTATCGAGTGTCACGAGAACTGGTCCGTAACGGCACGCTCTGGAAAAATAACAAATCGCATTACAAATTCGCAAGAAAATGATGAAGAAGAAATTCACAGGATGTGAAAGGTTGCCGCACTGGGAAACATAAATTATGCAAATAAGTGTTATTTACATTTTTAACACAAGCTGAAATTCCTGAGGCTTTGCTCCCTTGGAGTTTGCCACTTTGCCCTCTAATAATCACAGAAATATAAGTAAAGGGTATCCAAATAGTAATTCTTGAAAAAGAATGTAGAATTATACTTGCAACTGTATTACAACTGCAAGAAACATTGTTTTCAAGTGAACAGTTCTGATCCGTTATAATTAAACATCTGTCCTTTTAGCTAACCCCTGTGAATGCCAGTCAAACCGGGGCAATTACGAAGTGCAACACAAGCCAACATGTGGCGTGTTCAGAACTTAACGATGCATTGCTCCGAATCAGAACACGAAGACAGATGTTCCTGTCACTGGAGCACGTCCTGCTGTTAAATCTCCTCCGTTAATGTCATCTTCCTTCTTCCAGGTGGAGATTTCCATCTAACACGCTGTCCTTTAATTCCTAGGAGACTTTTTTTTTCGCCTGGAGGAAGATCGCGGTTCATGGTGAAATTATGCATGATTAAATTATTTCATTATTTTATTTAAAAAATCTTTGGTCAGGATGACTGAATCTCTGTCTGTGAGGATCTCCCGCTAAATTTAGCAGCTTGACGTTTCAGAACTTCTTGGACACCGAATGGGTTTTGGGATTAACAGACTGCAAGTAGAATACAACCCACAATGGAAGGAACCCACACAGATCCACACATGTACATGAGGGGAACATGACAAAAAACATACAGATAGAAATACATCAGTAACATCGGCCACAAGCAGAGTGAGGCCAGGAGTGGGATTGTTATTTCTGGGGCCCCCCTCAAAAGTCGCTTAGGGGCACCCAAATTTTGTTATACCGTTTCTGGTTTTCTTTCATTTCATGATGCCACTGGAAAATGATCACTTCATGGTTACATATAACATGAATATGAGCTAGCGAGCAGAGTCATAAGATCGTAATACATATATATATTGAAGTCATGACATATATATCGTGGGCACATTTTGCTAATTTGTTCTCAACATGTATTAAAATTACAGACAGTCCTGCCACAACGCATGATACCACATCATAAATCTGTTCTAATGCGAATAACATTGGTACGCAAGTCAAATACAATGCGGAATCGCATTTGTATTTACGTAATTTTCAGTCGGAGGGAAAAGCACTATGCGATCTATGGTCTTTTAAAAACTACTCGACGCAAGAACGGCTATCCAGGTGAATGATAGTCTGATTCGTGAACAAATCGCTTTTTTTGAACTGGCTCTTTTCATTGAATCGGTCAAGCTGGTTTCAAAAACTAAAAGAATAAAAATTTTTGTACATCCAGACATTGCACAGGTCAAAGTCTTAGATTCTAAAAATATGTGACAAATTATCATACAAAAGCACAGCAATCCTTTTTAATTCACTTAATTACAGCTGCTTTTCGTAAACTGTGTGTAGCCACGTCGCCTTCAGCGCCCCCCTGCACACCGTAGTCCGCTGTATCTGCACTGTGTGCATGCCCGGCCGCTAGCTGACTGTGGCCCACTACCATACATACTTATAATGATGGCCAAAATGACGCCTACTGAATGTTCTCACCCCACTTTACGGCTCTCACTTTTTTTTTTCTTTTTTTTCTTTTAAATGGCTCAAATAATACCCAAGGTAAGCCAAGAGAACCATCTAGTGGAGTCAGAAAATACTGCAGACGGTTCATGAAGTGTCATTTTGGCCATTACTACTCCCATCATTTGACAATCATCAAGTTAGTGAATTTGGTATGTTCGGTTAAAGCAGCTACTAGCCAATTCTCATAGGACCCACTGAAGATGTTTATGATATAACATTAATATATTATTATTATTTATTTGAAATGCATACAATTACATTATTGGCCACTGGTATCACTGGTTTATGAAGTTAATTCATAAAGTCAAGTCCCATTCCCCTAACCATATTTTTCCCGTTGGATATGCGTTTTTTGGTGTGGGATTTTAGTGAAAGCGAGGTTATTCAGGAACATATTAGTCATGTTGTAGCAAGACTGACTTGTAATATAATTTCTACAATATAACACTGAGTATATAATATGTCTAATTATATTCAATATACAATTAACAATATATGATATTAATATAATATAATTTTTTAAATTATATAAACCATAGGGACGTTTTACTAATTTGTTCCTACAATATATTAAAACATGGCCACGATATATGAACACACACACACTTTATATATATAATGTATGTATACACACACACACACACCGTTATGTCATGAGGGGGGCTCTCCAGTGGTTTGACTAGACTGCGGTGCTAAAAAAAAAAGCGTGCGGCCGTGCTGCTTTGAGAAAAATGGTCATTTCATTATTTTAAATTATTCTCATCTACATGTAGGCCGTTTAAATTTTGGATGGTGCCGTTCCCAAAAGGATACGAGAGATGTGAGAATTACAGTGTGAAAATGCATCATTAGTACTAAGCCATTCCACATGTGCATATATCACATTTAGATCTTTTTCTCCTGCAAAGACATTTTACCAAGTTACAAATCCTGGACGGAAATTTAGTTCCCTGGGATATTTTCATTTCAAAACACTGAAACTCAAATTTAACTATTGCCACGTGGCATGGTGTTACATTATATAATATTATTGGGTTTTTAAATATAAAAA
The DNA here is from genome assembly GCA_011763525.2 of Mormyrus iriodes. NCBI lineage: Eukaryota > Metazoa > Chordata > Actinopteri > Osteoglossiformes > Mormyridae > Mormyrus > Mormyrus iriodes. The sequence continues at coordinate 2,843,747 of JAAGVU020000015.1, read as the reverse complement.
ATGCTGTTTGCATAAGTGTTACATGCCCACATTAATATATTGCAGGGCCACCATTCACTGTAACTGCAGCTATAATTCTTTAGGGGTAAGTACCTTTATGTACCAGCTTGGCACTCTGTTCAAGAGTGATTGAGAGCCATTCTTCCAGGAAGGCTGTTCAGGTTACTTGGATGGTTCCTGTGCACTATAGACTGCAGATATTGCTACAGACTGGGGTATAACCAGGGCTATGACCCAACCCTGGTAGGACATTCACCTTTTTGTTCCTGAGCCACTCCGGTGCCTCTTTGACCTTGAATTTGGGATCATTACCCTTCTGAAAGACAAGCCTTCTTCCACGATTCGGTTTCTCAGCAGACTGAAACAGGTCCCATCACAGCATTCCGCAGGATTTCGCACCATTCATTGATATTTCTAGATGACCGCTCCCATCTTATTGAAAGGAGCCACACAGCATGACTCTCGCTGTACCACAATTCAGTGGAGGCATGGTCCTGATGTGCAGCCAGTACTAGAGTTGAACCATATATCTCTTAGCATTACTGTTAAAAAGCTCTATTTGGTCTCATCTGTCAACAAAGTGGTTTCCCACATCACAGGTGGGTCACTATCATGGCTTTTGGCAAACTCTAGATGTGCTTTCATAAAGGCTCTAATTGAGTAATGTCTTTGTTTTTTCAATCCTCCCATACTGGGCAATGTTTTGCAGAGCTCTTGATATGGTTGACTGGGGCACCTTTACTCCGCTCTCAGCTACAGAACTCTGTGGCTGTGTCCGAATTGAGGGACTGAATCCTTCCAAGGACGCGCTCTATGTGGCCTTTGTAAGCTGCCTTCTTCGAAAGTCGAACAGTAAACGTTGTGAAATGGAAGTCTGTCCGACAATTTCCTGTTTGCGTCTCCAGCTGTTCCCGCTCCTTATCCTTGAGTCACGAAGCACCACCCCTTTTTGCCTAGCTGGGACACTTGTACTTCACCTCTGCGCCATGAATCTTGACTCTAGACTCATTTCTAGACAGCATTTGAAGGAGCCTTCAAAATGGGACAGCTTTGTAGCGCCACTATGACACATTTGGACTTCGAATGCAGCCATAGAAGGATGCAGCCCCTGAATTTCAATTCAGTTCAATTCAATTTTATTTGTATAGCGCATTTTTACAACATTACATTGTCTCAAAGCGCTTTACATTATCCCTGCCCAAAGCCCCCAGTGAGCAAGCCAGAGGTGACATAGCCTATAGCTCCCACAGGCCGATCACTGACCTCTCTCTTCCTGGTATTCTCTCTCCCATCAACACTAAGAGTTCTGAGGGCCAAACCACATCGAGGAACCATCTGGGCGGTTCCAGGCTGGTTCCACTTCCTGAAAAGCAACAGTGCCCATTGGGAGACCCAAACACTTGGACGTTGCTTGACTTTTATTTCATCTCTAACTTCTTCAGAAAGCTCCTTTAGCGTTAACTTTTACAGTCGTCCTTCAGTTTCGCAACCTGAATAATGATTATGAGGTTTTTTTAATTCAGGAAAAGTTACCATCATTTTAATGATTCACAGGCAGAGGGGAATGGGGGGGAGGATTCATCTTTGCTAGAAGATGAAGTGTGGAGTCATACAATCCACAACACAGGGATCAGTGTTACCCTTAAGGATATCTCCTCAGATAAAACAGTGTCACATTCATTTTGAGTTTCTGAGTTTAATAAAAGAATAAATAAATCTTCGCAGACTAAACTGCAGGGTTTGTGATTCAATAAATGGAAGAACTGGTCAAGGCTCTTATGCAAGAAACTATTGGTTTGGCTGGTTAATTATTTTCTGTGGAGGGGGGGAGGGGACATCTGGGTGTCTCGAGACGGCGTCAGTTTACCGGGTTTATTCACATTGATTTATCACGCCTGCCCTTCATTAGCTTGGATTTGTATACTGTTTCTGTGTTCTATTTCATTTTATCCGCAGTAACCCCGGCCCCCCCAGTGCTGATGACCGCTCCAAGCCCTCCGCCCCCCACCATGTGCAATCTTTTATTTTCGCCTCCATCGACTGAACTCCCGGTTTATGTGTTTACATTTGATGCTGTGTGGCTCCAAAACCAGTCACAGCTGCGTTTTCCCCTGAATAAAAAGTTCTGGTAAATGTGTGGAAGTCCAATATCCACGTGGTTACATTTTATACATATTACTTTTAATTTAGCAGATGTCTTTATTCAAAATACAATTAAGAAAGCAAACAATCTTGGGCCCTTTGTTGTTTAAGGCCTTGGTCGAGGATCAAATGGTGAAATCTCTCTGCCGAGCAAAGGATTCAAACTTATGACCATATGATCACCAGCACAGAGCCTCAACCTGCAGAACCACACACCACCAGACATCTACAACGCATCCCTAAAACACCCTCACTTACGCCCCTGGTGCATACGAAGAAGGTTATGGAATCATTTTTACATTCACTCATACTGGGTAATTTGAAACCACTTCCTCACGCACTGTGATCTTATACTGCGCATAGTCTGGAAGTTAGCAAATTATAACTACTTGAGTAAATTCATGAAGCACTTTCCTACAAAGCTACCCCCAGGACCAAATGTATCCATAGAGTAATTATTGTAAGGAGGGCAATCAAGTTTGACTGGAAAATAAATTGTCTATGAATATACATTCATCAGTTTATTCTTGACAGAACGTCATGATTGCAGCAACTAACACATGTTCGCCTATATTACGCCTGCATTTATATTGTGAAGGCAGTGGGTGATTGTCATTCCCTGCAGGTTGGCAAGACCTCCATTGTGTGTGACTGTGTATTGCTGAAACAAATACTTATAGCTTTCCATTTAATATGAAGAATCTACGTCCATCACTGCTTCAAGATGGTGCCCATAGCCTTAGACACCAATAAAAACATCAGATAAACAAGTAAGATTGCATTCAATATGTGAACTCAAAATTAACAGAATTAGGGGGGAAAATGTAATCTATCAAGTGTTGAAAAGCAAATGACAGAGCCTTGAGCTTCAATCAGAAGAATGTCAAGAGTAGAATTGGTTTTCCATTATCTTTAGCAAATAAGATTATAATGCTTGGCTGGTGGACTAAGAATCCCCACTGTGTCTACAGCCGTGTGTGTTTGAGAGTGTGTGCGTGTACATATGTGTGTTGAAAGAAGGAGGAATTGAAAAGCTAAGACAGACCCATCAGCATTAGAGAGTGAGGGATTCTTCTGGACTCTAGTAGTTACACATGTCATTGTCCCTCTTAGCCAAAAAGATTAAAAGGAGCTTTGGCCAAGAAACTGGAACTCATTCGCTGCGTAGTTTCTGGCAGTAGTTGCCGTCTGGACTTGAGAGGGAACGGGCAACAACAAAGACAGTTCAGCATTCGGCAGAGAACCGGCCAAGAAGCGAGAATGGCTCGCGGCTTCACACAGAGACCAGTGAAAACAAATATGCAAGAAGGAACACATTCATTGCTCAGGCACAGTCAGACGCAGCCAGTTTTATAGCTTTACGCCGTATTTTGTAATAAATATCACATTCAAGTGAAGGAACAAGGCACACATCCCGTTTATGCAAAAGGGGAAAAAAAAGTGCTTTTCACTTTCTGAAGAGAGAAGAGGCAGGCCTCCGAAACAGGCCATCATTTAAAAACACACATTTTCTAAGTCTTTTTTCAGTGGACTCCTATAGTGCTGTATGTCCGTATCACCTAAGCTCTGAAGGCTCCAGGATTCCCTGTTCCCAGGTGGCATTAGCTTAGCGAGACCAGGTTCAGTTATCCGGGGGCATTCAACAGGCATAACTGGTAGCTCGACAAGTAGCACATTGTGCCAACACTGCAAAGGATATGGGTTTAAATACCGTGGAGAACATATTGTACAATTGTATTTGGTTAGTTTCCTTCCTTATTAATTTATTGATATGAGATGCCAAGCAATGGGGTAGTGAACTTGTTTGCAATGTTGCCTCACACCTCTTGGACCAGGGTTTGAGTCTCCGCCCTGGCTCCACGTGTGTGGAGTTTGCATGTTCTCCCCGTGTCGTCATGGGGTTTCCTCAGTGTTCTCCCCCCACAGTCCAAAAACGTGCTAAGGTGAACTGGTGTTGCCAAATTGCCTATAGGTGTGAATATGTGTATGAATGGTGTGTGAGCGCTGCGATGGGCTGGTGCCCTGCCCTGGGTTATTCCCTGCCATGTGCTCATAGGCTCTGGACCACTGTGACCCCGCATAGGACATGTGGGGATAGATGGATGTCTAAAGAGTTGTGGGGCAAAAGAGTGCAAGGAAAAACAGAGGGTGGATGTAAAGAACCGCATGCTAAATGTTAAATGAAGAAGAGATTGCAGCTGTTGTTTTCCAACAGCTGCGCTGAGACTCAGTGCCTGTGCTCAGATATCAACGTTAACAAGATAGTGGTTTTATCACCCACTTTCCCTGCCTCAGTCCCTCCCGGGACATACAGGACATCCCGACGCCTGGCCTAAACAGATGGATACAGGTTTCAGTTTACTGGTGTGAATGGGGCTCCACTTCGAAGCCTATTCATGTGAGATGATCCCCTTGAGATCTCTCCTGCCCTTTACCGCGCATTGTGCGCTCACCGGTTACACAGCCTGTGTCATGTGAACGATCAGCTTCGTGCTATGCTGTGCATGGTTGTGGGCAGTGTAGGAAATTTTAAAAAAATATTTGTGGGAAGGCAACTTTTGCCCCCAATGTCTAAAAAATAGGGACATGTACAAAATTTTGGGGGCCCTTTTTAAAAATAGTAATTAATGCACAAAATTTCTGTTTTTAAAGTGAAATGTGTCCAGATTAAAATGCATAATTACCACTTTGTGCCAACATGAGTAAATAATAAGCAAACTACTACTGTTCCAAAGCGAAGTGTGTGATCATCTGTATGTCTATAGACAACAATCTGTACAGTATGTGAGAGACAGCAGGAGAAGGTTCTAACTATTCAGGCTTTTATTAAGCTCTTAATAGCCTTTGTATATGTATCCTGCATTAGTTTATAAAGTGAAAACTTTATCACAAGCTTTCAGATGAACTAGTTTATGGTCTTCTTTTAAAAATCCTCTTTAGAAACTGAAAAATACTTGGCAAAATGAAAGGCAGTGTTTTACACTAAATGCAAACTGGTCCCTGCAAAAACATAGAACAAATATTGCAAATTGCAATATTTTAAACCTGTGAGCCATTCGGCGATGTTTTAAAATGAAATGAAATGAGCGCTAATTATTTAAGACTTACTGAACTGTTTGATTTTAGCAGTGAATTCTGGGAATGTGGTATCGTGGCATTCTATATCTCATTTTGAATATATGTCGTTATATACCATGAAAATTTGATATACCACCCATCCCTAGGCGACTGTAAATGTTGTTGAAGGGTGGGTGCAGGCAATCCGTAGCCACGCCTCTAACAGAGATCGGCTTATCTGTTTTTGGACAAACATTTATATTATAAAAAAATTCGCTCCGGCCAGGTATCGTAACAGCGTTACATAGTATGTAGTCACAGTTACGTTACATAAAGTTACGTACATACGTAGTGTGAACAAAAGTGCTGTTTGTATTAGTGTGTGTTAGAGATTGAAATGGAAATTAAATTAAATTTAAATGTCTTAATGTAACTGAAGTTTTTTTTTTCCCCCAAAAAACTTGGGGAAATTTTTGCCCCTCGATCACAGCTTTTAGGGGCATTCTGAGATTTCTTGGGGTATTTTTGCCCTTTGCCCCCGTTTATTTCCTACACTGGTTGCATGGGTGATGAGAGTTTTCAGTCGGATGCAGAAACAATGTCACTCCTGTATTCAGTCTGTCTGGAATACCAGAATTGCGGCTCTCAAACACCTGGACAAGCTTCAGCCATAAATAACGTAAAAAATTCAAATCGACTTCTTTAACTCTCTCCCCCTTTTCACGCAGAACCGAGGCTTTGGATTATTTTGTGTTGTTGTCTCCTTGCTAGCTGCTCTTGGTCAAGCATGAGAAAGGCACCATTTTGGATACAGTTTCCCTCCTCAGTGAGGCGACCCTCCCACACATATTACCTTAATTGGCTGATTTCCCCGAATTGATGGGAAACTAAATAAAGAATGCGCCCGTGCTTTCCGAATGATCGTTTGAAGCTGGAAAGTCCTGCCAAGAATGTCTCTGACAGCAGTTCAGAATGTTTATTTATTAATCAAAAAAAGTTTCACTGCTTTATCTGTGGGAAGGTAAATAAATAAGAAAATCACCTAAATTTGATATGATGCCAGAAGTTTCCCCTTATGTACACATTATACCTTTGGAGTCATAATTCATAACTCCCTTTCAAAGAGCACAGAGACACGGCCCACATTTTTTTTTGTTTTTTTGAACTCTTCAAATCTGTCATACAATTATCTTACTTCACTGTTTCCTCAACAGCCCCAAAATAACAGAAATGGAACAGGGACAGCAAGCTATAGATACAGCTACACAACTCCAGCAATGCAACACGGGCACGACTCAGAAGTGACAAGTGAAAACCGTACGTGCCTTATCTGCCATGGATACATTCCACTTGGGAATGAGTGCTATGTAGCCCTGAAGGTGGAAACTTTTTCCAGTGTGAATCCCTGACATTTTTAATACTGTGACGGAGACCACCAGGTACCAAAGGCCAGGAAAGAAAATCAGACTTGGGTCCAAGGGACACCACCTCCATTTACTGCAAGACTCCGCAAGAGCCTGCCAGCATTCACTCCTGAACTGAGCCTAAATCTACCTAGAGGTGACAAGGAAATATCTCCAGTTTCCCTTTACAACATTGCAGGTAGTGACACCAGATCTGTCTAATGCCCCATGAAGGGTGAGTCAGAAACGGAGCTGGGGAGTAAACGGGGGGCGGATCGGCATTGTCCATATCCACAGATAAGTCAGCCGCAGGTCACGGGACACCCAGTAGACCAGTCGCCCCACCCGTGTGACCTAAATAAGTCACAGCCTGCAACTGTATCTTCTCTAGGGGGTAAGAGTGTTTTTGTTGGGAGAATGGGATGGCTAATAAACACATTTTATACGTAAACCCCTCAGGCGATTTTACATGGCGGCTAATTCCCCAAGGAAAAATTATCAGTTCCCACATGCAGACCATGCAGAGTCACCGGATACACTGTAGCCATTATAAACCCAATTTCTAAATAAAACTCAAGGCCACTTTCAGCAAGAAAAGATCTAAGGCTGCTCATCCCTACCGCAGAACCACATGGCCCGCAGTGCAACGGGACGTGGACCTCAACAAATAATTGCTGATACCTATCGGGGGGGGGGACAATAGGATCTGATGATGCATATCCCACTCTAGCATAGTAAGGAGAACGTTCTCAGTAAGACAAACCTAGAGGCAAGACCCCGGGGCAACTGCTAGCTCAGTGCAATACGCAGAAGCACACTTTGAAGTCTACATCACCAGGGCTGAGCACAGTAGCACTTAGGAACCCCTAACTGCTTGTCAGAGGACTGCGATTGGGCTGACGCAGGAGGAAGCTGACGCTGGTGCCCACAGAGGAATGTAGGCTTCAGCTATATACCGCCACGCCACGTCGATCTCAAATGGACCCCCCTAGCATGGCACTGATGTCATACAGGGCCTGGATACACCACTAGAGGGGGTATAGTCAGGGACTGTAACAGCTGGCCCACAGATGCAGGAGAAGCTCTGAACTGTGCCAAGAAACGAATGATTAGCTATAGCACATACGAGCATAATGAAGGAACGACAAGTGTGGTGCTTCACTAAGCCCCATATTTATGTTATATAGGGAAGTATAAAGCAAAACATGGTAGCTGTAGGTGAAATGAAAATTATTTGGGAGATCTATCAGAAGAGATGTGATGGAAAAACCATTCATACAACCTACATACAGCACTGAATCATAAAGTATAATTAAATTAAGTTTAATTAAAACATAATTATTGCATGCAACCCATATTCAGACATGGCTCTGGACAGGTATTGTTAAGCTGCTGGTTTTGCATTTGTGCTTTTTTTCTCAGAGGTGTTGCAATAATGAACTTTGCATTTATGCTTTCAAATCGAGGGTGGCTCTGTTTAGGGAGAGGCTGGTTTTGGGACTTTTATTATGACGTTCAAAAATGAACATTTTGGCAAGTACTGCACACTTCCCGACGTGAGGAGATGGATGCAATCTAACATAAATCTTTAAAAAGCAATATCCTTTGTAGTGAATATGCAATAAAAGTTTAATCAAAGTTGCGTCCCTTCGGAGACTAGTGTGTTTGTCAGCATAATTAGGATTTCACCAATAGCAACAATGAATTAGAACAAGCTTTCTGTAAACTAGTGAGGGAGTTTTATCATTAAAAGCTTTCTGTTCATACACATTATACATATACAGGGTTATACGTGGTGTTTTTGACTCTTCGCTCTTTCAGATGTAGCGTTATCTTGTGACACAAGACTCATTAGCCAGAATTAATTCGATGAAAATAATGTTGTTTTCTTACGGTCACACAGATTTCAGTTCCATTGTCAGGAGCAGTTTTAATAAAATATGAGGATTGCCAAGTAATTTCTTTCATTTATTTACCTACTTAGACTTACTTATTATTCATCATTTGGAATATTACTTCTATGTTTAATATCTGAGTGCTAATATGAAACAAAACAGTGTATTACTACATGTCAGAATTCATTTTATTGACATCGGAGATAAACGGAACCTGCAGCAGATATTGCTCAGAAAGGTCCAACAGACCTGCATTTCTCTAGGACGGGATATGGGGGCCTGTTTATGTCAGTGGCCCCCCCTCCCACCGCCGCTGGGAAAGGCCCTCCTGCGCTGAATCGGTTATCGTACGATGGAGCTCAGACTTTGATTTACTCATCCGATTGATTGTGAATGTCAATAAGAACAACTGAAACCTCCTGGGTGGCTAAAAAACAACAACAACAAGCAGCCTGATTTGCCAAGTAAGTAGGTTTGCCATCTGGCAGAAGCTATGGCCAGATCCACAACTAGAGGGCACTGATAAAGGACGTGTGTGGTGATGTCTGCGTGATGCCATGCATATAGTTCTTTCATACCCGTTAGAGATATTAAGTAACAAGTTTATGGATATATGCATGCCTAAATACAATTCTTCTACATTGTTGTATACATTGTTCAAGTGAATTCAGTCTGTTAGGTGAAAAGAACTGCTTCATCGTTACGGTGAAATGGTTCGATATTAGGATTTGTTTTGTTTTAGAGCAGTTGATGGGGAAAATTGGTCAGATTAATTTCACCAACAAGTAAAACAAAAATCTCTCCCGAGTTTTTTCTGAGGCTGGCTTTACTTCATCAGTTGTTATAGAAAATGGTTGGAAATGGTTATATTACAAATAACTGGATAATAATTAAAACTGACAAATCCAGTTTGGGATGATAATAATTTAATCTATTCTCTTTGAACTTGACTGGTGTTACTATTGTATGTTAGAAAATGGGCTGGTGGCTTGGCTTAATCATGCAGTTAGGGATCCATGCCTGTTTCTAGAAGGTTCTGGAAATCCTGTGGCCTTTCAGCAAAGCCGAACTGCTCCAGGGGTGCTGCACGCTGGCTGACCCTGATCTCTCAGCCCCAACTCTCCTCTCTTGAACATCGCTTTGCACAGCAGCACCTGCCAAATAAATCAATGAATTAAATCACAATCCCCATATACTGTACTGTACAAAAGTCTTAGGCAGTCAAAGAAAATTATAATTAAAGCTTTTTATCTGAGTAGCATGTGTATGTTTGCCCAGAAAAAAAAATACAACATATGGAAATTAACAGTAACACAATAAAATATAACCAGAATTTCTCCTGTTCTCCAAAAAGTCACTGATATCTTGCTGGATGGTTAGATGAACACCACTTCAGTTCCCAAACCTCTCCTCAGAGGTACCTCAGCCATTCCATGTATTTATTAACTTTCATCAACCGGTTCAGTTAATTAATTGATTTAAATAGCTAACTTGATGAAGTATTGATTATCCAGATAAGGTTTGCTAGAGGTCAAGTAAAAAAAAAAAAAACACCACCGAATTGGATGGCTACTGGATATATTGAGATGACTTTAGGAGAGGCTTTGAAAGGGCTAAGCTGACACATTTTGACAGATATAATATCATAATTCTACACCAACATGAAGATCATTTAAACATCATTTTCTTTGACTTTCTAAGACTTTTGCAAAGTACTGTAGGTATTGTATTCATGTAAAATTTAGATGGGAAAAAAGCGCACAGAGCTTCTCTCTTGTGAAACAATCCATACTTCAAAGTATGTGGTAAAATAAGCAGACTGGCACTTAACGCTGGATTGTTACTGAAAAAAACTATGTTCTGTCTTTCGATTGCCAGCACACTCAAAATGCTGGTAAGACACAGATTATTTTTACCTGCAAAGAGTGCATAAATAAATAGTGCATTGTTTTAGCATAAAGCCCTAGCCCTGCCGTGATGCTGATTGCTGACTGGCAGTGCTCCAGTCCAGCTGAACACCAGACCTCTGCTTGTTTTGAATTGTAAACTCTGTTGCGGGGGGCACTTTCCCCGTGGGTTTGTGTAAAGGGTAACGTATGCTAGGCCTGACTGCACCTGCCCCTGAATCCCTGCAACCTAGAGAGCTGCCTTTATATACTAGGGATGCCTGCAGTCCTGTCGAATCAGATGTCCTTTTAAAATAAATACAAAAACACCGTTTAAAATCAAAATAACACAGTCCATTTGCCCCTCTTCCATAATTGCATAACCAGTCCATGGTTGTGGTTAACGCGAAGCCTCTTTCAGTATGATCTGGGCACTAGGCCGAGGACAGCGCAGGACAAGCACTCAGCACAATATATCAATTTATCTAATCCATCTAGCTGCACGCAGAGTTGGAGAATTCAGGTCCAGGGAATAAGAGTTCAGACCAAGATTTGGTTTCCAACCAGTTGAGCATAGAGAGTCACAGTTACAGAGTACGTAACTGGATGGGTGAAACAAAATCCTGGTCCGGATTTTTACTCTCTGGACCTGAACTACCCATCTCTGGCTGCATGTGTTATTTTTTGACTGCAAAGTAAACCTGAGTAGCTATGAAAATGCTGAGAGAATCTGCAAACTGTACAGACACAAAACTGAGGACGGGAACTGAACATACGAAACTGAAGGTCTGAGGCTACAATGCGGCTAGCAATGCAGTGCATAAACCTTTATATTGTTTACTGTAGACTGGGGGGGGGGCGGGATTCCTGTGTGAATAGATTTCGTGATACTTATAAACAGGGTTATTTATCTATCTATCTATCTATCTATCATAAATTCCATCTATAGATCTCAGACTGGTAAACGTAACATCTCAGCAGGCCATGCATATGGGATGGTGCAGCTTTCAAGCTCCTGTCGCTAACTGCGGCTGCGCGAGCTGACAGGCAGCACAGGTGTGTCACTGATTACAGTCCCATGCTTTTTGTCCAAGCCTTTGATATTGCCAGAGATACGAGGGAGCCTCCACAAGGATCAAGAGTAACAGATGTTAATACCCACATAAAAGGGAATTAGCATGACATGCCAAGCTCTTCTCGGAGTCCAGAAAACAGGCTGGGCGACCTAAAAAGCTAAGAAGAAGGAGACAAAAAAGACATAACAGCACAGCCAAGTACTCCGGTCTGCAACCAAGTATAGGAGCAGACGCTCAGGAGGTCCAAAAATGTTATTACTCAATCTCAAGCATTCTTTCATTTTCATGATTTCACATTTCCCACACTTGCTGGTGCCCTACTGGCATCTACAGAACTGAGCACGAGTCTATTATTGAAAGGGGAATAGTCATTTCCCTGAAACTGAGCTTTCTATTATTATTATTATTATTATTATTACTGTTATTATTATTATTATTATTATTATTATTATTATTATTTATTATTATTATTATTATTATTATTATTATTTGAATGGCTTTTCATTACATGATTATGAAAAAATACCAGTTTTAATTCTAATATTTAAGCAAGCAACTAAGACTCAGACATAACTGGCCTGCAAAATTAATCTGAATTTGAACGCGAAAATAGAAATGCAAAATAACATAGAAATAAATTTTTAAAAAATCACTGACTGAAAGTGTGCTTATGCGTTCATCTAAGCTGCATTGGTAATTTTCTTTGACTTTTTATAGATCTCAGATGAAAACACTCTGGGGTGTTTTATATATATTAGCCTTTTGTGTGCTGAATTGATTCTTAAATTAAATGCCTCTAGGCAATTTGCAAAGACTTCTTCTGGTAATTAAGCTGCATCCCCTGAAATCCGCCGTATTGTGCTTGGGGCATCTCTTTTAAAGCATTACAAAGTCCTATACTAATGCAGCGTATTACTAGACTGGAATTACTGTACATTATATGACAGAGAAAGGGCTCAGCTGAGCTTGGCTAAAATCAGGAAATGTCACTCTCTGTGTTTCTCGGTCGTCTTCGCTCCAGCAGACAAGGACAACTGATGGTGAATTCCCGAGACCCTGCAGCTTGCAGGTTTGCAGCAGACGCTCCTGTCGATGTTTACCCCTCTCACACAGAGGAATAAACAAGCAGGCAAAGAAATACATTTTTTAACAAGCTGAAGGACATGTATACCTGCAGCCAGGGACCCCTTTCTCTCCTGGCAGTAATGAGCTCTGCGCACATACCAGACTGGACCCTGAACCAAATTCTGGGACTCAGGGACTAAAACATACATCTCTCTTGCACATTAATAGGTCTTTGGGTGTGACTGTGTGATCATACGCATTAGTATGTAACTGCACTAATGAGTAATGATGATGAGGCTGATTATATATTATTATTATTTTACATACGTCCATGTTCTGTACCTCCTTGTCTAGTGCAGGGTCGCGAGGGGGTCTGAACCTGTCCCAGAAGCTTTGAGGACAAGACAGGGAATAACCCAGGACGAGACACCAATCCGTTGCAGTACTATATTATTATTACTATTAGTAGTAGGAGTAATAGCATTACTGTAGTAATAATATTTCTTTGTATTGCTTTTTGGAAAAGAGTGCACATAGGCTGTGTTGTTTATGCTACATAATGACCAGGATTTTTTCGTTCAGCTCCGTAAATCCAAGCTGTGGGATTATCTTATTTTTAGAGAATTCTCTTCCACCTGTAAAACGGCTGCGGACAGCCCGACTAGGGAAGGAAAGACATTATTCAGGATCAAATTGCTGATTATTCATTTTTCACTTTCTGCACTGAAATGTTTCTCGTCTCATATGCAGACTGTTATTTTTTTTCAATGGCTGCTGTAAATGCCTACGGGGAAGAAAACATCCGGACTGCAGATCGTGTTGTGAGTGTTTACCCACTTCGCATTTTTCTCAATTAAACAGCCATTTGAAGCATTTCTTATTTTAATTCCAAGTACAGAGAGTACAGACGTCTGCTGCCTACTTCTTAAGGAAGAACAGTAGGTTCAAGGTTAAAACCAGAGATGGCTGGTCCATAGAGGTAGACAAGGCATTTTTAAGATTAAATCATGCAATAAGTACATTTGAAATAATACAAATCAAAAATTTTATTGTCATTTAAAACTACAAAATTACAACAATATTGTAAAGTATTTGATCTTCTTACCTCCTATTATTTTTATTTTTTTTACCACCAGCTGCACTGTAAAACGTAACAACTTTACAAGTCTAGTTAAATATCCAAGCCCAGCTTAACTAAGCACTCAGGACAAGCGCGGTTGTGACATATTTGTGATGTTCTAGAAAGGCTAGGGGCCCAGGTTAATAGTATACTGTATTCAATTCAACTCCTTGCAATGATCTTAAGAAAAAGGTTTTACAAAAAAAGAAAAAAAAAAACAAAAACAAGGTCACTTAATTATTGTGTTATTCTGTTCTGAAAGTGAGTTTATTGGGAGACTGATCTGTACAGAAATTAAGATTTAACTAAATATTTTCAGAATATGTATATTATATATATAGTATGCCTATATAGTATTGTATTTTATATATTGAGGTATTTTACAGTTTTATAACTTGCTGTTATATCCAAAGCATTGCATATATTTATAACTGGTTAATAGCCGGAGGTCCTGTAAATAAACCAAAACATGTCTGGCTAGAAACTGCTGGCTAGTGGGTTAGTTTCAAACCGCACGTATCCCAGGGTCTGCGTCGGCTCTGTGCATGTTTTATGTTCTGTGGAGATGGGACGGCGAAACAGTCCAGCCATCTTCTGGGGAAGTTAGACACAGCCAGTGTTTGGGAATAAAGAAGATGACAGATAAAGAAGAAAGCAGACATTTCATACAGGTATTCGGTTATTGACATTTTGCTTGTACATTCCAGCCCTAAACTATACTTTGATTGGTCCATTACATGAGAAGAGGGCAGTGATTTTTATGTTGAATCAGATGAAAATCTCATGGGTCTGACTCAATCTCAGCAAGAGACCATGGGATATTGATCTGAATAAAGAATTGCAGTACAGTTTTTTGGGGCCCCGGTATATATTTTTTTTTATAGATGTTTAAGGTTCAGGAGAAAATAGCTTCAATTTGACACTCCAGACATGCTGATAAAAACATGATTATCAGGATGGCCTTTAAGGTAAGCTGGACAGGGAGCGAGCGGCGTGGCTCGTCCCTCTGCTACTTTTGATTGACATGAGAGAGATAAAAACATATCAGGAGTGATTATGCAGGTTCAAGTTTGTACTCAGCACTGGAGAGAGCCAAGCTTCCCCGAACTTTATTTGTGGGATAGATTACATTTCTGCTTCTCAAATTACAAGAACAACGACAAAAATTCTTATAGTAAAGTAGAAAGCATATACAGCGATGGGTCAAAGTGTCCCGGCTGTCCCTACGACGGAGGGTCGGAAGCAGTGTGCCACGCATGACACACAGGTCTATCAAGGCCAGGACCACACACCCCAAAAACAGCTTCCACCTTTCATCGACAAGCACCCTGACCGCCAGTGACATACCCATTACCTCTGCCCCCCCCACTGACCCCGCCTGCATTTGTGCACATTGCTTTCATGTGTCTATTCTTCTAGGCATCATACATTTTTATTTTTCAGTTGTCAGCGTGTCTCCTTTGCCTTATAGTAATTATACGGCTTTCAGTTTATATTTACAGTAGTTATACAGCTTTGCACTGTTTGATTATATCATCTTGTTCATTATTTACACTTCTACCATTTTTCTTAACTTATGTTCTGCGTCGTCTGTGAATGTACGCACTGACAGTGCCAGGACAGATTGCTAGTATATGCAGTTGTATCTGACCAATAAATTGAACTCTGATTCTGCTTGTGTATGGGCCTACGCAGCCACAGGCTAGTCAGAATGCCCATGCTGACCCCTGTCCACTGTTGAAGGCACCTACAATGGGCATGGAAGTGGTGGAAGTGGACCTTAGAGCAATGGAAGGAGGTTGTCTGGTCAAATGAAATCCATTTTCTGTTGTATCATGTGGATGGCTGTGTATGTGTCCAGCATCTGTGGGACACGTCGGACCGACAAGTCTGATCCACACCTGTGCAGCACGGCACACAGAAGGGTGTGATGCCCTGTGTCGTGACACATTACTCATGTGACCATCATCAACATTTTTCTGCTATTTGTGCCACAGGAGCCCATCTGTTTGGTTAAACCACACAGCATATCTTTCATTCTTGCTAAACTTACTAAAAATACCTATAAAAGTGTTAAGTTAGAGTCACATGGGTTTTCTCAGCTCAGGTGAGCATCTGTGGTCCAAGCACTTGTCTCCCATTCCTTTTCTGCATGTTCTGCATCCAAAGCATGCATTAATAATGCAGAGGAATACATTCCTGATGCAATTATATGGCAAGGTTCTACTATACCTCAAATATGCTTCTTAGTCAGTGAGAATTCCACTTTAAATGTGTAGGAATCATTCCCTCGGTGTTAATCAGTGTTAAGCGGACTGAGGTAAACTTTAGCATAATTGACATACACATTTTAAGATAAATTCTGAGCAAAGAATGATTTTTCTTTTCAGGAAGTATTCTTCAGCAGAGCGCCGGAAGGCCGAAATATTTATGTCATTAAAATGCTTTGAGATCTACAGCTATTGAAAGTAAGACGTTGTAGTTCACAGACCCCATAAAAGCTTAATGACTGGATTTTCTGTTAATAATGTACTTCAGGCTGCCATGTCATCAGCTTATAATGACATGGGAGCTAATTTTATGCATCTGCATTTTTAAAATCATTACGTTTACTTGTCAAATTCATTGTGTACTATTAAGAAATTGCTATAAATTACATCCCCGTGCTCTTTTAGTATCCCTTATTACTTTCCACAGGATCATAGGAAAAAATGACGTGGCAAATGAATTGCAAAGGAGAATAATACATGAGTATCGCGTGAATGTGAAACAACAACTACACAAATGAGTTTTAGAATTAAAACACCCATAATAACACCCCAGATAATACAATTTGTGATCAGTGCAACCGACTTCAGCATAAAGTCACTGGAAATCTTGCTCTATTTCTATGGTATTTATGTCATAATAGAAATAAGTGCCATAAAATCCATCTACAGGAAGCAAGCAACTTGCATAAAACCGACTTACAAAAATCTGAACTTCTGTAATTAATATCTGAGATACATAGAGTGAAAAGGCGAATGCACTTGCAAACATTTAAACTTCATCTTTTAACTTATTATTATATGTGTCCTTTAGTACATATTAGTATATATTTTGCTTATGTGATTTTTTTGCTATAAATTGTCCTGAATGGTAAGGGGGGGAAAATCTGACTTACGCAGAATATAATGGAAAAGTAAGGGTCTGTGGAACAGATTACTTACATCAGTTGAGAACTGCCTGTATTTGCAAGACCTTAAGGGGACAACAGGAGCTTGATTGTATCTGGAGTTCTGTGAGACACCGAAAGATGGGTCTTAAAGCGAAACATCTGCACGTTGTGATAGTGGACTGACATTTTTGCCTCCCAGATACCAACGATAAGGGGCTGAAGGCTTCTCCTGAGGTGTTGCGGCCCAGAGGCAGGGAAGATGCTGAACTTTGCTCCTCAAACGCCAATCATTCCGCCAGCCTTACCGAATCAGAGCTATTCTCTGTTTTGGATGCTTTTGCAATTCTGTATTAATTATTGTTTTTTACTTATAAAGTCCTCACCTCAAGACTGGGGGAAATGGAACAGAGGAAGGAAGGAACATAAGAAGGACCACATCTGTGGAGTTTCATTACACGTTTAATTAAGCGTATTCTTGTACTAATGCATAACAACATCAAGGCACGGAGAGTAAGTCATAATTTATAGGCTTCCTTAATAACTCTTCAGTATCTTAGCTCTCGCTAATGGGCTACCCTCAGCTACTGCCCTACTTGTCCTCTCAATTCACAGAGGTGCTGTGGGGAGGCTGAATCTCATTTAAACTTATTACAAATCCTACAGCTTCGGACGTTGGTCTCCTTTTTTTTTATTGCACTCGCATTATTGAATTCACCCCTCTCTTCTGTGGTTTCAGGGAAAATTGGTTACATATTTTGACACGCTTTTAAACATTTATTAGGACACATACTCACACGCATTCGCGTATGCACACATTCATATAGAAAACAAGTCTGTTTATACAGAAACTTTTTAATGGTTCTTGTGTGTTAATTACTTTAGAACTATTATATATGATTTCAATATGCAAATGCAAAATTTACATAAAGTAATTCATTTGTTAATAAAGTTTATGTGTGACACCTATGGCTATGCTTTAATTATGGTTGACCATGTAAATTTCAGTTATGTTAATAACTAAGTTAATTGGTGAGGAGACAATTTTAAATGTGTTGGATAAGTTAGGCCCCGTGACCCGGAATGGAATAAGCGGTTCTGGAAAATGGATGGATGGATGGATGGATAAGTTAGGTTCTAACGTTACTCGCAGAAACACATCATGATTGATGTAATGGTAAATATGGTGCCCTTCATCTAATATAAAATGTAATAAAAAATAACATGTTTTTTGTGACAATGTTTACCTGGCAAATAAATAAAGTGATGATTGATGACTGACTTTCCGGTATCGTATTGCCCAGTCTGAGGTCTGCACCTTTACCTTGTGATGATTCAGGTGACACTCTTGCCACTGCAACATGCTGGCCCATTACATGCATTACACCGTGTCCCTGCTCTCTGCAGATGCTGCCCGTTCTAACCATATTCGCAAAGACGGCCTACTGCTAATCTGGTTTCCTTACACAGTTCAGAAACATCTGGACAGGAGAATTTGTTTTTCAAAATTTGCCGTATTATGCAACTGTAAGTGTGCACGTGTGTGTGTGGTTATGAACTTCCATCCTATCTAAGATGTGCCCTGTCTTGTTCCCTGTGCCACCTTGGCTAGACTCCCTATTCACACTCACCCCATATGAGATAAGATGGATGGTAGATTGTTATTATTACAGGTGATTATCAGGAGTCCAAAAGGACTGGATACATTCCAATGCCGCCCTGACATTCACTATTGGCCATCAGGACCAGAACACTCCACACAGCAGCCCTGGCCTGTCCAATACCTGGCCGCAGGTATTTCTGAAAGTTTTA
Source organism: Mormyrus iriodes (assembly GCA_011763525.2). Taxonomy (NCBI): domain Eukaryota; kingdom Metazoa; phylum Chordata; class Actinopteri; order Osteoglossiformes; family Mormyridae; genus Mormyrus; species Mormyrus iriodes. Next base: position 2,825,137 of record JAAGVU020000015.1, on the reverse strand, counting down.
AAGTCACAGATACAGTTGAAATAAAAATTATATTAACAATAACAAACACAGTAAATAGATTCAATTTAGGCCTGGGATATTACCATGGGATAGGCTCCGCCCCCCGCGACCCGTGTGGAATAAGCGGTTATAGGAAATGGATGGATGGATGGATATTGCCATGGTCCATTTGATGCTAGGGAATGTTACATTTTATTTCACAGAATTTAATAAAGCACCAAACAAAATAATGAGTTTTATAATGAATTTCCTAGTACGGCAAATCAGTTTATCTATACAGAATATTATTTTAGTAAGGAATACAAAAAGAAAAACAATATATAAAATTTCACAGACTGCTGTGCCCACATTGGATGGAGAATACTTGAGTTTACAAATGACTAAATTCAAAGATAAAACGTACATAAAATCATGTGACCACTCACCAGTCAGGTTTTGGGTAAACTGTGTTGACAATTACATTTTTAACGCTGTCAAAATTCTGAAAAAAACTAACAAAAACTATTTCCTTGCCTGGTCTTAGACAACTGCAACTAATTTCGAATTGCAATGCTAACTGCTAAGTCAGAATGTATAATAGACTACAAAGTACGATTTGGCAGGTTGAGATTACAGTACAATGTGGTGCATTAGCAAGTGAAGGGCCATTGGTGGAACCCTATTGAATATATCAGTGATTAAAAAAAATCTGGACTGGGTATAATAAAAGCTTATCTTTCTGGTGGGGGGGGGGGGGGGGGAGGCGGAAGGGCTCCCCCCATTATTTTTTGTCATTGTTTTGGAAGCAATCACTTTCGGTGCAGTCCTCCCTCCCCTCTC
>JAAGVU020000015.1:2796798-2817175 GCA_011763525.2 Mormyrus iriodes | reverse complement strand
ATAGATAGACAGATAGATAGATAGATAGATAGATAGACAGATAGATAGATAGATAGATAGATAGATAGATAGATAGACAGATAGATAGAATGCAGATGCCATGACTGATTTACCAGGCTATGTACTCGAGGAAATAAATCCGCTTTCTATGCTGCACATATCATTGCTGCTGCATAAATCATTATTAGGGGAGTGATGGGCGTTTCTCACGTTGTTTTGAACGTGAAACATTTCAAGCTGCCTGTCCGTGCTGCTGAGGCTACAACAGCAAGACGCCTAATTGTTTCCAAGGCTGGCAGTTACACTCCTGTCAATAAGGTTTTGTCACGCGCAACGGGAGCAGCCTGGGTGGAATTTATACCCGGTGTATCTGTAGAAGGCAGGAAACAAAGTGAGATTAAATATAGCCACCTAGGACTGCTGAATAGGCAAAAAAAGCATCTTATTTTGTATGGGCAAGGGGTGTTTAAGTGACAATGAAAAATAAATAAACAGGAGCACAGTTTCAGTGTCTGGTGATAAACTTCATCAATGGATCGACAAACAAATTTGTAGACAGATTAGAGGCCTGGCAGAGATAAACAGATCTTACAGTCACACTAAAAAAACAAAATGACAAGTTCATTCATAAAAATGCACATCAGACGTTTCTGTGTGTGACTTGTAGAAATCAGTACACTAATCAGACAGGAAGGACTTCAATCGACTGCATAGCCTTGAGTCTGTATACAGAAACAGGCCATGGATGTCTCTGAGAGATGTATATTGATTTTGCATTAATAAGCTCACCCATTTATCCTGGGTTGACACTGAGACGGAAAGAGAACGAGAGTAGATAAGGTTGCACAGTGGGTTGATGTAAATGCTGAGGGAAACTTGCCTAGCATGTATAGAACTGAAGATGCCAGAACTGGATCAGTGGGGTTAACCATATGTGGTCAGACGTACAAAATTTCAACTGTATTGATCAAGTGACTCCTGAGATACAGGAATATAACGGTCCCAAATTTGCTTTTCCCTACCGATAGGAAGGAAGTAATTTAACTATGTGTTCAAGAAATATAGACCAAAACATATAAGAGCACACTAGGGCGCCACCTTAAGGCCCGTTGGAGCGCCTTCGCTGGCTTGACCCCATGGTCAACGTAAGAACCAACCACCCAAGTTTGGCCCCGATTGGCCATTATTTGATTAAGCCAGTTCGTAAAATCCATTTGGCTGATGGCAACCATTTTTTAAAATATTATTACATTACTGGAACTATTACTTTAAGGTTAGACAAAGATAATATGTGTAATATTGGGTGCAGCCATACAAATTTTACGTTGCAGTGCTCCCTAGAAACAAAATGGCACCATGCTTCCTCCCCACGGTGACCTGTCTTTTAGCGTCACAAATATTGTGAGGAATGGCTACAGCATTCATGGTTTGCGGCTGTTTGTTTAAAACGGCTGTGGTAAAGTCAAAGTCAAAATTATTTATCAAGCACATTCAAAAACAAAATTTATTGACCAAAGTGCAGTATATACTGTGCATGGCTGGGGACCTTATTGTTTAAAAAGACTCTGATTTTTTAATAATTATTGGTGGCCCCTGATTTGTTCAAGATCACGTTTGTTCAGATTGGATGCAAATCCTAGTCTTTTTCAAAAGTAGGTACTATTAATTAAGCAAAATAGGCAAAAAAATCTAATTTAATAGACTATAATAATAATAATAATAATAATAATAATAATAATAATAACTATTATTGTTGTATTATTATTGTTGTTGTTGTTATTTTATGGCTTTATGATTATTACTTACATTAGAGACTTAATAGAAATATATATTAATATAATTTGAAAATTAAGTCATTAAACTTTTCACAAAGGATTAAGAAAAGTACAACAATGATAAAAAAAAATTGTAAAAAATGATCATTCATTTGATTTGAGGCATGCATAATGCAATGCCAGGTCTGATCATTAAGCCATACTGTAAAAGGCAGTTTCGATAAAGCAGAGATTTTGCCCATTGAAATAAAATGTGCGAGTACAGTGAAGCTGACAAAAATGTATCCAGTTGAAACTGCCACAATCCAGACGTTAATTAGTCAAGAGTAACAAGAGGAACAAGAATTATAATATGACTAATTAAGACCATTAAATTCTGCTCAGGAAGGCCTGGGAAAGTTGGAAAGGTCATAAACGACAGCATTTCAAGGTTACATTTTAATGAGAAGAAAATATATGTCAGCCAGGTCAGCCGTGAATGGATCACAAAAGAATAAAATATATAAAAATATTGCCAACTCCTTCACAGTTGTGCTTTTAGAATCTACATCTGTGTGTGTTGGATTGTGCGTATGTGCATGCGGACCATTTCAGGCCTGTGCAAATGAGAAGGACTGTATTTGAAATGGATCAGATTGGACTGCTAGTCTCTGTGTCGCTGATGGTCTTGGGGGGTTAATACTGATCTCATAGTGCAAGTCCTGACTCATGGCCTGTAAGCCGCGCCGTCATGCAACTGTTCTCCAAACGGCAGGCTCCAGAGGTTCCATTTCATTGTTTACAATATTAGTCTTAAAATAGTTTTATTAATCTTGCAACAACAGTCAATAAAAAGTGATTACATAATGATGGGACACTTGATCTGTGTAATAGCTCTCATTTATTGGATTTAACTACACCACTTGTAGTTAATACTTCATCACTATGACAATATCATAAAGGAACATGGAAACTAGACGTTTGATGAGCCAATGTTGCCTATCTATCTATCTATCTATCTATCTATCTATATATCTATCTATCTATCTATCGACCATAAACAATGTGAAACCTCACCAAGCACATAAGAATGAAATCTTTTAAATGAAAATGCACTTGAATATCTTCTAGAAAAACAAGGGAGGGCTGTGTTTGTTTTGTACTCAGTGAGTTTAAACTTTAGCCATCTTTTTCATTTTATTTAGGCGATTATTACTAAAGATCCCAGCAAATGTGTGACAGGGCCACTGCTGTGAGTTCATAGGCAGAAGCTGATATTATTCAACAAAGACGGCAGTGATGCCCTAAGACTGATGGCTCTGAAAACTAAAAATGAAAGGGCTGTTTGATGGAGGACCTCATGCCAAAACAGTTGTTAGACTACTAGCCTCGATTACTTCAAATGTGTGATCTGAAAAAGTGCAATCTCCCCCAACTTGGCAAGAATACATAATATGAATGAGTAAAACTGGTTTTCTCATGGACGCCAAAGTAGCTTGACTATTTCCACCCTTCACCAGAAACCCATAGATTTTCTAACCCTAATTTGGGGACTTAGACTGACAACAGGCAGTTGGAGAGTATGAAAAATGCTAGAAAACTGAGCTAAACTGTGGTTTCCTATTCTAATGGGGCCCTTAACAATCATAAAAACACATTTTGATGTCTAAGAAACCCATGAGTTTTTTTACCCTAACCCTAGCTTCAGTTTGCTAACCCTAATTTGGGGACTTAGGATGACACAACAGACAGTTGGTGAGTATGAAAAATGCTATTAAAACCCACTTTTTTAACTAGTAAGGTGTTCAGTACTTGTAAATATATGTGACTGTGCTTTCAGTGCAACATCTATCTGGAGATAGAAGACAAATACATACCCATTAGCCTTAGCTGCTAACCTGCCAATAATTGTCTACAAAAGGGTTTTGCCACACTCCTGCTCTCAGAATTTATCACCGGACATGACTGTTCCGAGGTGCATCTAATTAGGCCCTCTCTGAGCTGAAGGCTTCCTGGTTCCGACAGCGGTGTTGATCGACGCCTTCGGTAACGTGACACAACTCAAACTTGTCGAATGAGTCTGATACACTACACTACAAAATGTTTAATTATCTTCGGGAATCAGAAGCTCATTTCTAGAAAGTGTGATTAATGTGAGCTCAGCCATCAATTTATTTCCAGAATTTGATGGAAAAGGAGCAGAAACTGACACTGATAGCTGTAGAAAAAAACTTGGCTGCATGTAATAAAAGTCCAAAGGACTTCCCAATTGGACACAAGGCACCAAAATGTAGCCATGATTTCATGGAGCCAAATGAAAAAATTATGAGACCACTCTATAATTTTTTAAAATCTGCATCTTTAAATCCTGGTTTAATAGATATATGTGTTCTTCTGGTAGAAGGCTACACTATGAGGCAGGCTGCTTCCAGGCTCAAAGTTTCTAAGACAGCAGGGCGCAAGAACAAGGTGAAGCAGGAGACACTGGCAATGACCAAACACCAGCCAGGCAAAGGGCAGAAGCAACTTTCTAATGCCAGAGATGACCGTCAACTAATCCTGCAGTTTCTCATGAATCGGAGGATGACATCAAGTGTCCTTCAAAAGGAATGGGAAACATTAAGAGTAGGTGTGAAGTGCACTGCTAGGACAGTGTGAATCAGACTCCTAGAAGCAAGAGCGAAGTCCCATACGCAAGGAAGCATCCCTTCATTAATGAGAAGCAGGGAAGAGCCAGGCTGGATTTTGCAAAAAAAAATATATTTTACACAACCGAATACCCATAAATTGAGAAATGAATGAAACTGAAAGTTTTGCTGTAGTCTCTTAATTTTTTCCAGAGCTCTTTCTCTCTGTAGCAAATTCAGCTTTCTCTTTTATGGGAGGCATTCTGGCACCCTTTAGCCAGGTCAGGCATGCTGACAAAGTATGTCTGTGCTCAACAGATCACACTTCAGCCCAATAGCATATCCCACCCTAGAGATTGTTGCCATTTTCAGCTTAAGGAAACCTGCCACCGCTCAATGGTTTCCAAGTGATGTAACATTCCTGGGAGACAACAACGGAAGCCTGACCTAGACCCAGGCATCCAAAGGTCAGTGGAAGCAGAGATTTCCATCCCAATTTTGGGTTCATGAAGCCTTAATGTGCCTCATGTAACTGACTTCGCATGTAAGCCATTTTGTTGCAAGGGGGGACATGTATAATTATACTTTTAATGGCATGTATTTGTATGTGTATGTCTCATTATTATTATTATTGTGTGTATGTACTACAATGAAAATTTGTATGTATTATGGCCTTTTAACAACATACATTTTTGTGTCTATTATTATGTATGTATGTATGTATGTATTATCTTGTGTATGTGCTGCCATGAATTTTTTACTTGAATTCCGCGGCATTACTGTGCGACACTCTTTGCTGTTGAATTCACACTCTCGTTCTGTGTGTGTTCTCTGTGTTGTGTGGGTTTCCTGTGATCACACCAGCTTCAGCCTGTAGTCCCATAGCATACACGTCAGCAAACTGGTGCCTCTAAATTGTCCATAATCTGTATTCCTCTATCTTTTTCTTTGTGCTGTCTGGGATAAGGACCAGCAGTGGGTTGAACCAGCTAAGCGTAAGTTCGATCGTAAAGTCCGGTATAAAACATACCTTAAGTCTTACGTTTAAACTAGCTAGTTTGCTGGGTAGCTTGCTACGTTTGGTTTAGGGGCGCAACGGATCACAAAACTCACTGCTGGGATCATATGGTATTTGAGTCATGGATTGTATCATTTTTCAGGTCAGCAAAAAAAAGACAAATAAGACAAATATAACATTGCTTTCCATTTATTACTTAAAGAACTGAAAGAAATCTGAAAGCGAGGAACTTTTAACGTGCACGTTTACACGAACACAAACTGCTTTGTCTGTTTTTTCACTGCAACTCTGCATCGGACGGCAGTTCATAGAGGACATACATCATTGTCGTTTTCTGTCCTATTTCGAGTGATTTCAATATAGCCGAAGTTGTTTTCTCAAGATCTCAAAATAAGTTATCTTGGAAATACAAAAGTTGTAATTAGACACGCGAAGAGCCCGTGCCATGAGGAAGGAAGCGGATTCCGCTGAAAACGTCGTGGCTGTCATGCTGTTGTATTTGTGCAGTTTTATTTGTTATGGCACTCTTACAGAAAACCAAAAATTCCCCTTGTCCTACATAAGTGAGGGATTCTCTCATTGTCAGATATGATTTTAAGTTTAAAAAGTGACAGCAGCAATAAAACTCACACTATGACAATGTGAATGTAAACTTTGCAGTTAATTCGCGGTTCACATACAGCGGGGAGAGATCCGTACGGATCAACCAGGGTCTGTTACACCACTAGTATGTTTATTTGTGGTACATTTAGACATTTATTAGAGGCGCTTGACAGTCGTTTTGCTACATGAAATACTCAATGAACACAAACGGGGTTCAGGCGAAAAAACAGCGGCAGGGCAGCGTATTTCTCTGGCTTGACAGCTAACGTTAGCTCACTAGACTAAGGTTGATATATCAAACCGGTGACCTTGTTTTATCCTAAATCAGCGTAAAAGGTAACAAATGATTAAAATGATTTCCAATAACCACGTTATACTATTACATATTAAAAACACAAAAAGGTTTATTAGGTTATTCATATTTGTGCCATTTTCACCACTTTTAAACATTTTTTTGTTACGATGGAAATTATACGTAATGTTAAGGTAGTGTAAAATTTAGGTTATAACTTGCAAAGTGCTACATTGAAACTATCTGCATGGTGCTACCGATTATTTTTTAGTAGTGTGTAAACTTGAACGTAGGGGCAGTTTACATCGTAGGGTATGATCGAACTTACGCTTGGCTGCTGCAACCCACTGCAGGCTCCCTGTGACAGTGGATCGGATAAGTGTTTGAGAAAGATGAATAGATACAAAAATATTACCAATGGCGCTTTTTTTGCACTGGCATACAGGAACCAGCCCGTACCCAAGCTGTACAGCAAAAAGCAACTAGTTACAGCGCAGTTCCAGCTCACTTCGGTTTTCCACTACAAAAGGGATAGGGTCAACTCGGTAAGGGGGTTACCGGGTTTGGAGAGCGAGAGTGACGTAAAACCGAAGAGACGCTTATTTACTGCTTACATGGTGTACATCATGATTTACTATGTGTTAATTTCCATTAGCACGTCTGTGAGAATCGCCATGTTATATTAGCATCAAACACTAGCAGACTTAGCATTCGCTCGCGTAAATTTGCATTACGAGTCCATTCCGTTCAGCTGTTCTGCAAGACTTTTTCTAGTAGGAGCTTGGGAATTTTCAAGTTCTGAGTTATCGGGAATGCATCAATACATCACGGTGTGCGATACTATTAATAATGAATAAAATATAGAATACACCCTTTTTTCCTTCAGATACTTCATGCATATCAACGCAGATCACTGGTATCTCTTTGCATTTTGACCAATCAGAGGGTTGGTCACGCTTTTGGCCCTGTTAGTAAGCAGGACCATGTCAGTGTGGGTATGGTTTGGATAATTTACAGTGGAAAACCACCAGTTTGTGGTACAGCTGGAGTATGACTCAGGTCTTGGTAGCAGCCAAAAAGGAATACATGAAAGCTTTACGAACGTGCTACTGAAATAAGACTGTTGATTATATGTTAATGACTAATGTTTCCTCAGGTTGGGCATGGACAGGTGCTCAAAGAACAGTATTGTTAGTCTAAGACCCCTGAAATGAGGAGATTGTAATTAAAAACACACCGACAGTTTCTCTTCCGCTGCGCGGCTTTGTGAGAATGAACGTTACGAGGACGCTCTACATTTCGTAGAACAAATGGTTCCAATACCGAACACAGCAGAAACATTTTCCCTTCCCTAGGCGTTAACGTAGGATAAGCGTGCACGCTAATTGCAAAGCGGTAAAACGCGGAGCCTCACGGCCTACTCGCTAACAATGGGGGTATAAGCACCGCAAAATATATATACTAAGCATGAGGTTTCTCTCTTTTAACACCCTTCAAGTTAAAGAGTTCAATAAACTAACAAAGATAAATGATACATCAAAAACTACGGGCGAATAATCCCAACAGCACTACCACGCAGCTGGTAAAAAATCCTGTAACATAAATATTAAAAAAAAAACTTTAGTGGCCTCACTTATTAATAAACCAGCGAGATTCAAGAAAGTAAATAAAACTCAAACTTTGAACCATCAATTCCAAATAGCCACTGCGAACAGGATCCTCCATTCTACCTCTCAGCACTAAATGCAGTGTCCAAATGGTTATTGTTTTTGTGATAACGTTTTTTTTTTTTTCCTTCAAACGGCCTGGAAATCCAGACAATCCTGGCAGAGCTGTTAATGTCCAGCTTCAGATGCATATCTGCAGATTCGGCCACATTAGCATAAATAACAATGACCGGACTGCATCAGTCCATGATCCAGAATCTATGGAGTTCCATGATAGGCAATATAATATGATAATGCTTTTAAAGTACTATACATCTCATTAAATGCACATGAATATAAAAATAAACACAGCTGTGAATAACACAACATTAGGGAGGCGTCGCATTAAACTATGAACGTCAGCAATCGTTGGTGAGTATGGGGCCTGTTGGTTACCAACCACTACAGTTGTCAGTCATGTACGGTTAAATAGAAATCTGCAATATTGCATTTTAAATACTGAGATTGAATGTTTTGCTGTTGTATACTACAGAAATGTGTATTGTCTTTGTATGGCTTTTGTTTAAATTTGCTTATTATAGTCATTTCAATAGAACACACATTCAAAGCAAGCGTTTGCTCATCCAGAGTTATGTAAATGTTTAATGGGTACTTTAAAAAGATTTGCATTTGAATTATTTTGGGACAGACATGATAGGCCACTGAACAGTCTATAAAAACATGAGGGAATAATTTAGGGGAAACAAAATGCTTCATGTACTGCACATGAATGCAATAAAGGCAATGGGAATTTGTACACAGTATTGTTGATAAAAGATAACACTTATTGCCAGCTAAATTATTACTGTCCTGTTAAGCTTCAATACGTGAAGACCTTGCAAACTCCGGCAGAGAGCAGTGATGGTATCAAGCACGCTTATGGTGTGACCTTGACTTATGCCAGAAATTGGGTCACTTGGCATTTGGAAAATTTCAGCATCTCATTTTCTTGGCAGGCACAAGTACTTTTAGTTGTTCATTTAGAGAATTTGTTGGGGATTTATGACGTTTGTCAAGTTCATAAAGCTTTCTCACACCTTTTTCTTTTTAAATGTTTTAATCTGTGTACTCAAGTACTGAAAAAGAACACACACATAAGACACAGGAACATGCAGCTATGTGCTCATCTGTGGCAGTTTTTAATATTAAGCACAGTAAATGCCAGTACAGATAACCAACAGCCGTCACATTTCACCATCTCCAAGCAAAAGGGCTACAAAAAAAACACAACAATATAGCTAGTCCGGAATGCAGGTGTAAATTCCTAAAACAGCAGGAGGTAAAACTCTTTTTGTACGCAGTGAAGAAAGTGTAGATTTCACAGTTAGCAGTGTGCTTTCATAATGCTCACTTTGGCCAGGATTAATAGTTTTAGAAAAGAAGACAAATTGTCTTGCATGAGATGCCAAAGTCACAAAGCCACACAATAACAAAATAAATGTTTTTATCTCTGAATTTTCCCTTTTTGGTTAATAATCAACCTGTTGCTGTTGACTTTTACTATGGCGCCATTACAGGCACAACAATTTATTACCATGAAGGAAGCTGATTTCATTCTTAATTAGATCCTAGGCACAGCATTTCATGTGTATAATATTAACCTTGTATAAATTAATCAATAATGCGTTTAAATTAAAAGCCATGCTAGGGTTTTATATGAGGCTATGGATGCACTTGTACTGAAAATTCACAAAGTTAATAGAGCCGTTTATTTAAATGAAAATTACAAGTCATGCATAAGCAGATTTTGAACATTAAGTTTATCATTACATAGATACAAAGATTAATCCATATATGTCATGCATGTGAAGGAGGAACTAAACATGAGTAAGAATACATTATTGCAAACTAAAATTCACATAAAGTTACTGCCAACTTGAGGTCATGCGATATACTCCTGAGCTACTAGTTTTGATTGTGAATCGATTGTAGCTTAATGGTTTAATATCAAGGTATGGTCTCACTTTTCCTTTTCATGGAATTAGTTTGATAAGTGTCAAGAGGCAAGGAGTGCATAATGAAATCTACAGTTGCATTTTGGGCATCTCTACAGTTGCCCTTATATATCAACAAGTCAAAACCTACCTGTGAGACAATTCACGGAACGTAATGTATATTACGTGAACTCTAGTTAACTCTGTAAAGGTGTGTTGAACTGGTATTTCACTAGCAGTAACTTTGCACTTTATAACCACCTGCAAATATACTGTAAGTTAAGTAAAGTAAACTATACTCGATAAATCATTAAGACGTTTCGCAATAGCTGGGCCAGTTGTTGCAAATTGTCGCTGTGAGCGAGCAATCATCGGCACCTCGCTGGCGACAAGTGATGCTGTAGGAGATCAATGTAGCGTCTCTGCTTTCTCTGGGCGAGTCCCAGGTTTGATTTTCACCGAGGCTACTTCTCAGCACGAACTCCACAGAGCCGACTTGGTAATAATGTTACCATTGCTAAATTGCTAAGTATTTGCACCTAATTTGTTGCCTGTCAGATTTCTAGCCGTTGGCTTCTGCCCTGCCTGCACTGAATCTCTAGTGAAAACAATGACAAATGTGCATAAAACTTTAACAAAAGTCAAATCTGCACACAGGGCATTCTACAAACACTGTACTAGGAAATATAACCCTACTGAGAGTAATTCAGCCTAGCTATAACAGCATGGAGGTGTTCAGACCCCGGCTTAGTCTAGAATATTGAACTTTTAAAATTGATGTTTAAATACACTGAAAAACAATGACCATAACATACTGTGTGATATTCAGAATATCATTAAAACAATAACTGTTTGACTGAAGGCAAGTTTTTTTTTTTTTTTCCATTAAATTCATCTTTTAACACTTGTATTAAGGACACCATTTTACTAGAAGCCGGTAATAGTACTTAACCACTTTCAGTAACACTGGCCTTCTCAGGGGAATGTCTAACATGGAGTCACACTGGGTCACGTGGAAGTTTTGTAACATATTTTAAATATCAGACTACAAAGAGCTCTTTTTAATGACAGATTTATTATTCAAATGGCCTTCATACGTTATTAAAATCTGCTGCAGTTTCAAATGTCTTTTGGATGTCTTTTTCTGCAAATCAATAATGCATAACTATTTTAATAGTGATGGCAATTTAATGAGTAGTGGGCAGATCAGGTGGAATGCTTTCAAATTGGGCTTACACACTAGTATTAGTCTTGCATATTCAACGAACATATATATATATATATATATAGAGAGAGAGAGAGATAATTGTTTTTGTGTTTTAGTCTATTTACATGAATCAATTTAAATATTTAATAAGTCAATTTAATTTGAATAAGATCATATCTATGTCAAACTAATGGCATGTAAGTATTCTTTGTTCATTTTTGCTTAATATATTCAAACGCTAACCTGAATACAGCCATAAGCAAAACGCACCCTGATAAATCAACACAGGGAATATCAGTACAATTGCTAAAACTGTGAGTAAATACGCTGCTTAATTGCATTTGTTTATTCGATTGCAAAAAAACATGAATTCATATTAAGTTATCAATTATCCAAATACAGCTACATATAAGTAGCTATTAAAGACAGATAAATGAACGGCAGTTCATACACCTGCGTTCCTTGCCGAGTAGAGATTAATGGGCAGTAAAGGAGAATGAAGAAAGTAATTCTGTCAGGGAAAAGAGAAACAGCAGGGCGTATTTGCATAAATGATCAATTTGGTTCGTTTATGTTTGTGGTGCTATCTGCTGCATTTGTTTTGTGTTCTCGCTACATGTGGCTCAAATATTTGCAGGATCGCTAAGCGCTAAATCGCTTTGGGGTCTGCGTAGCGCAGTTAGCCAGCGTAGCTAACGGCCGCCTTATGTCTTTTGGCTCCTTGCTATCTTACAGAGGTGGCGTCAGAGTCGGCTAGCTGCAGGGATCACTTCCTGCGACGCGTCAGCACACACGATGGCTCTCCGGGGGGGTCACTCACGTCCGAGCCCCCTCCGACGCGTCTGCTTGACAATGCGGACCGAGCCGAGCGAGGCGTATCGCTAGGGTGCTAGAAGAGAGATGGTCTGACATGGAATGACAAGACGGCACGGCAGCGTTTCCCAGCACCGCCTTTGGCTCTGGCCCCCACCCTGCCTTGCTCCACACACCTGTCCATCATCTATAATTTTATCTTATTGTTCTGGAAAGTCTCATCCACAGCCAAGCAGCGCCTGCTGTCATTTTCTGTGAACTGCCAAAATTCACTCCATTTGTCCCCTTTTGTGACAAATTAATCTGCCTCCTAATCAATTAGTCTAGATTAAACTGAGAAGAAAAAGGGGTTGAGGGCTAGTTATAGCGAGGTTTCTCTTCCCATAGTCCAGTGACTGTGATGCTGGAACGTCAGATATGTCAAAAGAACAAGCCAATAATTTGTTTGCACAAAAGAAGCAGCATTATGTTGAGTAATTATTTTAAAATGTAATGAGTGGGAAGAAAAAGCAACTAGGAAAGTAAAATGCAAAATACAGACCTTGCAAGTTTCGAGTTTTATTGACAAGTGTTTAGAGGACAAACAACTGTGCAATAAAAGACAAGATGGTGCAATATAAGAACAAGTGGACAACAAAAAAACCAAGAAATATGCAGTGGAGATATTGTTGTGCAAATACTCTCAGAGGTAGAAAATACTGGTACAGTGCAAAAGTGGGATGATATCAACAGTGTGCAATACAATGCAGTGAGAACGCAGACACTGGTCACCATTAAAAATTAAAAATGATTTGTTTTTATTAATCATTCACAGTTATCAGGTTTGGGAATTCTGAATTTGTGAATTCAGCCTGAACTGAGGAAAAGCCATGCCTGGCATGCCGATGCAGTGCAGGGCACACTCTCACACGGAACAGACACTGCGGGGGACACCGATTTACCTAAACGCAACTTATTTGACTGGTAGAGGACACGCTTGCAAACACAGGCAGGTGTGAACTCCCACATGCAGAGCTAGAGTAGGAATTGAACCCCCATCATTCTTGAGACTGTAGTGCTGTCAAATACAGCTGCCACGCTGCCAACTTCTCCTCAAAACTATATCTTAACTATCTTCCTCAAAGGTTGCTAAAGCAAGCCAGTGCCAACAACATCTGGGTCTTCCTTAAGAGCCATTAACCATTATAAACTGCTATCCCGACTGCATCTGTGAATCCAACAGAGATCAAGTACATCAATGATGAGCAAAGCGCCACATTCCAAAAGCAGTAACAGGAATCCAGGTCAATGTAGAGACCTTGAGGAGAAGCATTTCTGTCGTGCTGCTTACAGTAGTAACAGCAAGGTTCTTAATGGGAGGTATGAAAATAAATTGCCTTTATTGCTTTATATAACGATATGTTTGAATACTGTATAGAAACACCACATCTTATCAAATATACAAAATATATGTGGCACGACGACATACTGGAGAACTACAAAACAAACGGACCACATGGGGTCAAAAGGAAACCAGGAAAAACACACAGATTAACTAAGTAAAGAGAACAACACAACTAGGGAGCAGGACATGGAAAACTAGAGGAGTGCAAACAAACACAAAGTAACAGCTTCTGCCACACATTGACCCACAGGCTAACACAATGACTGACTAGGGAACTGAACAAGGACAGACGCTTAAATACACAGAACACAATGACTAACAAGGAGTAGGTGTGAGCCATGACGATTAACCAATGAGCACAGTACAGAGAAATGGCCAACAGCTGGAGAAACTTAACTAACAAACAAGTATCAAGACTAGGAAACATTAACTACATACCAGGAAATAAATATTAGGAATACTGACACACAAATAAGGGCTAACAATAGGAGGAGCTAAGAACAAACACCAGCAGAACAGAATTAAACTGGACACAAAGGATAAACAGAACTAAGACACTAGACCAGAATACCAATGAACAAAGGAGGCAAGGCTGGGCTTGAACCTGTGTGCAGAGGGCTACAGCCTCTGTGCCAACAGCTTAGCCCACTGAGCTATGCAGTGGTCAGGGAAACAAGAGAAACACAAGGGTTAGACAAGACACTAAGACAGAGAGAAGGGGGGGAGGCTGAATGGCCCGCAAAGCCTTCTGGCCAAATGGGTAAGGGCCACAGAGGGCGGGGTCGGATGGCACAGACCTTGACAATATGTACACTAGTTGTCAAAATTGTGGAAACACCTAGCAATTTAGGCATTGTGCTTTAAAAATTACTACACAGATGTTGGCGGTAATGTTTATAAACAATCAAAGAATGTTACAATATACATTGGACGATAAAATAAATAGCGGGGTCGACGGTTCGATAAAGTTCTGCAATCTCTAGAAATTGTAAGTGTTTCCACAATTTTGGCTACTAGTTCATATGCACATATCGGAGCTCTCCCGTGAGCCCCCCTGCCTACCTCACATCCAGCGGTCAAGGCTCCACGCGGCTGACTGTGTCACACCTCTGCCATTATTTATCTTACATTTTTCATACCCCTGCAGTTCATCAGGGGTCCACATCTGCTGCCTGTCACAAGCTCATCTTTCTTGCTATGAAGCTACTGCACAATAGCTTCTAGATAGTACTTCTGTAATTCCTGTGAGTGCCTCTAAATATGTACTAGTTTGTGTATATGACTGGCTCTTTTGTTTGTCTCCGTGTGTTGTGGCATTCGTTGCACTTTCCAGGTAGTCATGAACACATGCATTTTTTCATTGTTTTTTTTAAGACATTATGAATGATTTTATATCATGAATGGATGGATGGATGGATGGATGGATGAATTTCGCTGTACTTCTTATGCTAGATGCCAAAACAAACAGTGATCTCTATGAGAAGGGTCACTGAATCTAGCTGTTTAATGGCATATTGATTCCTTCTGCCTCCTTTACTGTCTCCTGATGGATGTAATCTGCCTCTGAATTAAAAATGTGTCCTTCTCTGCCCATTATACATTCATTTCAGTAGGCCCACTAATGTGGATAATGAGTTCCTCTGAAGGCTGGTGAGTTCCAATGCAGGTAAGAAGGTCAGAAGTAAAAAAAAAAAAAAGTTGACAAATTCCTTTATTACAGAACCACTTTGAAGACCCTTAATTAAAGAAGCAGAATTGGATTTATTAATTCGTTCAGTGGATGTTGTGTGGGGTCGATGCTGGGAATAGAAACAGCAATTCCCCTTGTCTCTAAAAGCTAAGATATATGGACATTTCCATCCATCGATCATGTTTTCCGCTAATCAGTTTTGCTTTCCTCAATATTTTGGAGGATAGTTCAGTAGTTGCTCATATTCAAGATGCGAACTTCTCACTGTCCCCAGGAATTCCCGTTTCTGGATTCGATGGTCTGAGAGCCCATTACTGCAATCTAAGAAATGTTCCCTGAGTGGACCGTTGCCATAATTTACAAGATCAAAACCCAAATCGCTAAAAATGAAAATAATGACCATGTCCTCCCTAACAGCACATGATTTCAAATTACACACCATCTTCTGCACTCGTCTCTGTCTTATATATGTTCTATAATTCAATATATGGACAAGCTACAATATATATTTTGATTTCTAAAGTACTTCCTGTGTTGTTTCGACATACTTACTTTCCCCTGCTGTTCTGTTACCCCAGTCTAGACAAATAGGATTTTTTTTTATGTAGGCACAGATAGTGGGAGACAGCCATAAACAAGCAATGCTTAAAAGGTTTCTTCTCTGAGAGTCAGGGCTCCGGATGCCTGGGGTTACTATTTTTGGGTTCACCTCGGGTTTGGATATATGACTTTCCGCGGAATTTAAATGAAAATCTCAGAAAGATGCCAAGCGGCGATGAGGCAGGGTGCGAATGTGTTTGAACCCTGAAAACATTCCTTTTCTGTGTGCAAACTTTGCTCATTTGTGATTAATTTCAGCACCGCTTCCAGGCACTTAGTGTCACTTTCGCTGCGATTGAAACTGCCACATTCAATTTTTTCACAATAATAAAGACAGGGACCAGTGATGAGAGTTAGACACGTCACAGAGATTATGGCCTTTCTACACAAATATGACCCGGCAAACACACAGAAAGAAATAGCAAAAACACTAATTTCTCTCCATCATTTAAAAAACGTCTTATTTTACCATTCAAGGCATTACATTCAAATATTGGGTGAAATCATCTGTTTAAAATTCATTTTAATACGACTTATTTTCTGTAACGCCATGCAAACTAATTTACAATTTTTTAAAGAAAATATTAGTCCATTATCCCCTTTTATTTCAATCTGTAGTGATGTTTTTTTTTCCATCTTAAAAATTCCATTGAACTGCTTGCAAATTGAATTAAGTCAAGTACATTGTTTAAAAACAAACTATTGATGAGTGTACTGTATGCAGGTATATTAATATAGCAACTGTTCTCACAGCGGTTTCGAATGGCATCTCGCGTTTTGTATTCGACAGCTATGTATGGTAACCCCTTCTCGCCCACTCAGACGCCTCGGAGGCAATTTCAGTTTGATCTGTGCCCCTTCCATTCTTAACAGTATGCAAGATAACCACAACCTGGGTTCACACAAAGGTAAACGCTCCAGTCCGAATACACATGAAACGGAATAGAACTTGTATTTCACTTAACATCACTACCCCCGAGGACATGCTGTCATCTTTATCAATAGCCTGCTCATCATGCAGTTAGGTTAGGCTCTGCAATGCTACAAAAACAAGGGGAATTATTCAAGTCAAACATCAGTTTAAGCACCAGTGGATGGTAGCATTAACCCCAGTCTCCTAATCGTACTCACTTCTTTATTTCTATCCTTATTTTTTATTTAGCAGACAGAGTGATGTAAAACTGAGGCAAATAGCACATTATAAATATACGTGCCATCAGGGACTCTGCTATGCGTAAGTACAGCTAGGCTGAGCTTCCAGTGAAGGCCCAGGAACAGGTGTAAGCAGGAATGGAGCAGGATACCAGTACATTGTACACAGCATATACACATTCTCGCGTGCACTCAGTAAGAGACACCTCTTCACCTTACAGCACCTCTGAACACTGTCCATCCCAAGCTCAGATACGAACCATAGTCAGCACATGACATTGAGAGTTTATCACAAGACCTCATGGGATTTTATGAGGTGATATTAGGTCAAAAAGAATGGTAAAAAAATAAATTACGTAGAGCTCCATTTGTTGGACAGCATGGAATATAAGGTGTGTCTCAGTGTGTGAGTATTTAAATTACAGTTAAAATAATGACACGGAAACCATGAAAAGTAACGCAAATACAGGACTTATCAAATATAAGGCTGGTAAAATGACAACACACAAGCGCTGGCATTTGAGTGAGTCTCTGTGCCATGCTAATTGCATGGAGGATTACAATACATTGCTAAGGAAAATAAAATTGAATTCAGCTAACAGAAAATTAGCTAAGGAATCATTATACAACAGAACAGGCTAATGAATATGTGAGAGTGTCAGATCGAGAAACAAAATCAAGTTTGTTTCCAGTTCAAATGTAAACTTTCCACTAATTTGGCCTGTGTTTTTTGTCATGGCTTAAAAGACCTTAAACGATTGCAACATGAAATACGCCCGGGGAAGTCATTGATTTCTATGTTTTGCAATTGATTTGCGGGAGACTCGCCAACTCCTGCCTTGCCTATCAGACACGCAAGTCAACAAAGTCAAACTTGAGTCTATCAGAATTGAATCTATTATCTGAGCTGCTTTTCCCCAAGCTACGCAAGTCTATGTTAACTTTCATTTTTCTTAACCCTCAGAAGAGAGACCCTAGTTTGATCAAGCTGATAATGAGTCTCTTAGTAACAATGGCGGCCAAATCTGGAGATACTTATAACTGCAGCAGTTGCAGTGCGTCTGGAGGATTAGAGATGTCTTTCAGCACCAAAGGAAGAAAAATATATGATAAGTAACACAGTGGGGCAGATTTGAAATGCTAGCTGCACACAGCTCTGTCAACATAGCGGCACTACTAACAGAGAACAGACGCATTGAAAGGATAATATTGGTGATGTCATTTGCCCTTTAAGAAGACATTTATATCGCAATCACAATGTATCTTTTTTTTTTGTGTGAAATCATTTCATGGTATCGTCTCTGATGTTGTTTAATATGGGCCTATACTATATGTTTCTTTGTTAATACATTTTTTAGATTTTTTAGAACAGAGTGATGTACCGCAGCCTTCAATCATCAGTCGTTATAATAAATATTATTAGTATTATCTGAGAGGGATCTTAGAGTGCGCTGGTGTCTACACCTCAAAATATGCTCTTCGGGGACAGTAGAGCCGAATATAAGGTATGTGGCAACGATTCCCGATGCCACAGATCCTTGTATTTAATGTCTTCTTGGCAGACTCTGGGAGCAGATGCTCCTCTTCTGCTCCATATTGATATATTTTCTGCAAAACCCATATCACAAAATCAGGAAACACCCTCCCTCCTACCCACTCATGCCCATTGCCTATTTCGTTATCATATTCCTACATTAAAAAGAGCCTAGAAACAACTTTTGATTCTCTGATCCGCTGCCTTTGTTAACCTTAAAAAAATGCAGTTGTCTGTAATAATTGTCTCTCTCTTCATTTTATGTTAATTATGTTAATTGTCAGCACCTAATAGTGTGGTTAACTGCATTTGTTATATCTCATGGAGTTAACACGTCTTTGTTCTTAAAGTAAGCTATTTTCATTATAATTAGGAACTCATTTACTTTTCCAAAAAAGATGGGGGGAGAATCGCAAGGCCCGTTACGCAATACATTAGCAAGTTGTTCGAATGTCTGAGTGAGACAGTCGAAGGAAATTGAAACAGCAACAGAGGGTCTGAAGTGGAGAGACGAAAACTATTGAATGTGTAATTAGCTGCCTGCAGGCCGCAGATAAGCAAAACAAAAAGTGACTTTGATGTTGATCACATATTATCTGGTGCCTTGAGTGTGAGTGTGTGTGCGCTGATCTTCTACTTAGTAGGTGTACAGCAGAAACAAAGTGTGCATGGACTTCATTAGTAATCCCCTTTCAAAAACCCGAAAAAGGAGTTTCATTGGACGTATAACAAGCCCTCCCTGACTCCCCTTCGAATTGCCGGCTAGAAGCATATGGTGATTTTCACATGGCTTGAGAATGTTTGTCTGCTCAGTCGCGTCTGTCACATCAAACGATTCAGCCACATGTTAAGATTGATCTGTTTCTCCAGTTACTGTAAGGAAAGAATAAGAACGAACAAAGAAGTGTCTCAGTTATGAGTGACAGTCGTTATAAGATATTTCCTTGCCTGCAGATGTGAATGTGTACATAGGGACCTTCTTGTGGGGGGGGGATATTAATCCACAGTTATAAAAGGCACCTCTTTATTTTTACTTTGTCATTTAGACTTTTTATTTTGTATTTCTTGTCTTTGATAGCCAACCTCTGCAGTTCATGCTATCATATGACACTAACTTGCAAAGTTAAGTGTATGGATATAGTTATTGGACAAATAAAGGAAATATTTCCATTATAGTGTCATTGGATTATAGCAACTTTTTCAAAATGAATAACTCAGTTTATTGGAAGTGCCATGCAGTACAATAGCATACATTGTTATACATTAAATATGATTACAAAAGCAGAACGGAATTGATATTCTTTTAGTAATTCGGGTAAAGGTGTGACTGTGGATCTCCTGCGACTCTGATTAGGACAAGCGAATGAATGGATGGATGGATGGATGGAGGGCGGGATGGATAGATGGATGGATGGATGACCAGGTAGCATTCCTCTTTAAGGTGCTGGTAACTGAAAATGTCACAGACGCACAATTTTCTTTACAAATTTGGAGATTTGTCACACAGAAGTACAGCTGGCAGGCAGCATTTAGTCATTATGCATCAAAACTATGGAATACACTGGAAGCAATTAGGGAAGCTAAAATCACATCCTTATTTTACAGTTTTTCTCGATTGCTTTGGAGCATTTCTCAAATGACAATTAACATTTGCAAAACAACGAGTGTAATCCCCACACCATAATGCCACTCCTGCACAGCAGAGCATCAGTTTTCATCGCTTCAGACAAATTTATAAATGTTTCCGTTCATATATGCAAATGCTTTTGTACAATTGTCATCAATTGGTACAATTTTCAGTTGCTTTCGTCTTGTTGGTCAAACATCGTAATAATTTTACACCCAAAACTATACGTGCATGTGATCATTGTGTCAGTCTTCACATATGAAACAGATAAGCAAGCTTTCAAAATGATTTTAAAATGTATTCCATAAACTGCAGTGATATGGCGTTATTGTACTTCAGTACATGATTTTGTTGTCCTATGTACTGCCATTTTGCAGTTATACAGTGCCGTGTGACTTTTTTGGTTGCTGTTGTACTGTGTTTTGGGATCTGAAGA
>JAAGVU020000015.1:2771509-2784417 GCA_011763525.2 Mormyrus iriodes | reverse complement strand
ATACGCAGTCATACACTATCATACACTGTCATACGCAGTCATACGCAGTCATACACTGTCATACGCAGTCATACACTGTCATACACTGTCATACACTATCATACACTGTCATACGCAGTCATACACTGTCATACGCAGTCATACACTATCATACACTGTCATACACTATCATACACTGTCATACGCAGTCATACACTATTGTACAGTCATACACTATCATATACTGTCATACGCAGTCATTCACTGTCATACACTGTCATACACTGCCATATGCAGTCATACACTATCATACACTGCCAGCACCTCAGCTCTTTCACCCAGCTATGAACAGAGACAGTGACAAATGTACTGTATCACTCAACAGAAGCCACAATGCGCAACGCCAAATAAAGCGACCTTTGACCCCCGGCAAGGTTGACGAAAATGAGAACTCCAAGTAAGCTGAAGTAAAGAGTGGTTCTCACTGCTGTGACATCCATCCATCAGTTCATCCATCTATCCATTCATCTGTCTTCTACTAGTTTATCCTGGTCAGGGTCGCAAAGGAATTCAGAGCCCATCTCAGGCCACACAGGGAGCAAGGGGGCCAGGGACAGAAAATAACATTCATTATATACTGTAAGCCTAGCGGGTCATTCCACAATGCCTTTAAAAGTAATATTATTTAAAATAACTTGTCTTTGAAAGCACCCCAAAACGTTGTTGTTACATTTTCTAGGTGTTCATGGATTGGCTGGGGTGCCCCTGAGGAGAGGTGTTCATCTATCCATCCAACAAAATACCAGTAAGTTTTTGGAGAACAGAAGAAATTCTTCTTAGTTTTATATTGTGTTACTTTTCCTTTGCATATGTGCTAATGTTACGTGTTCAAAGTATGTTCAACCTGAGAGTATAGGTCGTGAAGTTGTACAGAATCCCAGTATTCAGAGCTAAAATTAGAACATTCAGTGAGCATTGACACGGGGAAACTGATGTTACCTAATTTTTTTTGTTTAATATGTATAGTTTGTTTTTATATCAGTGATATACAAGCAGTAAAATCTAGTTAGATGAAATTTAGAAATGTCAAAAATTGAAACTAGATTTTTTGCTCTTAGATATCTAGGGTGAATGACTTAGAATGTGCATTCGCATACTGTAAGGAGCTTAATCTGGAAACGTGTTCATCAACACACTGCTCTTCTGCAATTGTGATCTCAGAGTTCTCCGAGAACTGCAGATCAGTCTTTTATGTCCATTCGTATGTCGAAAAAAACACTGATTGTGGAGCACAATAGACGCGCATTAATCTAACCGCCGATGAGTTTTATCTTCTGCAACAACTTTCTGAAAGCTGTGATCCTATGAGTCAGCAGCCTACCCCAATTTTAACCTCTGCCAATTATAATTTTGGTCAAATATAAACAAGTGTCTTTCATTTTCAATTTTTTTTGGTCCAGGTGTACTGTTTTTTGAATACCTTTTTCTGGTTTAAAATAAAAGATACAGAATGCGATTTGTGATGTGCGTTTGTTGCCTCACAATGCTCCTGACATCTTTTCAACTAGCAAAACAAGACAGGGCATCCAGGACAGTAATAGGTGCATGTGCTACATTAGCCAGACCGTGACACGGGCAGCTTGCGAAAGATGCCACGAGAATGATACGGGCACTCAAACACCAAGTGGATTTTGTGGGGCAGAATATAACTCCAGTCACTGCAGTTGAGCTTGACAAAGTTGGTAGATCTTGGCAGGCGTCTACACAGCTACAAGACTAACTGAGCAGCATCTGGTCTGTGGGTAATTGGCTTCAATCTGAACAGCGGACCCTCTCTCACCTTGTTTGGGGACTCTGACAGCTGGTATGTAAATGCTGCTATTGTCTGGGATTATCTTGGAAAGTGTTTAGCGAATTTTAAAATATTCACACTGCTTATTCCTCTCGCATGCAGAACCACAGAAACAATAGTCCCCAGTTTTTGGTCTGCCATGAAAGTATCTATATAACAAGTCTAGCAGTATCTTAGCAATCAAAAACAGATTTTTTTTTGTAGTAAATGTGTTCCCCACTTCTTCCTTTAGGAAGAGTTATGTTGTGATCTTCATTTTATGAAAATCAAGGACATATTGCAATATAACAATAGATCATTCATCTTGAAAATGAACAGATAGATGGGTAAGGTACAGAGCAATAGATATCTGCTTCAGATTTTCATTTTCTAAAGCAGTAACAGAACAAATATCTGCTCAGCGTACGTATCATGTGAACATTTCAAGCCTTATTACTGCCATACTTTTAGTATGCATCTGTTTCCGCCCCATAACGGAGCAGGACTAGATATATGAATAAACAGATGAACAAATAATAAATAATTGGTGACTGGTGGCCGCTCCATTAACCTTTCGTCTTTCGTCGCTGGCAGTTTTTATGAGTCATGAAACTTCAGCCAGAAAGTGCTAAGTGACAGTCAGCTGTCAACTGGGCGGTAATTGAGATGGTAAATTAGTGGGCAGTTTTGAATAATCAATGGGATTGGGATGCAAATTAAAGGCAGTCTCATTACTTAAATGGGCCTCCCTCCTTTGTTTCTCCAAGCACTTCATAACACACTGTCAAAAGAAATAGCCCGCCCGTCCAACACACCCAGCCTTACAAGGCTGTTATTCGTGGCAGAATTTACTGGACCGTCCCTCTAACTGTTAACATTTAGGGGGATTTGTCTGTGATTAGTTCATGAAAAAGCGTATAGAAAACACTTATAACTTAACAAAATATATCCTTTTTTTCAAAAAAATAGAACATGTAAATAACATTATATACTCTGGGAATAAGATTTGCGTTACATGTGCGTTAAATTTAGCGTTAAGATCATGGTGTACTGCAACGCTACTAATGCCTTATATTCTTTCAAAAAATGTTATATGTTCTTAATGTTTATTCATTGTTTTTTAAATTATTGTTTTCAAATTGATATAGCTAATTAGGGGGCAGCCATAATTTTCACCTTCACTGACTTTGCTGGTTTACTGAAATCTTAACCCTTAATTACATAACTGAAGAGTGAGAATCAGCCCGGTGGTCATATACACAATCACACATTCCTGGCAATTTAGACACTCACTAATCTAACCATGTTTCAGCACGCACACCTCCATACATAGTCCAAAGACATGTAGTCAGTTTGATTGGCATTTCCAAATCGCCCATAGCATGTGATTTTGCGCGTGAGTGTAACGAGAGAGCTCTAAGATCCCATTCCAAGGCATGCATGTTTAATGACTCGCGACAGGGAGTGGCTAGTGCCAAAGTGCAACCCAGGAAATAGGGTCAAAACCCAGGCCAGGTCAAAACCAATCCAGAGAGTGATGGATACAAGGTCCAAACCATATTGAAAGAGAAGAGGGTCGGAAAACAGACTAAAATTTAGAACTCAGAAGTCAATCGGAAGCACGGCGAGTCAAGAACGCAGCAAAGAGCATCCCCAGTACCTCACAAGAAGCCTCTTTCACAGAAGGCCCTTAAAACTCCCTTAAGTCAATTAAGGAATGTGCAACAACGATGAGAAGCATTCCTGGGAGGCGGGACATTGTTGTACTGGGAATGCTGATTGGAGGCAGGTGTTACAGTGACCTGTGATGGACTGGTGTCCCATTCATGATTCTATCCTATCTAGTAGGTCTGCACAAGTTACACATGGTAGCTAATTCCACCCCACCTGGAAAACACCATACCCCATGCAGTTCTTGTGATTAATTTGGCAGACACTTTTATCCAAAACAACATACATTTCAGAAAGCAGGGTTAACCAGACCATGAAGCAATTGGGCATTAGGGGCTTTGCTTAAGGGTCCAATGGTGAAGTCACCCTGCCAATCCTAGTGCGGTCGGTTGGAGAGAGATAAAATTTTCCCCTTTAAGTGGGAGTTACCTTTGCAGTGGGCGTGGCCAGTTGGAGAGGGATTCGGTTTGATAAAGTCGTATGGTAAAACGGCACTCTTTTCGCTTGCCTTATGAGCATAAATGCATGGTATTTTCAGTCTGTAAATGCTACAGACTGAAAATACCAAGTAAACTAATGGTGCAATGCAGTTGCGTATAAGAACACGTGACACAGCTGGCTACCAATAAGCATGATAACCATAGTAATGGAGGTTGAGGTCATTTCCAAGGTGAAATATTGAAAGCTTATGAAGGTTTTAGCACAAATTAATGAAGTCAAATACTGTTATGGCTCGCACTGCAGAGTACCGGAGCATCACAATGTATTTAACGATGGGCTAATTGCCTCATTACGGATTTACTGATGAGGAGTGCTTTGTCGTGGAGTGCAAGTCAATCATTAGCAATTCATTAATTAATTATCTTGAATGATTTAACCTGGGTTTTGCAAAAGGCTGATAATCAATCAACTATACAGAACAAATAGATGCAACCCATGCGCGATGGAGCGTGACAGATTGCAAAGTGTAATTATTCCTTAATTCTTTATGTTGCGTGTGAAAACTTTTGAATGTTGACAAGAGTGACAAGGGTGGCATCCATCCATCCATCCATCCATCCATCCTCCCATCCTCCCTATTCCCCCTAGGTTCTCTAGTGTTGAGTCACAGTGAGCCTGGAACCTTCCGTAGGAAGCATTTCTCATATTCTTTGATGATGGAATTAGTTGTCGAACCACATCCTGTCATCAGACTCCCTACTGACCTTCAGGAGATGCCTGAAGACCCATCTGTTCCAGGAACACCTCTCCCAGCCTGACTCCACTCCACACTCCCTGAATGCTCTTAACAATGCACTTTCTCCTGACTGAATAATAGCCTTATGGTGCTTTTTCTCTGGCACCAAGAACTGAGCCATACACAACCTGTACCTTGCAGAGGAACTAGTTACAGCGTGGTTCCAGCTCGCTTCAGTTTTCCACTGCAGACGGGTTAGGGTTAGGGTCGGCTCGGTAAAGGCGTTGCCAGGTTTGGAGAGCGACAGTGGTGTAAAATTGAAGCGATGCTTATTTACTGTTCACATGGGGTACATCACGATTTACTATGTGCTAATTTCTGTTAGCACGTCTGTGAGAATCGCCATGTTATGTTAGCATCAAATGCTAGCAGAATTAGCATGCGCTTGCGTAAATTTGCTTTACGAGTCCATTCCATTCAGCTATTATATAATACTTTTTATATTAGGAGTCTGGAAAGTTTCAAGTTCCAAGTTATTGGGTGATGTGTGCCATACTACTAATAATGAATAATATGTAGAATATGCCTTTTTTCCTTCAGATAATCCGTGTGCAAAACACCGGTGTCTCCCCACATTTCGACCATTCAGATGGCGGTGGTGCAGCCAGCTCGGTTGGGTCACGCTTTCGGCCCTATTAGTAAGCAGGGCCACGTCATCGGGGTTTGGCTCGGGGACGGCTCCCATACTTCACCATGGAAAACCGCCAGTTCGCGGTACGGCTTGGTTCTTGGTGCCTGTGGAAAAGCGCGGCTCCTATTACTTCAACAGAGCACACACATACATTTTAGAATCACAGATTCACCTTGCTTTTAGACTGTCACAAAATAGTGCATTCTTGCTATAGAGGGATAGAACACAACTGAGCTGTGGTGCTATCCGCTAAGCGCACTACGCTATCCTGTCATCCCGGGATTCATCACCTAAATGTACTAGGCCCTTTAGCTGAGGCTGACAAATATATTTAAGCGTTAAAACTGATTTGTTGAGGACATGTTTTATAGCTGGTATTAATAGCCGTATTCAATATGAAATTCAGAACACAAAAAATATGCACCATTGTAAAAGTGCGAGTATGTATGGTCAGACGTGGATCCTCTGTCTTACTGGCCAGCTGTAGATCTATGGTGGTGGCATGTGAGGCCACAGTTATACATTTGCCACTGCCACTAATCAACAGGCGGAAGCGCTGCAGTTTTATGACGATCTATGCAGCAGTAAACACTTGACACCCCTGGCAAAATGAATATCGGTGTGATCTCTGGGGTGCTACACAGCTCGCTGTGACATATTTAGAGTGTGCATTTCCAGGATATGCTGGAAATATTTAAAAACTAAACCGTTAGTGTGAACATGGTGAAATTCGAAGCATGTGCACCAGCGAAAATTGCTTGGGGTTCACGTGAGGAAATTAAAATTAATAGGTTTAATAATCTCGACCCTCCCACAAAATGTAATTAAAATAAAAAGGAAAAAATGTGTTCAAGAAAATTCTTGCAAGGCATTATTACTCTACAATTATCATCCTTGTCAGAAAATAACACAGCGAGATTTTAGGGGAGACAATTTAGATGATAGGAATCATTTGTAATCAGAAAAAAAAACATTACATTTATTAAAATAGATCAAAGGCATGCCTGATAAATGTATAAAGAAAATTGAGCTGTCTCTTTCTAAAGGTTATTGCGCAGACATTAAACTCCTTCAGTACTTTTTCCCACTCTCTCCAAAATCCATTAAACTCAAGATGAACAACAAATGAATGATGAACAAAGCAGATAACGTCCTTTGGCATGGCGGCTGTTGAGACTAATGAGACACTTTAAAATACAATAATCACTTCATGTATTGTCATAATTAGTGAGTCAATGCTATCTTTATTTTAATGACCAGTAATTTCAGCTCGAAGTAAATTGTCAGGACCTTTTCTTTGTTATAGCAATGAAGAGAATAAATATAAAACAACAGTCAATGTATTTTAAAGTCTTGTCTCCCCCTAGCATGAATGCATTCAGTTTTGTATGGAATCAGTTCCAGTCTTCAGAATCTCCATCTATCTAACATAACGTCTTCGTCCCGTGACAATGGCAGATAGGGGGCGTTGTTTTCTACCCTTTTTCCTGCCCAGCCAAGAGATTAGTGCCGGCTGAATAGCCCCACTTCAGATGGTTTGTGGACCTCATTCACCTTGGCATAAGATCCACGCCTATCGCATTCCCCGCTGCAGTCAAAACTAATGGAACTGTATTACAGCATTATCCCATTTCTGTACAGCTTGCTGCATTAGTGTAGGCTTTTCAACTCTCCAAAGCCACATGTAAATATGCATGGAGTGCTTATCCAATAGCTGCATTTTGCAGATGCAAAGGGGATAAATGTGAGTCCTTTATTAAGAAAAACAACTACTGGGCTTTGTAGAACTGATTCTTTTTCTTCATCTTAACAGTCTCTCTGTTTGAAATCAATATAAATTCTTGTTAAGGACTCATTAGTCAAACTAGCTGCCCCAAAGCAACATGCCTGAAATATTTCCAAATGTATGTTTCGCTTTTGTGTACCGATACATCTATCTATCTAACTATCGCATCTGGCATAGGGTCAAGGTAAGCCTAACCAGGGAAGCAGAAGGCAGGTGGAATTCTGGGTAGGATGTCAGTCCATCGCGAGGTGCAAACTCACACACTGGGGGTGGGACTTTGAGGCACCAATACACCTGCAGTAACTGCATGTTTCTGGACTGGGGGGGGGACCTTTGAGAGCATGGGAAGAATTTGCGAACTCCACAGAGCCGCGGCTGGGAATTGAGGCCCCGTTCTTGAATGTGTGACGCTAGCCTGCGTTTGTACATGCTGATATGAAAGTAAATAGCATATATAACATGCACGTAAGATGCAGATAATGATGTCATGGCTATAGCTGATATAACATCATTATATAGAAGCGTGTCTGACTCCAGCTCAGAAGGTTGTGTGTTCACATCATGCTAGAATCATTAGACTCTATAACTCAACTGTCAGACCTGTGGTCACTAAACTGGACTAGTTATGTCTATTGGCTTTACCTTGTGACTCAGATTTGTGCATATCCTAGCTGTATCTTTACAGCTTCTTTATGTGCAGTATCCTGTGACTTAGGTTTGTATATATCCTAAAGTGCATTTATGCATCATGTCTATTGCAGTATCTTATTTCAGTATTTTATTTTATTTTGTTATCGTATTGTATTGCAATTTCATTCTTCTAATTTCATTGTTTTAATTTAAATGTACCTGGCTGCTATCTATCTATCTATCTATCTATCTATCTGTCTAATCATAGCATGTATCTAGTGCTAATCTTCCACTTCTGCACTTTATCAGTATTATTTACTAAACTGTGTTGTATATGAACATCCTTACAAAAGGCAGCGTGTGGCTCAGTGGGTTAGGAAACTGTATCTGTGATCAGAAGGCCATTGGTTCAAATGCCTGGGTCAACAGAGTGATTTGCCCTTTAGCAAAGCCCTTAACCACCAATTACTCCTGGGCCTGTATGACCCTGTTTTTTTGGAACAAATAAAAAATAAAAAAATGCATGCCTTGGATAAAAGCATCTGCTAAATAAAATGTAAATTATTATTATTGAATTCATCTACCGGCTTTACACTAAGTACTTATAGACAAACTGCATATATTTTGATCCAATAAGTTACCCAAATTTTTTTCATGTTCAATACATGTTGTATATTCTACGTGTAATCAGAAGCATAGAAAAAGTATGAATGTCTGAGGGTCACTCAGATGATTGTTGGTCAGATGTTAACAGCAGGAGAGTAAATTTCCAAGCATGGACCAAGATTAAATTTTGCCCTTGTCCTTAATTCAGTCTGCGTCTCTGGAACAGCAGGCACACTACAGCAGAAGTTCAAACACTCAGAGGTTATTTTTTGCAAAAACCATGATGAAAGGATCTTCACCCCAGGGTTCCCTAATCAAAGGAACTGGACGTTTAATGCCCAATGATGCCTGCTTTTTCATGGGCTTAATTAGCAAAGACCATGGCTTGTTGATAATACTCTCTATAAAGTCGATCAAATGCAACTCTGAAGAAACAAAAAAACCCCACAAGGCCTCTGATGTGTCAGATGTGCATTGTGTGCATGCAAATGCTAGTTTTTTTTTGCTAAGTGACCTGATAGCTTTGCTTTAATCCAAAATTTACAACTGGGGAAAAAAAAGTACCATTGAGGTAAACTTAATTTGTGGTAATTCTTCCTTTTACTTCAGTATTATTACTGTGTAATGGAAAAAAACAACTTTAAACCAAGTTAAAGAAATCACTTCTAAATATTCATTCCAAGAAACACTTTGCTGTGTTTTGGTATTAGTATTGTAAGACACCACACCTTGAACATCGTAAAGGCGCTTCCATCCGTCCGTCCATCCATTCATCCATCCATCCATCTTCGAACCACTTACGCTGCTCAGGGTGCTTTCGTATTCTGACTCCCTTGCAAATCTGCACCATAATAATGGTGCTAGAAGGGAAATCACAAAAATGTGGTTTGATGCTATAGGTTGACGATGCCCCTTCTGCTCCAAGAATTCATTCAGTGTTTTGTTGACAGTGGTGGAGACTGTCTTCTTGAGAAGCACCACTGAATCCCCCGTAAGAGTCTAGCTGGGTTGTGATGTGGAGATGCTGGGATGGTCATGATGTGGTGCACTTTATCGTTTTCACTCTCAGGACATTTGTTGACCGCTCACATCCTTGTAGGCCCCAGAACATTGCAGCCAAGCCTCGCTATGGGACGCCCACTCAGACAGCCTTTATATTTAATGGCATTTGCCGTGCCCACTAAGGGACTGAGTGGCCTTAAAGCAAAGGAAAATGCACCAGACGCATTATACAGTAGGGCAGCCAGAACTCTGCTTTGCTTTTTGAGAAAGGAGAAATATGTTTCCCACCAATCAAACCACACTTTTGTGTGATTTGGGGGTCCCTAATTGGCCATAAATAATCACTATATTGGGGGGGGGGGGGCTTTTTTAGTGGGGCACCAAAAACAACATACCTGGCCCTGGCCACAGCCTGGCATTCTCAGTAGACTGAGGTTGATTAAACTGCTTTAGACAGACATCTGCATTTGTGTGTTTCTTTTGTCTGGCACCAGGAACAGTAGGCGGCCTGATCTACCGTAGTAGTACAGTTTTAGCGCCTGGTGAAACGCGTGTTAACATATATAGAAACATTTTTATTAAATCTGACGTACACCTAACATTCAGCCTTTGTTTTTTTCATAATGAATTAATTTATATAGGCCTTTTGCCAATATATACTGACTCCAGTTCTGCCACCAGTCCAAAAACATGCTAAGATGAATTAGAGTTGCCAAATTACCTGCAGGTGTGAATGTGTGTGTGGATGTTCCATGAGCCCTGAAACGGGTTGGTGCCCTGCTCCGGGTTATTCCCTGCCATGTGCCTATAGCTCCCAGGATAGGCTCCAGACCCCTGCGACCCTGCGTAAGACAAGTGGGTATAGGAAATGTTTGTATGTCTGGATGGATGAATGAATAATTGCTTTAATAAAACCATGTATGACGTCAATGTATAATACTGCATACATGCTAAGATTTCAGGAATAAATAACTCACAGAAATACTTTATGATCTTCTTTTAAGAGTCCTTGACACACTACGAGAAATCACTACAAGAGGCTAAGAGATGCAAATGGCACTGTTGTCCTTGTTCGTGTGGCAGTGAATTTTAAGTTGTATATTTCCTGTTCCGGGGAGGCAGCAGGTCACAATGCCAGCGAGGTGTTTGTCAGCACAGTGTCATGACAGGTGAGGCGGCAGATGGGCACTGTTTGACAGTTTAGTAAGACTCTGTCAGACCGCTATCTGACATGGCTCATTTCACGCGACGGCTGTCAGGATTGATGACTCGTGTAGCATCAGGGACCTAGAACCTTTGCCTCCGTGTGTGTGTGTGTGATGGGGGGGGATGTTTATATTTTCCTTGAATTTGCATGCCACATAATAAGCAGAAATCACATACAGTGGGCCGTATGGAGGCAACTGGGTTTTGCTATGGCTTTACGCCTTTACCGTTAGAGACAGGGGCTGTTTGCATGCCCCCCCACCCAAAAAAAACCCCAAAAAAAACATGCTGTTAGGTGAGCTGGAATCACTAAACCGTACATTGCGTGTGAGCATGTGGTCTGTAATTGACATACATCCTGTCCAAGGTGGCCCCCTTTCTGTGCCCAGCGCTTCCTGCGATTGGCTCCAACACCCTGTTCTACATAAGCAGCATAAAGACAGATGGATGTATATAAACATATACAGTACATGAATATGGAACATGATTCATTTAGGATGGAAAACGACACCACTGCAAATGTCATTTATCTTATATGAGAATATGCATGTCACTGTCTGCTGTGCTATTATACTGGTGGGAATAGTGGTGGAGATTGTGTCAGAGGGCATGGGGCTGATGATAGCACCCTGTATTATTAATTTGTGTTGTTACCTGCTCAATCCAGTGTCAACTCTTTGTCTAAATAATGAGTTGTTCTTAGGGCAGCATGGTTGTGCAGTGGTTAGCACTGTTGCCACACACCTCTGGGACTTAGGCCTCAGCCATGGTTCCGTAGGTATGGAGTTTGCATGTTCTTCCTGTGTTGTCATGGGGGTATTCTCCAGGTACTCCAGTTTTGCCCCACAGTGCAAAAACATGGTGAGTTTAATTGGGGTTGCCAAATTATCCCTAGGTGTGAATGGTGTGGGTACCTTGCAATGGGTTAGCACCCCAACCTGGGTTGTTCACTGCCTTGCGCCCATAGGCTCTGGACCCCCTGTGACCCTGTACAACAGTGTTTCCCAACCTGGTCCTCAGAGACCCACTGATAATCCACATTTTTTCCCTGTGCCAGACAGTCCACATTTTTGCTCCCTTCCAGGAGCTGAGAGGTAGCAGAAAACGTGGGCTGTATGTGGATCCGCGGGGACTGGATTGGGAAACAATGCTGTGCAGGATGAGTGGTTACAGGAAATGGATGCACGGAAGTCATTTACAAAAGTAACATTTTTAAACCACGTACTTTTAAACCATAAAAATGATCTTGTCTGTTTTGGGCGTGCACATCAGTTGAGCACACCTGTTCATTCCGACGTGTCACTCCTGTTCCTTAGCCCCTGTGTCTTTGTATTTATCTGTTTTGTTTATTTCCATCACCCTGGGAACCCTGTCCCAGACCCCTTTTAAATCTGTCCCAAATGTTCATGCAGGATGGCGCTTATGTGCACCTAGATCTTTTTTTTTTTATCATCTCCCTGCCAAAATGGCAATTTTACATTTGTTTGAGTGGAAGTGCTGTCATTTGTTGTTCCCTCCCCACTCTGGCCTCCCCTGCAATGGGGATCGCAGATAAAACCCCAGTCTGCTCCCCACTGCTGGGTCAAGTGCTTCTGCCTGCGTAGCCCACCCCCCAAGCTTTCTCACATTTCACGAGTGGAGTGAGAACTTCACAGCGTTCTGCATATTCATAACTCTCTGATGGGTTTTCAAAAGCATAAAAAACCCTAAATAATATAATCATATCTATCACTCACCAATCTCAAAAGCAGTTTATCTAATATATTATGCATGCAAAATCTCACAAAATTGTCTTTTGCTGCCACTCTGTACTGTTTTGTTGCTGCATCCACAGATATTTCTGGCTCCAATTAATTACATTTGGATTTGGGGCAGGTTAACTCAGTCAGTAACACGGTAGCCTCACACCTCTAGGGCTGTGGCTGACATTCATGTTTGCAGCTCTGTGTGCGTGTGTGTGTGTGTTTGTGGGGGCCGGAGGGGGGTGGTTATGTATATATCACATTGTGGGGACCAAATGTCCCCACAACGTGATACAACCTGTTATCCTGTTTTTTTTTTTTTGGTCCCCACAACAGGAAAAAAAATATCAGTGGTTCTCAATTTTATAAAAACCTGCGACTGCAATCAAAAAACTAAAAATGCCAAAGTCTTGTATTTTGTTTGGTTGCTTATGGTTAAGGTTAGGGCTGGGTGGGGGTTAAGGATGTCATTGTTGGGATTAGGGTTATACCCATAGAAGTGCATGGATGGTCTCCACAAAGAATACAAACGTGTGTGTGTGTGTGTGTGTGTGTGTGTGTGTGTGTGTGTGTGTGTGTGTGTGTGT
>JAAGVU020000015.1:2725381-2757994 GCA_011763525.2 Mormyrus iriodes | reverse complement strand
TTTCCTAAATATTAATACTACTACTACTACTACGAATAATAATAATAATAATAATAATAATAATAATAATAATAATATACCTAAAGGCACCTCATAAAAATGTATATTTTGCACAATCATCCTGTTGTAGCTCTTAAAAATTATTTCAGAGTTCCGATTCTATTAAAATGAAACCAGACTGCAACTAGTTTATGCTTGGAAAATGATAGAGTAATTTTAATATTTGAAGTTCTGGGACGTGGCAACAAATCTGTATCCTGAAAAAAAAGCATACGAGGCAAATTAGTAACATATAAAAGTATAACGACCCTCCATCACTTGACTATGCATATTTTATGGCCCGCTGCATGAAAACACATGCGACCATTGCATGGATTGCGATTGAGACATCATTGTGCAAATAGCTAGGGAAATTACAAGATGCATTTTGCATGGAGTCTGTCGAAAGAAATCACTGTTCGCGTTCCTGCTAGCCTCGTTTTTTAATGAGGTGTTTAATTTCCAAGACACTCATATTCCACTGCATGCATATATAATGCATTTGAACACAATAATACATTATATATCGATTTGTTTTGGAATGATGGAAGTAGTTTTCGAGTGTTATGTGTATGTTTTTTTTCATTACTGGAAGAATATTTTAAATGGCAACATTGGATTGCAATTTCCATTCAATATGTATTATCTAATCGAGTTAGTTAACATATAGTTGCTCTGGCTGGGTCTGACCTAGTAAGACAGACAGGGCTATATATTTTAAACTTGCAAATCTCCATTCTCTAATCACCATTCCCTAAAAGTAAGTATACTAGAAGTTAATCTACTTGTTCTACTTCTTCTAATGACTAATGCACTTAAAGCAGTGCTATTTCTCCTCGCTTACCGATTACAGCTACACTCATACAGCGTA
Organism: Mormyrus iriodes; assembly: GCA_011763525.2. Classification (NCBI taxonomy): domain Eukaryota; kingdom Metazoa; phylum Chordata; class Actinopteri; order Osteoglossiformes; family Mormyridae; genus Mormyrus; species Mormyrus iriodes. The sequence continues at coordinate 2,757,084 of JAAGVU020000015.1, read as the reverse complement.
CTTTTTCATCATCATTTTACAGTCACTCCCTACATGTTTCTGTGTGCAGAGCAAACCACTGTGTCAGTCAGACACTGCCCTCGGGGGCATCGCCGTAATGCCAGATCATGAAATAGCAAAGAATGAGTTCCGGTGTTCTTGTAGCACAAGAAAATAAAGAAAAGAAATACCCTGTGTTTTCTCTCACTGCTGGGAAATGGCCTCCCAAGTCGAAAGACTATGTGGCTGGCTCACAACCATGCTACCACCCTCCCCCACCACCACTTACAATTAACAATTGTTATCAGGCGAATCGATGTAGATGGAGGAAGAATTGGAATCAGGTTTGCAGTAGCCACCTCCAGTCAAATTAAAATGGGAAGCATTCCACTGCAGGCAAATCCTTACTGGGCCACAGACACACAGGCTGGTACCAACTTTATGCTACGGCCAAAATGAAAACGTGCCTAACAGTTTCATATGGGAGCTGTGAGGAAGCGGACAAAGCATTCAGCTCCATTAAGCATTAAGTATGTGCGGTAATCTCTTATGGATCAATGCATGCAGGTTACATATAATCAGTGCTGGTCCACATCCTCTGAGGGGGCACCGACTTGCCGCCCCCCCGAGGAGTATAAGAGCATGTAAAAGTGACACGTGAGGTAGAGCGTCCAAGGCAAGGTGAAATTTGACTCTGGGAGAGGGGTTATGAGAGCTGCACTGATCCTACAATATACTAAGTAAAGTAGACAGAAATAGGCATTTTTTGTGAGCTTCAATCTCCTCTGGAATGGCTTCAGTAAAACGTACCTGATACCTACAAAATCAATCAAAGGAGAGCAGGAGCAGGTGGACGTGTACAGTGGCCGATACACGGTGTGACGTCAGTGGGCGGCTACTTATCAAAAAGCTGTTTGACCACATAACTTTTAGGGCAACACTTTACTTGACAGGGCACAGGTACTTAATAGTAACTCAGTTACTACTTAGTACAAATCATATACAAATATAGTTACTACTTCAGATAAAAGATGCGTCATGATTCATTAATGATGAACAAACATGAGATCAGGATTTCACTTGTGTTATTCATGACTTGGCCCTTCAGTAGTTCGCAAACGTTTACAGAATTAACAGATATAGTAACAAATATAGTAACTGCCCGAGATGAAAGATGCGTCACGATTCATTACTGATGAATGAACACGAGTTCAGTAATTAAGACTTAGTTTGCGGTTAATAATACATACGTAATAACATAATACTACATCATTTCTTGAAAACAAACCTGAAACACTGTAATATTAATGACTAGGTTTTTCTTTCTTTCTAAATGGTTAAGTGTTGCATGTACAATAAAAAATAAAACTTCTAAATCAACTTTTAAAGATTAGCATCAGGTGCTATGGTAGAAATGACAAAAAATACATTTATATACAGCAAGTAAAAATAGTGAACTAACTGGCAAGCAACCAGAAAGTAAATAAATGATTTTAATTGACTTTATTAATTAGTTCCTTGATCTTATCATGTCTTCCGCCTCTGGATATAGATCACTGCCGTAATTGGAAAGATAAACATGTATAAATCGAAGAAAACACATCAAAATTATCATTGTTTGCCACACGTCACACTGCATCCCGTACTCATTAGGCAACAGACTGTTATGCAAATGAGATCTGATACATCAGCTAGACCTACGATATACAAAAGGGTCACCTAGTTCTCCATCGCATGAAAGCCACATATATTCCTATTAAGCAAAATAGATGTGTAAATTATTTTTTCTGCCTACCAGGTACTGCATACAGATCAGAAACCATCAGTCAGAAATGCCTTTAAGGATCGCATCTTTTTGAACGCAGACTGAAAAACAACACATTTGCATAATAATTGTTCTGTCAAGATTGGATAAATGCAGAGATAAAACTTGTATCAGGGCTCTTATTTTTACCCCCCCCCTTTAGGTGGTAGAGTACATAAATAATATTATTTAAATTCCAAATAGGTTTACAACGAAAACACCATTCTGAAGTTTTTATGCAGGGTGGTGGACGACCAGTTCTATGTATAGTATATATATAAAATGCTATATTTAAAGACATCCGATTAACTGGGATGGGAAAATGAATGATAAAAATAATGAGAAACATTACAAAACTATTGTTCTATTAATACAAAAACAACCGGAACGTCACTGGGAAGAGCAACAAGGAAGACAATTCCATACAGGATTGTCAGACTTGGTATTCATGTGGTAAAACGTGGTACTGAGCTGGTTTGCGTTCCTGCTCTGTACATGTATGCACTTTCAAATGAAAGGGAAACGTTTGCTGTATGCTTCGCCAAACCCATGCATTCGTCACGCCGGGCCGTCCCAAGAGCCACACCGGCCACGGTGCCGTCCGAGAGCCCAGGACCGTCACCCTCTTGGCTGGACAAATCGACTTGCTCTTGCATGTGGTCCCATGGGCCCATAGGTTGGGTCTGCATCCTACAGCACGTATTTTTAAACAAATACAGATAAAGCTCACACGGTACTTCCAAGTGTAATATATGGATGAACACATTCTGGGACAAATTGTTTAACTAAGCAAGAGGTATGTATTTTATTATTTAAACAGGCAGGTTCTTTTTTTCCCAAAAATACTGATGGTTCCCCCAATTTCCCTACATTTAGCAGTGTGAATGGCAAATCTGGAAAACCTATAACTTACGACCTCAGTGATTTTTGGCAACAATATAGAATAATTTTTGCTGCCAGTATAGTATTTTTGGTGGTGTTATATGCAAGAATTCAAAGAGAGAACACCAAATATTCAGGGCCGATCTATATTTAGTTTAGAGTATGGCGTGCACTCTGCACGCTCACCAGACAGGAAGGGTGGAAGTGAATGAAAGGCAAATAAAAGAAGAGGAGGAGCAAGTGTTACAAGTCGATTTCGACTTTAGCTCGAGAGCAATTCTGACTGCTTCATTACCAGAGCAGTGAGTTACAAATCAGGTTCAGTGCGATTAATGTGCTCCATGGGGACTAATAAGTCCATTGGGACAGTTCTGCAAGTCCAAAACCCAACGCAAAGATAGAAAAGGTTGAGTTAGCCATAGAAGATAATTTGTATCAAGCCACAAAGGATATACAATGAACCCTTACAATGAACAAGTGTTCTGTCAAGAACATGCAAAACACAAGAATCAAAGAAGATATTAACTTAGCGTGAGCCTCACTGGTATAACCCATACGAAGGAGATCGGAACATCTGAGAATGAATAACAATTAAGTGAGAATAAGAAGAAATTCTCCTGAGAATAAACATCATCAGGCTGCAAAAATATGAATAAATTCATCCCAAATTAACTTATCGGTATCATCTGGCTTTGTTTTTTAATGTATCACAGACGAAAAGTACATTTGGCACATCAGTGCTGCTCAGCTGAGTGCCGAGGCTTTTCGCCAGCTTGTTACAGGCTGGACAGCAAATAATCGTTTAGATGCAAATTGACCAAAAATATATCAATAAATTGCGACCGCTTCAGATCAGCACGGCAGTGCCTAAATGTTTCCTTTATTTTTGTAGTGAAAACAGCCAATTAATATTTAACAAGGACATGCGCTGCTGAAAGATAGCCTGGCTGAATAGCAGCCTTTGGCACTGTATTCGCCCCTGCTTTACCTGTGTGCTGATATTGTCTGCAGTGGCTTCTGTCCCCTTTATTTATCTTGTGTCTGCCTGCTCATTAATGGTGGACGGATTTATGCATTTTAGAAGCATATTTCACTTTTCTGGGCCCAGGGTGTATCCTGCCTTGTTCTCTGTGCATCATGAGATAGGATCTCTGTGACCCTGTACAGGATCAGCAGATATGGGAGATAGAGGGATTTCAGGTTCTCCGTTCTCTAACATAATACCCCCTCCCCCTGCTGCTGTTTCTATTAAAGACAGCACACATTTATATGCTAAGATGCCACTTGTTATGCTGCTGTGTCACACAGTCTTGAAAACGGGGGAGCTGTGTTCATACTCCCGAATCCCAAGATTTACCTGGCTTCGTGCTCGAAGCGTTTGACCTCCCATGAAAGCTCGGGAGTCAGATAATCTGAGTCACTGCGGCGCTGAAATTTTAAGCGCGATAAACAGTTAGTGCAACGTTAGCCAGAGCAACTAAGCTTCGCAGCATTTCTCGCACTTACGTCGGCCGTACGGCCTCGCAGAAGGACCGCCGAGTGATTAGAAGGAACAAACTTGAGGTATCAGAAATAAATAGCAACTTTAGTACTAAGTGTATAATCGTAGACATTAAACTGAAATGCATTATGATACCTCAGTGGTCCCTGGGCTGATTAAGGCCTTATTATGCATCTCTGGACTCTGTACGGACAGTGTTTCCATGCAACCATCCAATGCCGCAAGGTACCCTCTGCAGAGGACATGGAAGCTTTTACCAACTGATCCACTTTAGAATTCTCCCGGGCATCAATGCTTTTAACAGAGGCTTTGGCACCACTCATTAATATGACATTAAAAATTATAGCAGAAAAGGCAAAGGAAATAAAATATGGAGGAAAAAAGGGGTAGAAATAGTCATACACCCATATTACTTTAGAAGCAAATTAAATCTAAGCAGTCGTTTACGCTGGGTCATGCGAAGCTGTTCTTAGTGCAATGCTTTCCCTCAGAATCCACATTATGAAAGTAAACTTCACTTGGAAGGCGTTGAAATTTTACTTGCATCCTATCATAAACTAATAGAATGAGGTCCCCGGAGAAAAACAGATTCAAATCTCCTCTACAGAAGAACACCACATTTTTAATAACAAGTTCTTGAAATAAACATACTTGTCAGATGAAAACAGTCTCTTTTTTCTGTATATGTGCCCAGCATGCTTTTTTTCAACAAAGTAAATTACAAGTTTATACTAAATAAAAACATATTTATATAATTTTATATATTTACAAAGCTGGATATCCTGCTATAGGAAATGAGGACATGTTTCATGCACAGTGAGTCTTCATTAGTGTTCAGGATGGCAAACAGAAGCACGTAACACAGAGCCTGGCCAGAGAATGGGGTCTTTATTTTGGGAAACGTTGCCCTTTCCAGGGTACAGAAGCTTCTGTAATGATGGGACTGGCGACCCACAGTGAGTAAACACACATAAAAAAGACCATTTCTGTAGGTGTGCAAACAATAACATGATGGTCTGGGTGATGGAAGGTAGCGCTGACTGGTGTGGGGTCATGCGGGGTGTGACGTCTCCATGTTACCAATCGCCAAAAAAAAAACAAAAATAGAACATGGAATTATAGACATTGCAAGGAACAGGGGATAGTGGACGCAATCCACAACGCAAACCCCATTCAGCTTCTGACCCCCCTCCCTCCAAAACACCAAATTTACGCAACTTTAATACGGATATTTCAGCATCATTGCTTAGGCAAATGCAACATTCTGTTTTACTGAATACATTACATACAATAATGATTATTATCCGGTGAAGACTGTTAGTAATGAACAGACCATAATGGCAATAATGGGCATAAGATGTGGTTGTTTTTCACCCCGGTCTGAGCCAGAGAGGCACTCAGCAGTCTAGCGCTGACTTAGTCTGGTGAGATATTGTAGCAGCACTGGGCTATTTGTCATTGTTCAGACACTGAGGAAGTCACCACTTAGCAAGCTGCAGATGCACTCGCTGTACCATCCTGCCTGCAACGCGCATTCTCTGCGTAAACACGACTCTATTATAAGGCATCTCGGGTTGAGACAGTCTTATCTGTTAGTGTTTTGAATGATGAATCACGATGAAAACATCTTAACGACTGCGACATCACTTCCTTAGATAAAAGAGTGAAGATAATTCGGCTTCAGAATTGGTTGTTTGTAAAAAAAAAAATAAATAAATAACAAAACACATTTATAACGAGATCGAAAATATGGAGAAACAGTGAAAAAGGATGTTATCATTTAAGAATTAAATGTAAAAAAAAATAAAAGTAAAATATGCTCTTTTGCACGACATCGTTAGTCTGGTGTTGAGTTCCTACTTATTGCGTGAAATTATAAAATGATACACGTAATTTTGAAACTTAAGGCTTTATTCAAACCCTGAAAAATCAAAATGAAAGCTCAAAAAACTATTACTTTCAGTGAGATTAAGCATGACTTACCATTAGCTTTCTGTCTTTTCTAATTAATTCCCGTGATTTTATGGACGATGGCACGATATCGTACGAACTGACGCTTGTTAATGGTGCCTAGGAGCGCACTCACTTTATCCACCCCAGGAAACTCCATTTCTGTTCAATTTAAAACTAAAATTTGATATTTGCTAAATTAGTTTACCTTTACAAACTGGGTCTCCACATTGCAGCGTGGCACAGGGGGCAGAGCCATCGTCTTACACCGTCCTGGCTGGGGGTTGGAATGGCGGCCTGCCCATGGCTATGTGGAGAGTCATCATGTTCTATGTGGGTGGTCCCGAGCGACCCGCTGCCCAATAACATGCAGTTAAGTGGATTAGCATCTCTGAATTGCCCAAAGTGTGAGTGTGTGTGCCCTGCGATGAACTGGCACCCTCCATCTGAATTTCCCGAAAGAGGAACGTTCAAAGTCCATTTCTGATTCCTGATCTTTTTTTCCTATTTCGAACAGTAAACTGCAGGTCTGGCCTGAATTTTAACAAAAATATATTTCATACATAATCCTAAAATCCATTTTAATTTAAGAGTCCGGACACAGACAAACACAAAGAGGTATCGTACAGAGCTACTTATTTTATATCAGTTCATTGAAACTATTATTACTTACTGCTGTGTGCAAATGAAATTAAAAGTCTTCAGCTCGAGCAGCATTTCTTGTCTGAGTAAATGAGATATGTAAGAATTGGACTAATTGCTGTCAGACATTTCATAGATCTTATTTTAAGATTCAAATGTGGATGTTGGGAAAGACTCAAGGATGGAGCCAAACCCATGTGTCCATTTTCTACACCCTCTTGTCCTATGCAGGGTTGCGGGGGTCCAGAGCCTGTCCCAAGAGCTACTGCCACAAGGCAAAGAATAACCCAGGATGGGGCGCCAAGCCATCGCAGGGCACAGACACCATTCACATCTACAATCGATTCCCCAGTTCAAATTCACTTTAGTATGTTTCTTTAGGCTGTGGTAGGGGTTGGGGTGGGGGGTCACCCGCAGTGGGAGATACCCGGGTTAGCCAGCACCAAGCCACCCCTGGAAACAAATCACCACGTAAAATGGCTTTTCACAGTTTCTCTCTCTACCTCGTACTGTCTGTAATCTTCCTGAGTGTCACCATTCCTATTTTTATTTGTGTGTGTTTGTTTTCCGAACTCAGGAAGCACCTGAAGATTTACAAAATACTCTTTCTGTCCTTTTTAAACAAAACGTATATTACAGTATCAGTTTTAGGCACTAAAATGCCTTAATATTTTCTTTATTTTTTTCTAAATAAACTTGACTTCAATTTATTTTCCACAATTCACCCAAGTGAATTCACTTAGATTGTATTGATACAGTGAACTTTATCACTTGAACATAAGTTATTGTAAGTAACACTGTACTATACGCTGTAAGCAATATATAACTAAAAGCACACACATTCTGCATATATTTGCTACATTCATAATTTGTATCTTGTAACTTCTGCAGAAGAATTCAGAACCTTGATGCGGCCCAGGCTTCCTCGGATGTGTGGAGTTCTGGCCCGCACACTGGAGGTTCTGCGTCCCATAGGCATGTGGCACTGAGAGCCCATAATTGCATCCACTCTGCCGTGACACAATGAGCCCAGCGTGAGTCAGTATTACCTTTGTAAGGGAACGCACAGTCCCAGAGTGGCATCTTCATGACCCGCACGGTGCAGACGTCCTGCAGTCGCTTCCCTGCGTCCTTCAGGAAGTGGCACGGAGCGTCTGCCGAGGGTACATTGCTCACCCGGTTGGAGCCCGGAGGGGCATGACGTCGGGGGGCTCTTTGGGACCCCAGCGAAGCTCAGTCACACTTACATTAAATCGTATTGAAGTACTTGAAGTGTTCTTGTATCATGTAGACTATCATGTGGCAAATATTGTGCAGTGCCATTCGAAGCCCAAGAGGTGCCCAAGACAGTCTTCACCCCCCCCTTATCCCCGACCAGCTTCACCCTCCCCTTATCCCCGACCAGCTTCACCCCCCCCTTATCCCCGACCAGCTTCACCCTCACCCCCCAACACAAAATGCTTTACCACCAGCACCTGCCCCCGGGTGAAGCTGTTCTGTCCTGAGTACTCATAGGGGTGCAGGAGCCCCATCTCAGACAAAGAGAAATAGGCTCACTAAGTCAGCACCCCCCCCAGAAGGTGGTGCCCTAGGCAGCTGAATATACCTGTTAATGGGTTAATCGACACTAAATTTCTATGTCCTGCGATGGAGTGGCATGCTATGCACGGTGTCTCCTGGCCCCGTGCCTTATCTAAAATAGGCTCCATCTTTACTGCACTGGATACAGAAGATGGATGGATGCATGCGTACGTAGATGATAGGTGGATAGAAAGATAGAGAGAAGGAGTCCAATGAAAATAAGTTGGGTGTAAAAACGTATTCGTTTAGTTTTATTGCACATAATACTTCTATCATATCTCCCAGTACTTCCACTTCCTGTAATTAAATGAAGTAGATTCTACCTGGTGTAGAAAGTATCCCGCCAGCTTTGTCAGCTTAGCCTGTAGCGCCTTTTCAATCGTTGAGCACCCTGCTGATATGCTGCACTGTCAGACCTACCCATGGACGCCAGATTCCCGCTATCCTCTGTTCACCTGAATATCTGCCAGCCAGGATTCATCCGTGAAGCCCCATCACCACATCCATGTGTTCTATCTATTTCCGGCCGTCGGAATGGACAGTGGATGATGACTCGTCAGTGGGGACAAAAATAACTGATCAGTCTTCTCGTCACACGGGTGATCAGGACCGGGATTACTGGGGATGGATAGAAGGCGGCTATATATCTGAGACATGAGCAGAAGGTGAACCCCCTGTAAACGTCATGGGCGTGGCCAAGTGGGAGTGAGTCATATTGACCTACGTTATCCGAGTCCAAAAAAAAAAAATCAATTTCACATAATTACTATACAGTTTTTCATTAACCGAGCAGCTTACAACCTCACTAGATTATCCGCTGAGATTGTTATTTTCATTGGTGCTGCAGAAAAATATTAATTTTTTTTTTTTAACCCGCTTTAATACCAATAACCTTATCTATAAAGGATCGGTTAAGTTAGATAAATAAAGACATAATTAATCCATGCATGTCTCTAGCTGTCACCCACCCCTCTGTTTATTTATCAGCATATTTATTTTCAGGAAGAAAAACCGTGTGAAGGGTAACTCCTTTCACAAGCGCTATGGCCATTCAAGTCAGTTCATTCAAAGAGGATCCGAGTGCTTTACTGAGAACATAAGCTGTGGTTAATGTTGGTTTCAAGATTAAATTTGTATTCACTTACCCACCGAATGCCTATTTCAGGTCATGCAATCTCTGGTTTTAAATATCAGAATACCAGTCAAATAGACCTCTTTCTCCCCTCCCTATATAGATGAAGCCTCTTTATCATTTAAGGTATGAAACAGGTAAAATGGGATCAGATGTACTAAGCAATCCTGTTGTGCGTTCAGTTTAAAATTTCATATGAATTAGTTTAGGCAGATTACATCATTTCGCATGATCGAATGGACTTGGCATCACGGACTCACAACCAGCACTGCTTGGCGGAGTCGTGGATTCTGGCTACGGTTGGCGAAAGTCCAGAATTTCAGTCTATTATATTTTAAACTTCAAATAACTGGCTTTACAGTAGCATTAAATGAAGCCAATATCCATTGGAAAAAGGTGTTGATCTCAAAGTAGCCAGGAATAGGACTTGGGAGGAACAACGTGCAGCAGCCTGGCGATGTGCTCTGAGCCCCTTTATAAGTCTCACCCTAAAGGTCACCCCATTACCTTTTAGAGGGGGTTGCCAAAGAGCCTGCAAACAAAGTAATATCAGTACATAATAAAGCATGTTCCTGAAGGTAATGGAAGGTAATTCTGAGAGTGTGCCGCTCTTTGGACAGATCCCAACGCTTTTATGTGCACAAAACCAGTCATTTTGTTGGTTAAATTTCACTTTACCGTCTATTAACCTAAATCAGCTTCATTAGATCTATTGACAACATGACTGGGAAAGATGCCCTCTGAATTTCGGAATGCACTGTTACAAGATCAGGCAGCATAAGTATTGCATACGTTATGAATTTGTTATACTGCCAATACATAGCAAGGCTAACTGCCATGAACATATAATAGCCATATTTTAATAACCGTAAATCTTACAAACAATTGAACTATTGGCTTCATGTGCATTTTTAAGCATCCAAATAAAATGGAGCCAGCAGACTAACTGTAATATGCATTAGTATTTAGTCAGGTCACATGACCCGTGTATGGTAAATTGGATTTTAGCCGAATTTAGACATACTTCAGAACCATTCAGAGATTTCTTAACATACATTTAACTGGCAACCAAAACCAGCCCCGGGATTTTCTGTTGACCCTGGGGGGGGGGGAGGGTCCCCTTGGTATATGTCTCACTTCCTGCGATCGACCTGAAACATGCCGAAATGGACTGGCAGGTTGGACACCTGTGGTATACAGGCTATATAATGCTGGAGTGGGGCAAGAAAAATTGTCCCTTACAAGAACTCCACTGGGAACATTCCTGCACTTTATGATGGCCACTCCGTGCCTGGCTTACAGATACGCAGCACTAATGATCTGCACAGACATAATCAAAACGTGTAAGGCAGCACTTTGCTCGCTGAGCACTACTGCATTCTCCTGACACGTTATGCAAAGAGGAAGTCAAATAACAAAATGGAGTTTAGTGTTTTACACGTGGTTCAGAGGACCTTCACAGAGGCCCTCTATACACTTGGTTTTAAAATGCGCCTTTTGCAAGACGACAGTGCTAAAGACAAGTGTAAATAGCCACCAAGACGCATTGTGATCCGATCGCTCAAACTGCTTGCCGAGGTGGTCTGTGGCGCATTCGTCCACATATCTTTTGTAGCGTTAACTCCAATGCATCCTGATGCTTACCGGACAGGGACGTCACAATAACTGTGTGCGGGGCCATTTCACCTTCTGCTGCAGGGCTGTTCAAATCATGGTCCTCATAGGCCAACCACTGCTGACTATCTAGCCTTCTTTTACCTGTGAGCCAAGTGTGAAACCTCTGGCCAATCAGAATCAGCAATTACTAAACTAACTACCATGGAGACCTGAAAACAAGGCCTGGATTTGGAATCGAGGTCCAGATTTGAAAAGTCCTGTTCTAGTGCAAGTAACGCAGGTGAAGTCTGAAGACAACTGGTCAGCAGGACACATTGGAGACCCATGGAAGACACAAGTGTATACTGTAATGCGTCTCGGCAGTCTACTTGTGATGCGATTACCAAAGACGCGTTTTAAAACCAAGTATAAACAAGCATTGAGATTCACTAGATAGTTTACAGCCAGAGTTGGCATCGCGTAACATTATCACATAAAATTCCTACTTCATTTCTCATGTTTGTCAGACATATAACAAAAAACGCAAAACATTACCCTTCATTTTCTTGCCTTGATACAATGATCCAGTGTTTGGGAAATGTGTCAAATTCTTATCATGTACGTAATAAATAATTAACGAGGCACATAGATTAAAAGCAAAAAAAGAATAAGATCTTGCATCTGTGCTCTTTGATGAGATACCAGCCGTCGCTTTGAACTTTCATTAGGACGAGTGTCGCATCATCTTGCAGCCACCTATTAAGCTATCATCACTTTGATTAATGCTGTGACATCACAGACATATCTCCAAACAAATGACATGCATGCACCTCTAAACACGAGAAAACTTTCAGATTCCCAAATTTAAAAAGTTCCGCTTCTGCGTGTCTCGCTTTTCGCCTTTATTATAGCAGAGTGACTGTTGTGACTGTTTCTAGGTGTTTTGTGTAGCAATCTAGCAAGAACAGACACAAAACGAAACTGGAACTTAAACATTTAACACCAAAGACATGCCATGAACCATTTCTTTGTTCTTAGTTCTTTATATATTAATTTAGCATTTGACACTATATATCGTTTCCGTCTAATCAGGTTTTAACGTATTAGTCAACATGAAATCATTTAAACTAAGTAGTTTAAATAAACATAATTACTTTTCTCATTTCAACTTCGTCACCTGTTTGTCCAACAAATGATCTGGTTTAAAAATAAATTATTTTATATTAATAAAAAATCAAGTGCAGCATGTTAAAGATAAACACTTATTAAAGATTAAAGTCGTTTTCATTTCACAGACCTTCAGGTATGATGAACTCACTATTGTTTTCGTAACGCACAGTGCAGATCCACGGATATCATCCCTCCACAACATCCACCTCCGATAAGCCAGTCAGACTTCGCCATGAATGCTAATACATGTACACACGGCATAAATGGCTATGACCTACAATGGGTGTTCCCTGTGAAGGCTTGATTATAATCAGCTGTCCGCATATGTTGAGAAGGCTCTGAAAAGTGGCTCAAGGATATCCTCTTAGGGTTGCCAGCTTTGGAGTGGGATTTTCAATAGGAGACATGTCTCCACACACATGCACATGCATTTACATGCACGTAACAGTTTTATTACCTTGTAAATAGTCTGTAGGGTTTACAAACTGCCTCAACGCTTTTGATGTAGCTAATTTTAGGTTTATAATGGAATAATATAGATTTGCCGTAAGATTTCTTGCGTGATCCTTAGACTCCGGGAGTGTGAGTGTCACGGCAGATGCGTGGGAGCTGGCAGCCCTGTCCTCTGATGTTGCTCAATAGATCTGGTGCATTGTCAAAGGTCACCTAGCTGAGGAGATATGAGAGTGATCAGCGTTACATCTGTGAATCACACGTTCAACAGATATGGTTTAAATGTGAATAAAACGAAATTAATTTGAAAGCCATGCAAGGCAGGGGACACCACGGGCTGGATGGCAGTCACTGAGAGATATCATATACATAATATAAAATACAAATATAGAACTGTGACCCATTCTGGTGAGTAATTATATGTATTTTGCACACAGGAAGAACCTTTATGGCTGTGTTATGTAATCTTTACACAGTTATTGACTACTTGAAGGGGTGGTACACTGGTTAGCATGGTTGCCTCACACAGCTGGAGATTAGGGTTTGAGTCTCTATCCTGGCTCTAGGTGTGTGGAGCTTGCATGTTCTCCCTGTGTCATTGTGGGGTTTCCTCTGGATTCTCCTGACTCCCACCACAGTCCAAAAACACATGCCAAGGTGAACCGGAGTTCCAAAACTGTGAATAATGGGCTGGTGTCCCATCCTGGGTTATTCTGTGCTTTGTGTCCCCGAAGAAGATAAATAGGTGTAGTTAATGGATGGATGTTTCACTGCTGGATTGTGTCGACTTGACTGTTATTATATAATTATACGCTGTAATTACTAATGAAGCAGGCGAAATGACAGTGGAGTATGGATACCAGTAGAAGTCCATGAACACACGAGTATGTCAGGTCTTGATTAGCAATATAAATGTTTCTAAAAGATCCTGCAATATCTAGAGTGGAAATTACATAAAAAAATATCCATGCAAAACAGCCCTGTAATTTCTCAAGGTGTATCGCAAATGTGATTAATGTAGTTTTGCATTTAATTTCACATACAGAGGGGTGGGGGGGTACCCTTGGCTTTGGAAAATACTTTGATGTGCTTGATGGACGGAGTTTAAATGCAAGGAAAACTTCCCTCTGACAGAAGGAAATGTGTTTAGCCTGAAAGGTCTTGATAGTGCCATATGAAAGAGTCAGATCGCATTCTATAAACAGTGTAAATACAAAATCCAATCTGATACAATTCCAAAAGGGAAAAGCTTGTGCAATTCCAGCAGACAAAGGTGTTTTCAGGGCTCAACCTTTGTGTTAATTTAGTCTTTTGATTTGCATGCACCTTCAGTAAGAGCCTACACTAGGTGTGCGGGCAATTTATTTAATTGCACATGTACATCTGCTGAACTTTTCCTCTTTGTGGAGACGCACCTAAGCATGCTAGCTCGACGACAATTTACTTTGATGAAAAGCGCTGTCATTTTGCATAACGGACGGTGTCAATCTCACACAGAAGCTGATGCACCAGCCCTTGATGGCAATTCATGTCAGCCACAATAAATATTCATAAGCGTTAATAAACAATGTGAATTCTTGCGGTGTGCATACCTAGGCATTGTGTGGGCTATTTTTGAAGGAGCTGGCGGCTGACACTTGTTTGGCTTAGAGTGTGTGGGTAGTTACATTTGGTTGGATTTGTGCATTAATGAAGTGTCCATGGTTATGTTTAGCAGGAGGGAGGACAGGACGTCGGACATTGTGGATCTGTGTGCCTTGAGAACTGCTTCCCTGAAGCAAGTCTTTGCAGGCGTTATGAAGCAACGTGCCTTCAGCTTGGATTCTGTCTTTTTTTCCCCCATGAACGATATTATTTTCCTTTTACTCATTATTCTTTTTTGTTCCACATCCCTCTGGTTTAAATTAAATGCCTTGTCTGCTGATTGGATGTAAATACATTACATACAAGGGCCTGTTTATGCTGATATTATTTAAATAATTCCATATATGAGTTACAATTCACAGGGGTAATCCAGGGCAGACATCACTTAACAGTATCTAGAAATTGCTTCTGAAAAAAATTAACCTGCAGCTTATTAAACCGATGTACAAATACAGAACCTCCAGGTAAGAGAGTGCCATACCCTGTGCCATCACAGAGAGTGCTGTGAGGACGGGGTCCTGAACAAAACTGAACAGTGTTCCCCAACTCCAAACAAACGTTTGGATATTTAGACTTAGAGCATATTTTCATGCCACAGATATTTTCATTTTTCTAGTCACAGATATCCAAGCTAAATGAAATATAATAAATAATAATAATTATTGTTGTCGTCATCATCAACATCATCATTAGATGACGATACTTTAGTAGTAGCATAATTTTATCTAACATCTATAACATCTTTATCCAAACATAAAGTACCGGCATATCGTTTTCAAAGAGGAGAGATCCAAGAATGGAGCCGTGATGAACAACACAAAATTGAAAAAACTTAGATAATTGCTATCGATATAACTATTACGCAGAATTGGAACTGATAAGTGGCATATAGGTAATAATAATCACAAATATCCAAACCCTGCACAGATTACCATACAATACTGAGTAAAATTAGCATTCAGTGTCATTTTAACTTGAATTCAAAATGTGCCCAAGTACCTGTGCCCACTAGCTGCAATCCAACCTGCTCGCGCTATTTAGCATAGATCTTAAAGCCAGACCGCTACTTTAATATTCTTTACACTAAGCATTAGTGCTCTCTGACACAGGTGCCTTAAGGGAGTTAAATATCTCAGTATGAACTGAAGAGGAGCTCTATGTTTAAGATAGCTCACAGATATGGATGGGGCAGAGATGCAAATGAGATTCATCACTAACCCGCCACTTGGCAGTTTATTAAAAGTGCCCCAGTAGGTTCAGACACTATTCCTCGAAAGCCTTTTGTCATCTCAAGTCAAACGAGGGCCTTCTGACGACAGAATAGCACTTATAATAGACCAGGGTAAATTTGCCCATCAAGATTGTGCCTTTACTATGTTTACTCTGTAAACAAACAAATATTTAAAGAATTTAATTGCTTCCCCACTTCTCAAAAGTATAATGCATTCGAATGGATATTTAATTATAATGTAGCATCTGAGCGAAATCAAAATGCGAAACCACAGCATAATTGCATACGCTAAAAAATAGACAAGAAATTACATGTATACAACAACACAGCGTCCATCAGGCAGAAAAGCAGTCTGCCTCGATCAAAAATGAATAGATTTGTTCATTTCTGAATCATAAAAGGGTACAAGATAAAGTTCCTCCCATAGGTGAGAATTTTAAAGTCTGCTAACCGACGCAATTGTTTAAGGAAGCTGTCTACACAATTTACCCAGTGACAATCCTCCCCAGAACCGGAAACCCAATTTAAGATGCAGGGCAAGACGATGACACATCATACGGCAATAACCATCCCTTACCAGGTGCAGTAATTGGATACGGCTCCGTCCTTATCAGCCTGATTCCCTTTGTTCAAAGGGAGTATCTCATTTGACCAGCAGTTTTGCGTTGCAGCGTCTGTATCACCTTATTTCAATTTTGAATCAAATTACACATTGATGTACGGTGCTCAGCATCCACTGCCTCAGGAGGGGCGGCTTATACAAGAGCTGATACCGCCAAAGATTATTAGCACTCAGACTACCAGCTGCGTTTTAAAATATGCTTTTAATCTTTGCAAAAGAGGACAGGCGGAAAAGGTCTA
Source organism: Mormyrus iriodes (assembly GCA_011763525.2). Classification (NCBI taxonomy): domain Eukaryota; kingdom Metazoa; phylum Chordata; class Actinopteri; order Osteoglossiformes; family Mormyridae; genus Mormyrus; species Mormyrus iriodes. The sequence continues at coordinate 2,740,658 of JAAGVU020000015.1, read as the reverse complement.
TGTTCTCCTACCTGTGAATATTCCCATGGTAATAGAAAAAAGGTTCACACACTTCAATATAGAGAGCAAGCATAAATATATTTATACATGTTTTTTTAAAGAGAAATTTGGAGACACTTAACTGTCCTGTTTGTATTAGACTTATATAAAATGGTGTCTGATATTTATCAAAATTATGAAGACATGGAACAATAACCAAATTGGTACTCTTCTAAACGACTTATTTATTTAAGGATTGGTGACTAATCCAGTAATATAATCTTCAAAGTTATATATGTATAATACCTACATCCAAAATTATTATTAGAGTCACGCCTTAATGAGTTTAATATTAACTGCACAGAACCCACCTTTTACGCCCCTCAGCCAGGGTGGTACACACGGCTTGAAGAATTTATTCATGAACTGGCCTTCTTCCTAATTACACGGTTATATGAACTCTAAAAGACACCGGAGGATTGTACAGCCTTTATTATTATTTTTATTTATTTTCAAACTTTCCCTGTGGTGAGTGTTCAGTCTTCAGAGGAAGGAATTTAACTAGTCGATGCTCTTAGTATTCAGTGGGTTAGGCCTCCGCGCCTGTGATCGGAAGGTCACTGGCTCAAATCCCATGCTTGGCTGGGTAGCTACATCTCTGTCAGGCCCCTGAGAGAGGCCCTTAACCCCCTGAAAAATGTGCCAGGGGCCCCAGATGAATAGCTGGCCTTGTGCTCCAACCCAAAGCCTCACTTTCACCTCTGTGTGTCTTCAAAAAAAATGGAGCGATCAGAGTAAAGGTACCTCCAGTGCACTTGGACCAACAGCAAATCAGCTTTATTGAGAGCCAGGTAATCTAGCTCGGTTGGAACGAAAGTGACATATGACATGCAGTGGTGTTACCTGAAGATACATCAGGCGGTGTGCCAGAGAAGCTGTGGTTTTGTTGTACAGGTGACCGTCAACATCCTTTTTTATATATTGTAACTGTGTGTTATTCATAGGGGAAAAAATATTTTAAACAAAATTACCATTGGTGATTTTTCTAGACAGCCAAGTCACGCAGCAGAGAGTAATTCTATATATTCCTTAATATGTCATTGTGTTTAGAGGTGTCGGCTTACAGTGCTCCAAGTCATTTCATTGGTTTCTCACAGATGCCCTGTAGTAATGCAAGACTTCGAAATTAAGCTCGGCCAACCTCGATGAGAAAGTCACATGACACAGCTGTAAGGTGTCTGCGGTCGAGGAAGGCCCTTATTCCACATTGCTCTGAAAATTTGCAATGTGCATGCAATCCAACACAGGATAAGGAAGACAAGTGATAACCCTCAGAAGGCAGCAGGAGGGAGTTAATAAGGTAAGAGGTAATCAAGCGTGCTGAAAAAATATTGAACATTTTAGGTCTGTAGCTGTCTGCAGAGGGGAAGTCAGAAACCGATAGCATGGTTTTTGGAGGTAGACTTGAATGAATCTAAAGTAAACAAAGGTGTTTATAAACCAAAGAGTTTGAGAAGAGCTCTTGAAGATGAAGTGCCTGACTGTCAAAAAAAACTGTATTTCCACCCCCTTCAAGGGTCCTTGTTTGACAGCCTTTAGGCTCGGCTTTTCGAAATTAGCCGTACTTTTAAATCGCATTTAGAATATGCGTCTGCAAATCGGTCACGCATTTATAATGCGCAATTTACAGTGCGTTACGAATTCAGCACAAGCCTTAAATTTCCAGAGAAGGACAAAGCGCATGAAACAGGTTTCAGCTGACAGCAAATTGGTCCTGCGTTTCTGCCACATGAATCTTTTCATGCCAAAACAGAAAACCCACATAAAAATGAAGTGTCAATTAAGAAAAAAAAAGACTTTCAAGAGATGGTGATTTTACCTCGTCGGGAAATAGTTATTTTATCGTGCATCTTAGAACAGTGTCAGTCTAGAAATGAGAAATCACAACATAAATTGTGCTTAAGGATGGTGTAAGAATGCCCCCCCCCGCCGTGTCCCACCCCACAAAGCTTCCATTTTTGACAGTAGTCTGGTAATTAAGCCAAGCAGTACTGTGACTGAGACACTTCTAAAAACATAATGTCTTTATGCTACAGTTACATTCATTTAATCTTCATATGACAGACTACCTAAAAAGACTAACATGCAAATAGAGACATACTACACATTTAATGGTTTATATTTAAATGTTAAAGTAGGGATATTTTCAAAATAAAAATAAAACTAACAAAATAACCACTATTGTTAATGGAAAAAAATGAAATCGATTCTGTTACGTTGTTGCTAGTAGTGTAGCTGTGATTGTGACATTAAGTATGAGAAAAGAACGGTATCGCCATCAAGAGTGTGGCCTTAGGGGTCGTCTCAGAATGTCCGCCTCGCTTCCTAAAACAGAGACTGGGTGACCTCACAGATGCTGAGCGCAGTAACACCAGACAGATCACACTTATACGTGTCATGATTCTTTGTAGAGATAATGGATTTAGGGGGCCTTGCAGAGGTCCTGCCCCTAGGCAGCACAAAGGAACCAGACTGTAAGGTTCAGAAGAACAAAATGATTATATCACTCCAGAAATGAATGTAAAATGGGGATGCCCCCCTGAAAAAAAAATCTAAACAAACAAAAAGGCTCTAACAAATAGCTAGTTAAAACCTAAAACCGCTGTGTATTGGTCAACACTTTGCACAACGGCTGCCCTAATTCCCCATCCTCTAAACCCAGATAGCTGCCCTTCTAAGAACCCTAACTGAGCTATTAATCCAATTAATTCTGGGTCTTATTTACTGGTTGTCTGGAGGTGTAGCAATGGTGATCACTCACCATGGCAACGCAAGGGATCACCCAAAAGCAGCTGGGGGCCATTACTCTACCTCCCACTGGGTCACCGTGTGGATACATTGTGAACTTAATGCTTGCTTTATATGATTATAAAATGATACCTTTTTATTATAACTCGCTATGCTATACTAATGTATGTGTGAATCTCTGTGTTTCTCAGTATCCTTGTCGAAGTCAATTTGCATTCAGAAATAGATTTCGGCCCTAAATTAACATCATGGCTGTCCTTTTCTTTAAAAAGGTTTTTTTTTTCTGCTGACTATTATTGCCACTGGCTGTCTCCCCAGGAATTATTTGAGGTCTTATCTTTAAAGGAGTTTTCAACCTGCCTGTACAGCTCTAATTTAAAGCTAATCTGCCTGTGGTTTAAAAAAAAAAATACATCAATTAATTAATTAGAATTTTGCAGTGTAGCAAGTTTAGTCACTACTAAAAACACATTTCATTTGTGTCTGACATTCTGTGTACAGCATCTTCAAACACACCCTTAACTTCATTGTAAAAATCGAAATGAATCGGAGGTAAACAAGGATTTTAGCTATAAATGGTAAATGAAAAAATGACTTGTTTCTTGGCGGACTTTCATCGAGTGGTGAGTTTCCTATTTAACTTGATGCAGCAAATAATATTTCATCTTCATTAAACACATTTATTATAGTGACCAGAAGGTAGGCAGGGAATCGCTGAAAGTTGTAACGGATTAACTGCGTTCACCTTTTGCCTTAGTAACCACAGGTGCAAGGATAATTGTCAGGGAAACGCATTAACTACATTTAAGTTAATGAGAAGGTTTTAAATGTGGTATTTTTGCTGTTGCTAACAGAGGAATAATTTATAGAGGTTTTTATTTATTTAATTATTTTCACTCGATAGAGGTCATCTATTTCATTGTTTTTTTATGCTTCAATTCTCTTGAGTGAGATATAAATCTATAATGGAATCACTTGCTCAGCAACACATGACACATAAGCTCTGTAATTATCTATCTATCTATCTATCTATCTGTTAAGGCTACTTCCCAAACCTCCACCCATCCATTTTCTATGACCACGTATTCCATACTTCCCAAACCTTCCTTACATTAAACGTATACAGCTAAAGAAAGTGGCACAATAGGCACCACGCCTTATTTTTGACGCATTCTGAGATCCTCCTTCTTGCGACCTTGCGCCGTTTCTCTCACTGTGTGCACTCTCAGACTGGAAATCCAACCTAGCCCAATGACAGTGTGTTAGCTGTGCTCAGAGAGGTACAGTCTTTCACGGGGTTAATGAGGCGGCTGAAAAGAAGCCCGTGTTTTTTGGAATATGAAGTGCCTCGACCAAAAAAAAAACAAAACAAAAAATCAACCAAAATCTGTGGTTCTCTGCTGTTTCTTGAACATTTGGACAAGGTAGCGCACCGACGGTTACCTTCTTCTGCTTTTCTACAGTCTGATTAGCTCTTGCACGTGTGACATATTTCAAGAACATTAAAATTTACATTTTTAAATCTTTGCACAGTATTTACACCGACACTTTTTTCAGTACCACAAACACTACAGACAGTCTGCTGCAACAACAACATGGAAGCAACGTAAAATCAAGGGGAGAAAATAATAATCTGGTTACTTTGCCCTGCAGAATTCCTGAATATGAAATATTCATGGCTCCACTTATCTTAATTCTTTCTTAGTGTGTCACAAGCGTCAGTGAATAATTTATGTTTCAGTAGCTGTAGAACGGGCAGTGGGTGTGGATGTCCCAGGGTGAGGTGAGGTTAGGTGATGAGACCGTTTGTCCACATGTAGCCAATGTCCAAGAATATAAAACAGGCTACTGTGTGCCCCTCACAGAAATGGGATAGATCTCCCCGCTCCTTTACACCCCTCTGCCTTATGGTCTCCTTGCCACCATTTAGTAAAACTCATTATCAAACAATGTCCATGTTCTATCTGTCTGTCTATCTATTCATCCATCCTTCCATCCAACCACTCATCCATCCAAGCCAAGCCTACTTCCCAAGAAGTGCTTCGTTTAAGAATACCATGCCAAACCACGAAATGCTATCTCGATATCTAAGCAGTAAGCTTCTGCAATGATACAAACAAGGCTAGGGCTATATTTTTATATAATGTGCTATTATATAGGATATTTTCAAACATATATGTAGCTATGAAAATAAAGCCAGCATTTAAGTAAATCAGGGATGCAACTTACAGTAGAATTTGTTGTTACAGCCTAGATAAATAGCGTATCGAATATCTTTATTGTCAAAGTACATGTACGACAAAATTCATTCGATAATCATTTTCAAGATGTACTCTGCCGTGACCCAGATTCGAACCGGGGGTTGTTTCAGCCAGAAAGCAAAGCATTAACGCTATACGAGCACAGCAAGCCACCCACCAGGAAGCAAAAATGTGTTCTGAAAAAGGTTACGTAAAAAAATTACTGGGCAAGAGCACCATACCTTAACGGAGAACAATGAGAAGACTGAAAAATTGCTGATATTAAACTAAGAAAAGTTATACAGGAGTCAGTGTAATTGCCATGCCTAGACCACGTAGGCATGGGAATTAGAGAGCAAGACTTTATCAGCTAGGAGCAACAGTAAACGAAAGCACAGGCTAACGAAACATGTTAGCCAAAGATAGCGGTGCCAGAAAATCAGGCAAGCAAATATGAAGCAATTTACACGTTAAGATATGGTGAAAGCAGGTACAGTCTGTCAGGACGGATATTATAGGTTGTGATGCATGGAAAGAGCATTTCTCTCGTATGACTTAGGTCCCTGAAAGGTGATGCAAATGGAAGTGAATACAAAGGAACTGTGAGTGATTCTGTAACAAAGCATTTCATGATGGAATTGGGTAAAATACACAAAGTCTGGACTGTTTGAACATGAGACTATATACACCGTAGCAGAACCTCAACTCCCCCAGAGTGCAGTTTCAGGCACCTTTAGAATCAATGACATAGTGTGTTGAACCTTTTCTGGTAGTTAGAGGTGGGTCAAATCCCCCCCCCCAAAAAAAAGAACAAAACTCTACATATTGGCATCCTTTCATTTTTCAGTTTATTTTGGTAGTTAGGCTTTACTGATAAGTAGTACAATACACTTCATAAAGAGGCCAGATATATTGTTCTGTAGAACCTAAGCATTTAGCAGACTGTGAAACAAACTGGGTGTCAACATGTTTTTGTTTGTTCATTTGTTCAAAGATATTTTGCTTTACTTTACCATTGTTTTGTTAAGAAAACAAGACATTCTTTTATGGAGGAAAGCTAGCCAATCAGGATAAGTTAACCAAGTTGAAAATATAAACGCATAATTTATAATCCTTGTCCAGGTAATTTACTTGTATAATAAAACTCCCTAAAGACACAAAATGGCCAGGTGGTCATGCATTTTCATATGGGTCTGTATGTTTATTTGTAGTTAATATGTAGGTTGCTGTGGCTGATTCACCACCTACAATTAATAGTTTACCGTCCTGGAAGTGTATTCTGCTTGCAAAGTCCAAGCTATTTATTATGAATGCAGTGGTAGCTTGTATATAGCTTCCTTATTCATCATACACAAACAACTTTGCTGAGTTAGCTTATTTTATGCTATATGAAGCTATCGCACACAAAGGGGCAGTTTGGGTCAGTTAGTCCAAATTACAGTCAATATCAAGCAATTTATAAGGGATATTTAAGACTTCTTTTGGCATGGCAGGGGAGATGGCCAATCATGAGTGTTTTCATTACACTTTTTTATTCCAGCAGGGAGGTGATTTTATTCACTAGAGGTCTTTTTTTGGCTGTGATTAATGCAAACTTTAGAACATTTCAAACAGCCACATTCATTGTTGCTTTGTCTTTTAAGATTTATACTGTATCTTGATTCCATTCTATTAACACGTAATCGCAGTTATAAATTACGTGGTACTGTGCAATATTTTAAAAACAGTAAAAACAGACGATAGCATTTCAGGATGGAGTTTGGAGGTTGTGGGCTGCAATAACAGACTATTCATATCTGAAGTATCTGACTATAAAGACCAGCCTTACCTTTGAGACTAATGTGCTTTCATATTTATTTAAAAATAGCATATTAATCCAATTTGTTTTTAATGCTTAAATATTTATGGCCACAATAAAAAGACATGAGATAATAAATAGCAGTCTTAAAATGTGAAATTTAAGATATGGAAGTGTTCATTTTTACATCTGGCCTTATGTTGGCTACTTATTACTTTTCGTAGTCTCACAGAGAAGAAAGATATTGTGGCTTTTTATGCTGGGGCAGAAAACAAAGCTGCACCAAATTTTATTCGGCATTCATAATAAATGCATAATCCACAATGCTGGCAAAAAATTACTGAAAAAATGAGGAGTGAACTTGGAGAAGCACTGATTGGGCGAAGAGGAGGCGCCCAAGGACTGAACCTTGGGGTACACCACTTGCTAGCTGATGTAACTTGGACATCTCTGCACCCCATCTTATTCAATGGAAATATTTCTAATTTCAAAGGCTTTTAAACAAATAAAGTACAGTGACAGTTTGTGATGCCTACAGCTTTTGATGTGGCAGGTGTTACACTTTATTTGTAAGCTCTCCTTAAGACACAGGGGCATCAGAGATGGGGGGGAGCATCCCCCCCCTCGTCTCATTTGTATGTAATGCATTTCTGTCATGATACAGGGGAACAGATAAGACAAATTAAGAGTGCGTTCCTAATCTTTCGTTATGAATCTGTGTGTTACCCAGGCCACTTTGCTGCGTATTCAAACCGTGAAAATGAAACATATAGGTAACGAATATCATAGTCCTTTATCAGACAAACTCATTCTATCACTTGGATCGTTTATATATTTATTCATTTAGTTGCCTGTTTGTTTATTTATTGTCAAGTCTATTTGTGAAAATACATCCTTAACAGAGCTAGTCTTATTTTAAATGATGAGATCTTTAATATTTTTAAATTATTTAAAAATCTTTTTACATCGTATACTTTCACAATGTAACTATTGCACGTGTGCCCATTGCAATGTCACGATATACATCACACCTCCACCCACCTCCCAACCGGGGCAAATTCACTCCCCCACCCCAATGTCAAACTTCTTCCTACACCACCGTTATGGTGTCTGGAAATCCACAAAACTGCTTGATAATAAATGCAAGCAATGTCCCAAGAATGTCTTTAGTTGCACCCCTGTGGCTGGAATTGCAGAACCTCCCTGGTGTATTTGGTCCTACAAATGTAGTCCCCACAGGCAACTATGAGTCTCATTAGTTAAATAAGTCGTGAGCATATTGATTGAAATGCTTAATTTACTCTTCAATGAATAAAAAGTGGTCCTTCAAAAAGAAGCAAACCTAGCCTCAAGATCATATCAAGGATAATGCACATGGCCAACCATTTTCTTAAAGGTATATGTATATATAAAAGAGAAGTTTTGGGTAAGGAAAAAGGTAAGAGTGGCCTGTTGAGTGAAATATCCTGTTATTTACATACAATTAGGCAAACTAAATCAATTTAGTAATTATCTCTAACTTTAACTGAACAACATTACTTCTGTATGTACAACTTACTTAGCCTACCTGAGCATTTGTTCCTATTATGTCATAGGCTAATGTGTGCTATCAAGCATTGTTCCTCATCAACAGTATATCAAAGTATCTCATTTTGTTGTCATTTAAATTTTATAAGTTGATAAGTCAATATATCGTTTATATCGTCCAGCACTATGCCCTCAGTAAATTTCACCAACCAGGGAATTTTCCCAGCCGGCGATCATGTTTGTGTCCGTGCACCGGCCCATTATGGACCAGACGGCGTTATCCTGCCATAGAACCACAAGGCCACTGAGGGGACACAGCCCACCAGCTGAGAGACCCTGATCTAAATGGGTCAATGAGTTATACAACAATGCGGTCAGTCTTCAATAAATGCTCATCTAATATTTTTTTTCAATGATCCAAACCTATAACAGGATGAATAGAAAACGTTTTGGGTAAACCCTGGACAGGATAATATTCCCTCATATATACCTTCATAGTGATATTATTTTACTGTGTGCCAACATTTTATAAGAAAGGTGTCATGAACAGCCTTCATCAGCCTATTTAATGTGTTTGGTTTGAGAGTTAAAAATAAGAAAGAACAAAATCCTAGGGCACATTTCTCTGTTATGCTTCTGTTCTTGTGTTTTGAGACTCTGAGTCTGTTTTTAGAATGTGCCGCCATAGGAGAGAATTCATGACAGGCAGAATCACAGAAGAATGCCTAGTGAGCTTTTCACCATTAGAAATTCTCTGCCAGTTCCAATTACAAATTTACACTGATCACTGCATTTAAGGTCACTTTGCAGGCAATGGTGTTCAGAGGACTGTGGTATTTCAATAAGCTTTGACCTACTTTCCCACTTTGAGAAAAGTCCGCCAAACGCTCCTGACACAGCTGTGTGTGTGTGTGTGTCTCATGTTCCCACCATCACATCATAAAACGTATCAGGAAGTTTGGTTTAATGTGGCCTTTCCTAGATTGACGGCATTGTAAACATTATTGTAGGGTAATCAGAAGGCAAGGTCAACTGCAAGCAACACTATCTCACATTTACAGGCCCCAAAACCCATCGTCCATCTTAAATTAAGCGTGAAGACTTCAAGCGGTCGCATGGTGTTCAGTCACTGAAAAAAAAACTTGCCCGTTGAGTCTGAAAGTCAGTGAGCCTGACAGTGATTTTGAGTGGGCATTAATTGTCACTGGACAGCGTGGAAAGCGCTGGTTTTGGGGCCAAGCCGGGGGAGTGGGTGACGGGACGGGCAGATCTTCCTCTGGAGAAGTGACAAAATCTCGACGGTGACTGCTCCCCTTCCAACTTCTTAACTTGATGCTAATCAAGATAAGACGCTCGAGACTGATGCCCAAGAGGGGGCCTGCAGGCTACGTTACAATTAGTGTCACTTGGAAATAAACAAGGCAAAACTTACACAGCAGTAGGCAAGTCTGGAGGGACATACTTATAAAGGTAGATTAAATAACTGTGACAGCAATCTTTACATCCGGAATACACAGGTGAAAATCAGCAGGGGAATCTGCATTTGTTGTGTTCACCGAGCACCTAATATTTACCATCGCAGCGAACTACATTTATGAAGAGGTTTTACTTCAACCTTTCTTTCATCCTTACTTTAAGAGGTGGGAAGTTTGTTCAGGCTGCTCTATTTCTGGCCTCTGACTTACTGCGAGCGCCTTTTTCTGTTATTTTATTAATATGAAAGCGCTACGTATTTAAACATCGGCTGCTCAATATATGCGCAGGGTAACAAAATTCGCAAGACGAGGGAATAGCGACAAAAGAAAGGAACAGCGCTGGAAGTGAAAGCCGTGGCATCCGGTGTCGCTAAAATCCGCCGGCTTCGACGCGATACCCGAACCTGAAAACTTAATGTCATACATTAGTCAGACCTCTTGGAACTTTCCATCTCCGGAGAATATGTGAAGAAGCAGAAATCCATCATGCGTAATGGTATTGGAGTATGCCTGCAGGCCAGCCAGCTCACTGCTTACTCTCATCAGGAAGCATAAAGTACGCAATCACAGCCCTGCTCCTTCAGCAACAGCAAGGGGAGACAGGAAAGGCGTCGTTTCTCCCTGCTCCACTTAGGGGAAATTTCATTTTTACTTTTCTGCCTTAACCAGTCCTGTCACTCCTCTCATTTAGTGCTGCCCTTGTTTCCCTGCTGATGTCCCTGCTTTTGACCCATGCTCAGATGCTTTCCACTAAATAAGTCATCGCCAGTGACAACTGCTCTTTTTTATTTTCATACTAGTCTTCATTCTTATGGTTTTTAAGTTTTTTTTTTCTGAAATGCTCATTGGACCTCAGCTCAGTCAGAAAAACAAAAACTGCGAGTATACCATCGTATAGATGTATTCATTTGTCAGGGTCAGTGCCATCTGGTCCCGTCCAAAGTGTGTTGTTCATGTTAGGCCAGCAGGTGTCGCTGGCCATCCTGTTCCCTTCTCTGACTTGTAGCACCTTAGACCCTAGTGTGTTGCCTCCTACTTGAGCTAAACAGTTGGCCACTGTTCACACTCCCCTTTTTGTTGTGGGTTAAAGGCTGGCCGGAGGCCAGCATCAGCTAATTGTTTTTTTTTTCGTTCAACATAAGAACATAAGAAATTTACAAATGAGAGGAGGCCATTCGGCCCATCAAGCTCCTTTGGGGAGAATTCGACTAATCGCTTAGAGTTGTTAAAATTGTATCTAGCTCTGATTTAAAAGAACCCAAAGTTTTAGCTTGTGCTACACTAACAGGAAGACTATTCCACACTCTAACTACACGCTGTGTAAAGAAGTGTTTTCTCAAATCCAGCTTAAAATGTTCTCCCACTAATTTCCACCTATGGCCATGAGTTCTTGTATTTTAACTAATATTGAAGTACATTTGTTAATTTTATGGTTTCCTGCTTAATAAATTTTTATTTATTAATATTGTCCAGTTATAGTTCCTTTGTTTGCTCTATGGTTTAATTCTGTTCTTATATTTATGTTCCTAGTGTCGTAAGACGCTTTGTTATAATGTTCTCTAGTTTCCTGTGCTTGTCAATTCTAATGAATTCCACCTGCTTCTTGTTCTGCTGTGCCTTGCTGACTGGTTGACTGAGTTATGGTTTTCACCGGTCCAGCCTCATGTCCTGTTAGTGGTGCCCACTTTTCTTCTCTTCCTTGTTGGGTCATTGTGGCTGTTACCCAGTGTCGCTATGCGTTTGCTAGTTGTGCTCCTGGTAGCGGCTCCCTGTTTGCTCTCTGCCTTGCTTTTCATTTTATCAGTGTTGTGTTTGATCCCTCGTGGTCTATTTGTTTTGTGGTTTGCCCCTTTGTATCCTGTTTTTCCTTAATAAAACCTTTTCTGTCTTGGAGCCAATCCGTGCATCATCCTTTCCCCACTTGTGCCACACCCCACTATAACATCATTATGATCTTGATGGATTACTTTATATCGCTAATCTTAACAACTTAATGTTGATAGCTGGATAGCTAGCTACTTAACATCATTAATTAAAAACGTGAAGTGAGATCAGTTTGTATCTTGTTGACACTGACATATTTGCCTTGCTGATAATCTACGTAAGTCCATTTAAAACAATCTGTTCACTGACGACTGTGTAAATACAGGTTTATATCTGTGGTGCTAAGGCAGTCTCATTATATTGTTTTAGATTTATTTTGTAAAGTGGCAACTGAGAAAAATGCGTAGTTTTTTTTCCACACTCCTGAAATAAATGTATTTTTGGAGATACATGTTTTTCAGCGGACAGCGGTGATATACTCAAGAGAAAATCTGTAAGGATGCATTGCTATATGTTTTAGGCAATAATTACTCCTTTTCAGCAAACAGTTCATAAGAGCTTCTAATAATGAATCTGCTGCATTTTCCAGTAACCATAGTGGTATAGTCAGATACGCCATCAATGGAAAGCTAGTCCAACACAGTGCATGCACATACAGACAAATGTCACAGAGCTGTGCAATACAGGAACCAATTCGCCTGGCAGAGTACCCAGAAAAAGCCCACATGACCTGTCTGTGATGCAACCTCCCACAGACAGCACAGAAAGTAAGTATACCAAATCTGTGCAAAATATCCAGTGAGTTTTCTGTGCTTACAAGCATATTTGTTTTGTTTTTATACTAGAGGATTTCATTGTGCAGGTAAAATCACCATCAAATAGTAAAAGGAAATTAATAGAACCCATAAACAGTAATAGAGATCCAAACCAAAACTATGTATATGGATGCAACCAAAGTGAAGATGGATCTGTTAACATTATCTTCCACCCACAATGCACAGTGCTCTTTAACAAGAAAGGTACAGAGCCGCAGGAGTCCCAGCTAGAAAGGGTTAGGGCGACATGACAACGGGAGCACTTTGTGTCAGCGTGGATTAAAAGACAGATTTGTGTCTTAGCCAGTCTAATTCCATGTCAAATTATGCAAATCCCCTGAAAAGAATGCCGAGGGTATTTGGCTGAGTTCCCCACTACACCCCAGCTTCTTACTTTGACCTGACTTTTATTTTTAATTTATTCTGTTATTATTCCACATACATTAAATGAGACACTGTAATCTAGTCCACTCCATAGATTTCTAAACACTAAAATACTGTCAGTTAGATAAATACTACTATAGTAGCGCGAAATGTATTGTTTGCTAACATGAAAACTAAAACTTAATTGATCATTTTCACTATGAATACATGGGTAAGTCAAAGGTGTAGTATAAAAAGTATCTTTTTTTTCCAAAATATGAGCCTAGAAATTATTAATACCACATTTTTGTTTCTTTCTTTTTGCTCCGGTTTTGCTTGTTCTGAAACTTGAAGAACAGATTCGCAGCAACAAAATAGACCCGCAGTCTAGAGTTATTGATCTCCAAAGGCAATTTTACATAATAATAAATTATCCCAAATCAAAAGTCATCGCCTGCAACATAAGAAGCAGATAAATAGATTTTTTTTGTTATTTTTCATCTTGTGAGAGCGATTACTGAGCATCGGTACAGAACAATAAGGTAACGGATGACAGTGACAGCCAGGCTACTAGGAAGGAATCGCTTATCATGATGTCCAGGTGACAGAGGTTTGTCTAACAAATCAACCTGTTGGCAACAAGAAGAAGACGTACCATGTTGGTCTGTGTAGACAGATGCACCAATTTCCAGAAATATCTGCTTCCCAGCCCTTCAGAATTTATTTTGTTTAAGCCATTTTCTAAAACTATGGAGTACTACATTTACATTTATTTTTATTTAGAAGATGTTTTCGTCAAAAGCAACATTCAAGTGAGGCAAATAGCACATTGCAATCATATATGCTGTCAAGGAATCAGCTAGGCGTACGTGTAGCTAGGCTGAGTTTCCACTGAAGGCCTAGTTACAAGTGTAAGTAGTATAGAAGTAAGAGCCACACAACAGTGTGCCAATAAAAATGGAGTGTGGGGTTTGTAAGTAGTTTGTGTGGGTATACACACAATTCTAGGATTTCTAATGTGTGGGGTAAAAGAGAGCCATAATTTGTAAAGAGCAGCCAACCTTACCATTAGCCAATTATATGTTTTGAATCAGTGAATGACAGGTGCACTCCAGGGCCCAATCAGCTTTCGGCTGGGGCCTGCTGGCCCCGCCCCTGAACACACCCCTGCACATATGTATGGAGAGGAGGTGGACAAAATGATGGAAACACTACATCGTAAGGGATTTTAGCTGAATTACAATTATATATGCAGCTGCAAAGGTGATTCTTTTAGGCTGAATGCCAATTAAATTAAATTCAGTTCAATAATAATAAAAAAAAAAAACTTTATTTGTCCCCGAGGGGCAATTAAAGGTGCACAGAGCAGTTTACATAGACGACACAATGACATATTAGCAGTGTGTGTCAGATATATAAGTGGCCTGGCAATCAGAACTTCGATATTTGAGTTTTCAAAGCAATGTGGGTATCTAATGGAGCGCCATAGGGGCCGAAGAGTTAGAGTCTGAATTGCATCGGTAATAAGAAAGGGCAGTATGATTTTATGTCTCTCAAAAAGCGTGACAGCATATGCCAAACACAAACAAACTGCACTGGCAGAGATGAGCAGTTGCAAGTCAGAGCTCACTGACAGGGATAAATGTACGCTTAAGAGGATAGGTGGTAAACATCCACAGTCGCAGACGTACAGTCACAGAAATCGGCCGGGAAAATGGAAGTGTTGACAGGGTTGCTATTCAGAAGCCTCTTGTATCCAAGGCTAATGCACAAACAGTGGATAATCTGGTTTAAGGAGAAGAACAGATGGACTCCTTAGCAATGGTCTGATGAGTCATCTACCACTCTACACCCTACATCCAGACCAGCTTTCCTAAAGGTAAAAAGGGCACCTAGAAAGTGCCGGATGGTATGATCAGCCATTTCAGGAGAGTCACTGGGTCCAGCGATTGCTCTGCAAGGTCATATAACAGCCAGTGAATATGAGGTCAGTTGATAGGTGCATATGCCCCCTATGGGGATGAGGGAACGTGATGTCCCCATATTCCAAAATGATAATGCCCTCCACCCCAAGACTAAGTCATACGCCTTGCATCGCCTCCCCAGTCACCAGATCTAAACATCATTGCACCTATAGGAGATGTCCTGTAGCACAGAGTGCGAAGTCAGTTTTCGTCTCGTTCGTTCCTCAAAGACATGAAGACTTTTCTTCTGGAAGAATCTATCAGGCCTTCCACACATAGCTCTGTGCTCATCCAAGGAGCACAGAAGCTGTATTGATGCCAAAGGGGTGGATAGAATCCTTACTTCGTCCTTTATTAATATATCGTTTTGAGTTTAGGTTATTTTGTCTTCCCCCTGCATAAAAACAAGGCACATACACTCACCTAAAGGATTATTAGGAACACCTGTTCAATTTCTCATTAATGCAATTATCTAATCAACCAA
>JAAGVU020000015.1:2689757-2725281 GCA_011763525.2 Mormyrus iriodes | reverse complement strand
AATCAATGCCACGTAGAATTAAGGCAGTTCTGAAGGCGAAAGGGGGTCAAACACTGTATTAGTATGGTGTTCCTAATTATCCTTTAGGTGAGTGTAAAATCCAACTGCAAAAGCTGTTGATTATATGTGTGTTTTGCTTTTTAAAAATATGGATTTAAATAATGAGAAAATAAGAAGAAAGGTTTGAATTTCAAGTCTGAATAAGAGACGGCATAATGCGTCTGTTGTATCTGCCCCAAAATCTGTGGGAAATAACCGCGGTTGCAATGTGCAAACAAAAGGTACAGCAGCAATTTGTGACGTTCTAAATAAAGTGACCTGCAGGCTACAGAGAAGACATCAGGACACTTCTCCACCTGGTATTTCAAAACTGTTATTTCAACGAAGAAGGTCAACCGTACTGGCTGTAAAACAGGCCCAAATCCCCCAGCGCGAACAAATTGGTGTATAAGACAACTGTGTTCTAAACAAAAATGTGAAGGGAAAAAAAAACACGACTGTTAGTATTATGGAAAGTGCCAGAACAAATTACTCCATCCAGAAAGAAGAGACATCAGCTGTCCTTCGGATGGCCGACAAGACATCGGGCTTACAAATTGCATACAGCGCGTTATGCTGTGTTGTCGAAGTCATTGTGGAAAGGTACTCATAGCAGATGTGTATAATGGGAAAATCCACTGAACCGTTTCTGTGTGGTTGTCTTGTCATGCTGGCTTGCCATTACGAGTTAGACTTCACCTGGCCCCCTTCATCCAAGCTCCCCTAATTTTCCAAGAGTGACCATCCCTGGAGTTTCCAGCAGATAAGTATTTCTGATGAGACAGAAGTCTCCCACAGTTCAAAGACATTTTCTCAGTCCAAGTAATTTACCTGGAATATATTATACCGCTCTTCACATAGGGCCATTGTGCCAGCAAATCGCATGGTTCCAGCCCCCCTTAGCGGGAGCCAGGGTCCCCCTTACAACAAACAGACTCACCAAACAGCAGGAAAGTAAATATAATTATACATTTCATCCATTTAGCATGTGACACTGACATCCCAATCTACCTTCCACAAGCCTTTCACAACCCCACGACCTTAAAACAGGGGTGGCCAATCTTATCCACAAAGGGCCGGTGTGTACGCAGGTTTTTGGGATATAAACTTTAGGTCAGCTGTTCTAACCCAGGTGTGAGGACTCTTCAGTCAATCAGTCCTCTAATTAGTAATCCAATTAGGGAGTTGCAGTGAAAACCTGCACACACACCGGCCCTTTCTGGATAAGATTAGGCAGTCCTGCCTTGGATTAACACCACCTGCAGACAAAAAATAGCAGCACACCATGTCATTGTATTGACCAATATTACCATTGACCTTCTAATATTTCAATTTTTTTTTACAAGCAACCAAATAATAAAAATCTCCACTAGTCCAAATTTGCTCATTGCAGATCAGTTTTTCTAGCAAGGTGTCAAAACCATGAGAAATTCTGACGGTTATTTTGATCAAAATGCAATTCTGGCGTTTAAAAGCGTAACCTATGCAGGTTTTTTTATACACCACAGACACAGACGAGTCTTGCCACACGTTCGCCCGTGTGCAGATGGGTAGACGATCCCTGTTTCTAGCAATTTCACTGTGTTATGTCCTAATTTACTCCAAATTTAACATTATGGTTCATTGATAAACCCCTTGGTGCTTAACTCAGACCCTACGAGGGCATCACCGTTTATCACTTTCAGCATTTGTCTCTGACAATGAAAGTAATGATTTACTTTCAATAATTCATAACAAACTGAAAGCGTCATTCCATTACGCCACTGGATATTGTTGCGGTATTACGGTTCAGCTCGGCTCGCCATGCCTCCGAGGGTTTTAACTAATGAGTTGTATTTTCCCTCGGAACTATAGCAGGTAACATAAAGATCTCAAAAATAAACACGGTGCCTCATTAGGCATGCTTGTCACCTTGCATTTTTATTTATCGGGATTTAATTAAACAGGGTAACACTGCGACATGCCCTGAGTAGACAAGCTCAGTCATAATATTTATCGTGGAATTGTACCAGCTGAAGACAGATGTACTATGTGTTGTAAGAGCATTCATTTCTGTTATACTCAGCTTATAAAAAAAACATATCTTCACAATAATGGCTCAGCACTCAGTAGGGGTAGCAAAATTACAGCTATTGCTAAGTTTTCAAACCCTCATTATTTGATATTTTTTTATTGTTTGATATTTTTCTGTGTGAAATAAAGAACAAGCCAGTTAGTCAAGAAGTGTGATTCTTTTAGGTTCATGGATTATTGTCTACCTACTGTTACTTGTCTTAGAAGCTTTCTATTGATAACGTTCAAACATTTTCTAGGATATTTACAAAGGCTTACAAAGACTACGGCAATTGACATTTTCATTTTACTATAATGCATAAACAGTCAGATTTCTGCAAATAAAATTATATTGTAGCACTGATCAATACTTGCATTGTTATTTTATATTACTTTATAAATTTGTATAATTATTACTGTAATTATTACCTGAAAAATCAATTCTGTTTTAGTATAATTTTTGTTTTCCCATGTTCTAAGCACAAAATAAGCCCTTTCAAAAGCCATGAAGACCTTTTTCTCTAAGTCGGTTGGATAAATAAGGGTTCCGTTTGGGTTAAATGGAGCACCTCACAACGCTTACGCTACCTGTGAACATAATTTGCATGTCATTTAATACAGATCACCAAGCAACCCATGACACATTTTGAGGCACATTTCTTATTGCTAATCATCTGTCACATTGTTTCCTGCTTTGTAAACAAGCTGTAGTGACTGTCAGCGCCCTGTGTGTGTTTCAATGGATTTATCACCAGCTTGAAATCACTGCAGCATTCGAACCACTGTTCACCTTGTAATTAAATTAAGTAAATGACATTCTTAACCAAGGGCACTCGTAAAATAAAACATTAAATGTCAATTCTTGTTGTTGTCATGTTTTTTCAATAGAAACAATATCTTACATAAGGTGGAAAGCATGCACAAAGAAAACTCTCGATTTTAACAAGGAAGCCATTATTTAAAGGAGGTATAATATAGTCATGTATTTTTGGTGGTATGCCCTTTCATGATAATTATGATATATTTGTTATTTTCTAAGGTGCAAAACTTTGTCAGCATGTGCAGAGCATATTCAAAATGTCTTTAAAAAGTATTTAGACATTATCTCATGTAAGCATCTTTGATATGCAATTTTCTTTGGCTTCTCACATCATCTCCTTCTGACAGTGGCGCACTATACCACTGAAACGGCAGGTAAATCTTCATCATGTCTATTTCTTGCCATTTTAATGTCAATGTTGTCATTAATAATGATAGAATTTATTTAAAGAAGAATGCGAAGCATCAGATCTGCTTGGAAATGAATCAGGAACTTTAATTTTCTCTTTCCTTTTTTTTTAATTCTTTTGTTCCTCATTTCAGATTTGACAAGCTAACTTCTGTTAACTATGCATAAGTTGTCATATATAAAACATTTCATATTTTTATCCCAGTATGAAAGTTTAAATGTGACTCTTCCTTTTATTCTTCATAGTGCTTCCTGTGCGCGCGCACACACACACACACACACACACAAATTTAAGAAATACATACGTACATAAAGTGCATTTAGTTACTTGCAACTCCACAATGGCACGTCAAATTTTTCCTTTGCAGACCATAAATTCCAGCACACAATTCATATGATGATATAATTTAAACACGAGGTGTGGAACATCCCACAATCCTACATCTACTAAGGATTTGCATTTTCCGTGTTACGCCGGAGACGGAGCAAGGGAAGAGAGGGCACAAGGGGGATCCATTTAAATCTCCAGTAGCCTTCACCTATTCATACATAGCAGCCAAAGAAAGTTTGAAAGAATTTCTTTTTTATAAGAAGGAGACAGGAGATGGGTACATTAAATATCTCCTT
Source organism: Mormyrus iriodes (assembly GCA_011763525.2). Taxonomy (NCBI): domain Eukaryota; kingdom Metazoa; phylum Chordata; class Actinopteri; order Osteoglossiformes; family Mormyridae; genus Mormyrus; species Mormyrus iriodes. The sequence goes on along the minus strand of JAAGVU020000015.1, from coordinate 2,721,335 downwards.
TTTATTATGGGCCGAAAAATACCTTTACTGTCATGACATTTGAAGCACTATACCTTGGCATTCTCCCATGAGTTCCTCCACTAGAAGTTTGATTTTCCTGGCAAATGGAAAAATAAATAATGAATAATAAACAAACATACCAGTAATTGTGGAAAAATTAACGTTTGATTTCCCTTCTGTGTTTATTGAATCCTATATTACTGCACACTTAGAAGCTTACTATTATTAATTTTGATTATTCATATTCGGGGAGCACCCATCCAAATTAGGGCTTTGATCCAAGATCCATGAGGCACAAGGCTAGCATGGACGGGATGTGAGATCAACACAGGACACTTAAACGCACAATCACACACAGTTGCACCCAAACATACACCCACCCACACACTAAATATGAGTCCCTCATTCACCGAAACTAGACAGAGGTTGAAAAAAAATGGCCTGAACGTAATCCGTGTGAAGACAGGGAGAATACACACTATCAGGCCTTCAGCTTATTCCACCGTCCCGGAGCTGTGTGGTGGTTATGTGGAGTTGCAGTTTTCCTCCCAGTCCCTAGGGGCACCCTATAAGCCATGTGGTCACGCAGTAATGGGTAAGGAAAGGTGCACGTGTTCGCTGTGTCAGTGAAACTGGCTACTTCTCTGCTTCAAAGTCATTGTGAGTTGCTATTTTAAGTTACTGTTGATAGCTTGGTAAATGTGAAGGAATGTTGATAATATAGGACGGTGTGTGGCTCAGTGGGTTTGCGGCCTACTTCTGTGATCGGGATGCCTTCGGATTCGAGCCCTGGCCTCTGCGGAATATTCACATCTTCGTTGGCCTCTTGAGCAAGGCCCTTAACCCCCTGAAATGTTCCAGGGCCGCCAGGTGGATGGCTTACTCTGTGCTCAGAGCCCTCACAACTGTGTATGTGTGTCTCAAAGGAGAGCAAGATATGGTATGCAAATAGAAGCGTTCCAGCCTACCTGCACATGGCAGATAAAGGGTCACTTCATTATTACAATAGGCTAAGTCATCCTGTCATACTTTTCTGAACCTATTCTCCAAATTGAGATGGGTTAACGTGACACTGTTGATGCCCTGACAACAACATTAATTCACATTAATAGTAAGAAAAAGTCAAGTAAGGGAAATAAAGCACATTGTGCCGAGAATTTACATGAAAACAGATTCGGATGAACCTTTGAAATTCCTTCCTATATAATTAAATCCACGTTAAACATGTTGTGCGTACTTTTTCTTGCTATCCAACGCTCTTGCCATGCACTACCTCCTTTTCGTTTGGACACATGAGAGGTCATCTATGGCGTTCAGTGTTCCAACATACTTATAAAGGAATGATTTATTCAATAGAAATGAGGTCAGGCGAATGACTGTATTGATTTCCTTATACCCCGATCTGTTGAATAGTAAACATTCAAGCCCACACAAGATTTCATATACAGTATACAGGTTTCAGCTGTAAGACCAGCTGTAGTTGAAACCTGTCGTGATTCTGTATAACGTGGTTAACCGTAATTGTGTGATATATGCACACCCTATAATCAATCTTAAAAACGTTTATCTTTCATGCATAAATAGAGGTTCCAAGCACCTCCCAGGTTTCCTTTGGGTAATTCCGGTTCTTTCCCTGCCTCTAAAACATGTGGTTAGGTGACCTGTAGTCCCTAAATTTGGCATAGTGTGTTATTGTGTGTCTGTTTGCACCCTCCAATGAAGTGGCATCCTATCTAGGGTGTTCCCTGGCTTGTGCCCTTCGCTACCCGGGATAAACTGTCTCCCCTGAGACCCTGTACTGTATAATCAGCGGGAAGATGGATGGATATAGTTATACAGAAAGACACTTTTAGATACAATTGTGGCTTTGAACTTGTCCATGCAGTGATCAATCAAAGACGGCATGTCTCATGCAAGGATATTTTTCACATGAGAGTAGATGATCCTCAGTAAATCTGTAAAACTAAAAAGATAAACTAAAGATAACTAAGCAGATAAACACGCAAGCTGTTCATCAAGCATCACCTAGATGAGAGTTTGTCATTTGCTCGTCTTCACTTTTTTTTATTTTTGAACTAACTTGCTGAAGGTACCAGAATCTTCAAGAGGTAAAACTTTGCTGGGTTTGACTGATTTTACAAAGTTTCGGAGACTGACCTAGACCTTCGTTAACTATCGTTCTTAGCTTTCATCCTCATTAATGAACAGAAGATGAAGCGAAGATTCCCGACTTTCTCAAAGCGATGCCTTTCCACAGTGGCGGGCTAAATATAGCAACCCACACATGACATTGAAGTAGTCAAGGGCGTACGATTTATTCGGAATATAAGCCGAATGAAAGAAATTCAGTGAAGATCTCACATCATTTGATTATACTGTAATGTACAAGTTGTAAGTTTCTCTTAGCGCCAGCTCAATAAATTAATAAATTCATAAATAAGATACTTTATAATCTCTTGGCAAATGATTGATGTCCTGTCATTGCGTGATATATGCTTATATGCTTCAGGGAACATCTTCATCTGAGGTGTATTTGTTGGAACACAACACTGGAATTGTAATAAAATTAATCTTTTTCATGACATACATCACTATTAAAATGCCCTACTTTTTTATGCATAATTGCAAGCACAAATGTTTGAAGACATAAATGTCATCACGTCTGGTAGATTTTTTTTCTTTTGTTCATAGTTGTTGTTAAAAAAGAAAAACAGTTTATTTCTAGGGCTGTAGTTTGTCTGGGTCTCTCCTTCTTCCACTGACCGTCCGCATTGTTCCTCATCAGTGTGATCCATCTGTGAATTGAAGAATATATTGGCATGCCACCGCGAAGGCTGAGGGCACCTTTGAAACGCAGACAGTAAATTGGTTTCCTGATGAAGTGCAATCTACTTTTTTGAAAATAATTGGTAGGCAATTTTTTTTTTGTTTAGATGGGAATTAGAAGCATAATAAAAGGAAGTACTGATAATACGTTCAGCAATCCAGAAACCCAACTTTTCAATTCAACTGGCAAAGATAAAGGTTAAGGAGCAACAGAGGATTAAAAAAGAGAGAAGCTACCCAGTGTCCACGACTGAGCCAATTACATCGAAGTTTTAGGCCTCGATGTGTCCTCCTTCCCCGTCTCCATGCGAAAAATGCAGTCAGAGCTTGATTTAATCGACACACTAGAACAAAAGCATTATGTTAAATTATAATTGGTACATTTACAGCAAACCTTATTGATGGTGACAATAATAATATTGATAATTATAATTTATCCTATTTCCAGTTTTCCACATGCCACTCTTTCAGTTGCCTCCACGTGGGGCAAATGCCTCGGCTGGGGCGAGGAATTCTGCAACCACTGAATATTGTTATTATTCAGTCTGTTTTTGCCCTGCTCAGCAAGTCGAGCCAGGATGTACCTGTTGTTATAATAAATCTACAATAACATGTCAGCAACTGGACATGTGACCTCAATTTCATTTAAAGCCCTTTATTGCAAATGAAAATCTGCCAAACGCTTAATCTTTATAGACTGGAGGGGTCCCGATGTTATTTTGACTGCTCTGTAGTCAGGTTTGTTGTACAGCTATCTGCTTAAATCTATATACATATAGACAAATAAACAAATGAATAAACAGATAAATGAATGAATGAATAGATAATAAACGAAATTCATTAACTGCTTTCAGAACATACCAGAGCGCTTACTTATTTTCAAAAATATTTGCATAAATGGTAAACGTTATCTATCTGTCTGTCTGTCTATCTGTCTGTCTGTCTGTATGTTTGTTTTAATAGGTCATTCTTAGTAAACAGTGTCTTTTATCAAAGAAACTGGTGATGGAAACATCTGTACAACAATTAAGATCATTCGCTTTATTTTACCAAATCCCAGTAATGGCCTGCAAGTGCAATTGTTGACATAATAGCAGTGAACAAAATCATTATGCTGCAAGTGAGATTAGGCCATGTGTTGATCCGCCACCATAACGAAATGAAAAGTGCTTTTAATACAATGTACCAGCTAAATCCCTGTTCAAGTCCTTGTCATTGCTAGTATTTTGTGATATCTAATGTGCAGCGAAGCAGGGCCCTTCTGAGTCTAAGGATTTCAGTGAGAGATTTACTAACAGCTCAGTAACAGCGAGCAGCTGTGTCCATTACAGTAGCACACTGAGAATTTATTCCGTCGTCTCAAGCCTGAGAAATCACAGCCATCTTCCCATTGGTGGCATTTCCTCTTCAACAGAATGTGAGGACATATATTAAAGTGAGCAAAATGCATAACTTACTTTATTTTTTTACCCGCTAGAGTAATCGCTTAGTGACTGGTTATAAGAAATGAAAAACATTCAGAGGATGTTTTTTTGGAGATTAACGAAGATCGGCATGTTGAAATTGGTTCAGACAGATGGTTAACAACAGGTTTACAGATCGATGCAAAGAGGATTTGTATCAGCTAATGGACAGCACGCCCAGACCATTGTATGTTACTCTAGATTTGTATATTGATTTACAATGACAGAACAACATATGGATAAGAATATGATACTGGATATTGAAGTTTAACAGCACCAATGTTGGTCTATGTGCATCTACCGGATCTGTAGGACAATCGATTGTACATTAGCCCGTCTTCCGAACAATTAAAATCTGGCTCCATCCCTTAAAAAAGGTTTGTTTCTTTGATCATTATTTTTAATGCTTTTTGTTGCTGTTTTTCCACTCGCTTGCCAAGCGCGTGTTCCGACGAACAAAGTTAGCAGTCAACATTTATTAAACTGCTCATAACTGGTTTATGTCACTGGTTTATGTATGTATTTTTAAATATTTGATACGGAGGTCACATTCCACTAAGAGGAACGTGTTTTCAGTCTCCTGGCTGATGACTTCACCGTTTGTGCATCCAGACAGGCTTCTTATATTTTCTCATCGCTGTTGTTTTTAACAAAGGAAAGATCCAGAAGGCCAAATTTATTACATTAGTGCTCAGCTGACAGTTGCATTCTGTTTCTAAAGTAATCTTTGCGTTTCACCTTCTTTTTACCCCTCATCTAATTTCATCAGTTAAAATGATAGCTGACCCTTACTCCTTCAGTAGACTATTCTACTGAGCAGTCTGTTAGCCCTGACTGATTGAATTCATTCTTTTTAAGCTTTAATGGCCCATATTCTTTGTAAAAGATAAAAAAAAAACAAAAAAACATTTGTTGTATTTTTTATTCTGTGATTTGCTTGCAACATCTGCATGGATTTTATTTTTGTGCATGACATCAGAGCTCATTTATAAGAGTTTGTTTTCTGAATAGATTACAGACAGGGCAATAAATTATGCAAATGAAGTATTATTATCTCCGTGGTGATGCGAAGAAATCTGCTCAAATATAGAAACTCACCTGTCCACACGTAGGAGAAAAGGTGCCTTGTTTTGTTTTTATTGATGACGCCCACGATTTTCTCATTTCCATCCTGCCCCCTCAGCGAAAATCCATTGTGATTTACGATTTTTCACAATACTTTTGTTTATTCACGTTAAAAATGGCTTAATGCAAATAAGTAAGTAAGCCGGCAGATATGCATATTACGTGGCACATGTTTGCAGGGAGCTATTGAAATGATGAATACATGTTATCTGTCAGAGTATAAGAGTCTATTTGTAAAGACATTTATAAAGCATCTAAGTCTGGCAATGCTATTAGCTCACATTTTCACCCTAAGCTGCCACGCCAAGTATTCTGCCCTAGAATCCAGGTGCTTTCTGAATTTGTCAGTGTCTCTTGAACCTTGCATGCAAATCACCACGTCGTGCCTTTTCATAGTCTAGCCATGATCGAGGAAGAACTAACAGTTATGCAGATATTAAGATGCTCATATCCTGAATACCGATACGTTGAATTAATCGTGCTGTGAAGTTTTACGTTGGCCGGCAACGGACATGGCAGGTGGTGATTCTGTTTTGCAAGCCCTTAAATTATTGCAGTAACTTGCTCTCCGTCTGTTTATCAGTCCTGCAAAGTCGCTGTGTGATGCCTGTTTCCTTATCTACGGGAGTAATGTGTATTCCAAACCATCATCGTTGGTCACGATAAAAAAAAAAAAAGAAGACCTGAGGATAGATTGAGTAGAAGAGGAGGAGTGAAGAAGCTTGAACCTCAGATTAGTGCCTTGTATCAGCGTGGGAAGAATGCATGTCTTCTGTAGCCTCCTTCCTCAGGAGCCGTCATGGCAAAATAGCACAAAGAAACTACTTTGTTCTTGGACAATGACGAGAAGGAAGCAGGGATGACATTAGCCGAATAGACATTGTGGGTGATGATGATTTGTCTTCATAAATTAAGCTCAGCTTAAATAAATGCTATTCGAGGCAACTGACTGCTGGGTTAGAGGCAAACGTGATTAGGGATTAAGGTTGTTCTCACCCAGGGAGTAAAGCATTAAAGACAGAGCGATCTGAGCGTTAGTGGAGGACACAGGGTAACGGACTTGTGTGGTGCACAATAAATAACTCTGACATGCAATAACTCATCAAAATTATGCAACCATCTGCTTTTTGCATGCCGGTGTAGCATGGTCCCAGCTCATTTCAGGGACACTTGTGTACATGAGCTTGCAAGGGGGACATGCATAGCCCTAACCTGTGTGAGACTGCATTCCAGAGCACCAAGACACCATGGTCCAGAACTGATTACTGTTTATTACTTAGAATGGATTTTAAAAAATATTATAGATATATATCTTCATATAGTCAACTTTTGATTCATAAATATAGATTTTGTAAAAGATCTTTTATTGACATTGTCAATATTATAAACCTGTGACCCTTTCCTTGGAAGATGGATGGATGGATGATAAAACCTAAGTAAAATCTCTCTGTATGCACAGGTGATATAAATTTATGGTATAGACATACACAGATACACACACCATGCAATGCATATACTTTAATTTAATGTTTAGGTGAGCACACAGATTTACACACACACCATTTGGTCAGTTAGGCCATTTTACTGTCATGCAGTGAAACCACCTTCTTCGTCTCCATTTATACCCCATTTTATTTCACATTCACTCCACCCTATGGCATGAAATGAATTCACTGCGGTGATGTCACCAAGCTGAGCGAGTGTTGCCGTGGTCGCCTGGTGTTCTTAGCGGAGCGTCCTGATTGGTGGGTGTACCTGGGGTCAGCGTTACTTAATAGTGCCTGAGACACACCAGTCACACTGGCATGAATCCCCATCGATTTCTGCCGTGGCTGTGGCTTTAGGGGTGGCCCTGGTCTGACAGATTATATGTGTACAATAAGTCCATTAGTGCAGTGGGTGGCCCTGACTCATTTACCCGGCCCATTCCAGGGGACCCCATCCAGACTGGCGAACAGTTTTTATGCACTGACACATAATTGTGATGTAGGATCTTAGTGGCCCATTTTAAACAGCGTAAATAACACAGACCATTCGGCTCACAGCCATACATGCAGGTTTTGGGTGGTTATTTATGAGTGGGCGAGGTGGGGGACTTTAATTCCCCCTTCCCACATGCACATAATTCAGGGGTGGGGGGTGGGCAGAAGGGCACATGATATTATTATGCATTAAAGTTGTTTTTATGGCTACATTTATAACCCCTTGTAGAAGGGTTTTCCATCTGAAATACTCCTAAAAAGCAGCACGTGGATACAAATAAATACATATATATGTTAATGAGTAGGTTGTCTGGGAAAATTTCAAGATAAAGGGAAAGGAAAGTGGAAAAAAGCAGGCTGGGTGGACGTGCCATACAGAGGAAATCAGCCCATATAAGTGCAGAGTGGCATGTCTGTTTGAATGGCTTTTTATGCTAAGTTGGTGATGAGTCTGGCTTTGCCCATTTGTTGGTTGCCATGGGAATAGCTAGAGCAGAGACTCTGCAGAAAATCCTGGCGCGTGTGGTATCCTTTTATGGGATGTCAAAAGGAGGCGCGCCGCTCGCTGAGTTTAAGGGACGTACCACTTTGTGCTTTTACAATACGCGCTCATTTTGGGCAAAGAGATAAGAACCTGGAAAAAAGGCACGATGTTCAGACCTGAGGAAGTTTTCACAGGGAACGTTAAGAAGGAGCAGGGAGCTGGCGGCGCATTACGGATATTAGGCGGAGTGGCTGAGTAGCTCAGGACATGGAGGCCTGGAGTTGTCATGTTTCACAGTCAGTTTGTAACAGGGAACACATACTGTCACCCTACTCGTCAGGCAGAAATGCAAATAAAAACTGTAGAAAACACCAGGAATCTACACTCTCACGACCGCAGAAATGCACGTCTGCTACAAAAAATAAAATAAAAATTACACACTTCAAGATGCAGACAATAACTTTGGAATCCTGAAGGACACTGTTCTGGAAAGCTCTACCTTCTACATGAGATGAGTCATTACTTGCATGAATAGCTCTGACAGTGAATCACGTATTCTGTGTTTCTATAGGTGATTGGAAACCTCAGAAGTTAGTGTTGACATAGGTAATTATTTATTTGAGAAACACACAAAATAAGTTCACCACATCAAGGTGTGATAAAGTTTACCGAAGCCCTCTGATTCTCTTTATGTTCGTTAGCTATGATTTCTGCTATGCCAGAGAGACATTTAATTTGACCTGCATTTCATTAGGCTACAGAACAGAATATTTTTAGCCCAGAATTCTCTGTGAAGGACATTTAGAAGTTGATTCGGGCCTCATTATGGCAATATTTGTGTTACCTTTTATAGTTGTCAATTTTCTGAAAGAGTTCATATCGGAGCTCCACCCTCCAGCGAGAAACATGTCACTTCAATGAAAACATGGCGCTGATCTCCCTCCCCCCCGCCTGCAGTGATGTACAGATTTTAATCAGTGTCAGCTTTCAACAAACACAATTAAAATGAAGCGTTATTAAGTAGGAACTGTTTGAGATCTTAATGTTTCAAAAGGAATTAGCATGCTCGCCACCCGACCAGAAAGAGGACAGAAATAAGGCATTAGGAGTCTAATTTGAGTTGATGCTTTTAATTATTGTTTTAAAGTTTTTAAAATATTTCGGCTTGCTTTGACTCCTTTCTTTTTTCCCCCATCCTCTGAGCAGACGTAAATCCTAATCTCTTCATAAGTGGCGTGTACTGACAGAATGGCTGGGTCTTATTATAAATCAGCATTTTTATGAGAAAGTGACTTTGAGGGTGATGAAATAACGTCCCGTTTGGATATCTCTCAGGGCGTGTTCCGGAACAGCTTCATTTGAATTCCCTCCATTGAACATGCAGCACGTGGCGATGAGTGACAGCATGAGGCCTGCAGCTCATTGGCTGAAATACCCTGGAAGGTTATTTCTTCCTTTCTGTCTCTGCTCACCGTTTTTAGCATCAGTGCCAATATTGTTATCTTTTGATGTTTTTTTTCGCACCTGCCTGCATGCGATTTCCATCGCGGTCGCAACATGGCGGGGATCCCCAATGTGTGACAGCCAAGCAGGAAAGGGGGATTCGCTGACCTAGCCGCATGACACGTGATTAGATCTGAGGTGACCGCAGACAGAGAATGAGAATTCCTGCGACGTCCAACAGATACGGCCGGGAATGTCATTTCCCTGTTGACGGGCAGATTGCCGAGGCAAAAAGGGGCATGGGGTGAGGGGGGGGGCAGACCGAGGGCAGAGACATTGCTGTCCTGATGCAGGCACCCTCCAATCGAAAGTAAATCGAAAGAGACAGGCTTGGGCTGAAATGCGAACTGACTCGCTCCCCCTTACGCGAGATGACTTTTGTCAGTATCCTGTACTGGGCGCAGATTCTGGGCTTTGGCTGGGTGCAGAGGGCAGAATTTCAGTTCAGAGTTCAGTCACAACCAAACCTCTTCTTTCATGTGGCGCAGTAAAGGGGGGGTTATGGACTCGCATCCAAATCTGATGCTCATTTTATCACCCACCTCAATTAAAATGCACGTTACTCATGAGAGCAGATCCTGATAAGCGCTGTTGTTGTTTATTCTCCTTGATGTCATCAAGTAAACAGACAATAAGGATAAGGAATACGGACAGCAGGCTGTCCGCTTCCAAACGCGCACGTATCTAAAGTTTCTAACCAGTCGCGTCGTTAATATACATGCACAGTAGAGAAGCTACAATAAACCAGCAATATTTCAGCATATCAACATGAGTTCCTTTACACGTAACCTTACAAAACATCTGAAACCTAATGCGATGTGCAACAGCTACTACCGGTTTCATGCAGCTACCCAGAACGTACGTTCCGTGAGGACGTCTTAGGCTGGTGCATTTAAATAAATGATGTCACAGTTAAACGTTAGAAGCCAAACCAATATCTATTGACATAAAGTGCCAAACAAGTCTAACAAAAATGGAAACGGAGCAAAATATGTAACACAAATGTTCAGACATCTGCACCCAGCGTTCTGTGCCTTTGCTTTGAGATCATGTTTTCTGTGTGCCTTTTGTTCAGAAAGACAACTTAGATGAACTTAGAGAAAAGCTGGGTTACTTTAGACATCATGGGACAATTTTAGCATAGTATATAGGTTTAGGACTTATCCTATGCAACGCATTCTATCTTGAATTCAACCTCTATTAAAACAATAAATAAATAAAATTAATAGCATGATTTAGCCATACGGCAGCCAAGGCCTTCAAGCATCCAAAACAAACGCAACGTAAGACTTGTTTTCTCAATGATATCTGAAAATAGTAAATAGGCAATAGTGGCCCATGTAGGCGTTTTTAAAAAAAACTGGTGTCGTGTGAAATAATTTAACACGTCGCGCCCAAACTTAGCATTAAACACCGTTAGAAGAAACTGCAAAAGGTGAAATACTTTGAATGATTCTGAGTAAAGCAGTGAGATTCGATAAGAGCAGTGTGTTTCAAGGGAATGTGGGGAAGGACTTGTTGTTAAAAAGAGGATTTTAACATCCCGCTTTGACGGTTTTTTTTTTCCTGGAAAATAAATAACATTCCCTAAGAAAGAATAAATAATCAGCATCCCGGCAGGACTTAGCGGTCAAAGCTACACATGCTCTTTGACATGACACTGCTGCACAATGCATCGGCTTCTGTTCTCAGCTTGGCAGACATACCTTCATCAACCTAGAATTTCATACCAGTATTTGTTTATGCTGTCCAAGTAAAGAAATCACAGTGTAAGCAGGCACTGAGTTGCAGTGTCCTGGCTAGAGGTTAGAGCTGCACTGCAATCCTGGACTCTCCGGCAGCACCTGCGATTGGGGGTTAATCAAAATGCATTTTAAACGAGGTGCTCTTGACGGGGGCTGACGGCGCTCAATGCCATGTGTGGTGCTGCGTGCTTCAGACTGGGTGTAGAAATGTTTCTTAGGGGACTGGAGAGAAGTGACAGGGCCGGAGGCTCGGATACATACACACATGCACATAAAATCAGAATCGGATCTATTTGCCTAGTATGGTGTCACACACAAAGGGAATTCATCTCCGCCAGTGGCTCTCATGCAGTAAATACACAGATAAGACAAGATAACAGTCACATGCCGTCCAGATGATATATACAATGTGCTTGTATCATTGCTAAATGTATAAAAAGTACATGAAATAAACACAATCTGTACGATACCATACAATAAGTACAATGAGTTATTTACTACAGTGAGGTATTGTATGGTGATGGGGGTTGGGGGGTAACGATGAGAAAGGAATACAGGCAAACTAATGCAGTTCATGTGAGAAATAGAACTACTGTATCGCTAACAGGATTACTGAAATGTCTCGAAAAAGTTATGGGGTAATTAATAAATTATCCTAATACAACACAGATATTTTACAATGCAAAACAACAGCACAACGGCTCTTTCAAGCAAGGATAATTAGGGGAGATCCTCCAGCTGAGTTGCATTCATATGTCGTTATAATCTTAAGCACGATAATAATCCCACGGCTGAGCATGACTTGAAGCTGGTCTCCGGAACTTGCCATTTGTTCACCCTTCCGCTCTGAGGCATTAGGCGCCATCTAACAATTTACTTTGCATGCCCAAGGGAGGTGCCATGTGTAGCCTTTGCTAGACTAACAGAACTGAAGATGCAAGACATGAGATTGGGCGCGTGAAGCGTACCAATCACAAGACATGCTAGATTCGTTCAACCTTCACACTGTCGTCTGGAAAATAATCCACCGTAAAAAATAGTGGGTCTGCGGAAGCCTTTGTTTTTGTATTGCTGTTAATGCACAAAGCATAATGCAAGCAGCAAGCAATGAATCCACATGCTATTGATGTGGTTATGGGGTTCCAATATTTATATCTAAACACTAAGTGGTTTTTGTTAAAAAAATATATATAGTACAGGGTAGTGGAATTAATATGTCCTAAAATCATTTTTAATTCTCATATCTGTTAAAATAAAGAATTGCAGTGCATTATTACTGTTGATACGTAAGTTGTACCATGCAATGACGCTGCAGTTTGTTGTTAGATTGGCCAATAGAAATTAAGTTATATATACAGACAGTACCAGTCAAAACCTACATTTGCATTTGCCTCTGTTCTAGCCGTCAGTTACCTTATAGTAAGAGGCCTCCATGCAATGAAGTTACATGCACGATACATATCAAATATTGCGATGACCAAGAGAAGTGTTCAATATCTCAAAATTTAAGACTCTTTAAAATAGCCCCCTTTGGCTTCGATGGCAGCATTGCAGACTCTTGGCATTCTTTCAGCCAGCTTCCGGTTGTAGCCACCTGGAATGCTTCTCCAACAGTCCTGAAGGAGTTTCCACAAGTTCTGGGCACAAGCTGGCTACCTTGCTCTTACTCTTCGATCCAACTCATCCCAAGCCAGCTCTGTAGGGCTTACGTCAGGGGATTGTGGGGCCAGGTCATCTCTCACAGCACTCCATCTCTTTGCTTGTTCACAAGATGACACTTATTGCCTGACCTCGAGGTTTGCTGAGGGTTGTTGTCTTACTAAAAATCAAATGATTTTCAGTAGGTATGTCCAGACTTTTGACTGGTACCGTACATCACATATTAGGCTACACAGTTGCGGCCTACTGTACTACTCTACCTTCAGTTTCGTATGCAATTCAGTTTACATTTTGCTAAAATTCTGCAAAACAATTCCCCAGACTGTTAAGTTTTTGCACAAAAGTGGGTTTTATGAACTGGGCAGCGAACAGCATATTTTAATGCTGGTGTTGGGCCATGCAGATGTTGTAATAGACAGCATTATAATAGCATTTCAAATAAAATGTGCCCCCTTCATTTTACCAGTGTAACAGCCAGGATGATTATAAATGTTACCCCAAGTCCTGGAAGACTGACAAAAAAAAACTGTAGAAATGCATAATGAGATTCGAAGTTCTTACATTTCAAATTTTTAGGTCTCGTCTGATCACCTAACATGCGATTACTTTATAGCAGGGGATTAACTTTACTGTGAGGAGCCCTGTATCATAGGTATGTTTCTGTACTGTAAGAAGCTTAAGAGGGAGTGTGTCCTGGATAATAGCCTTATGTTGTTTTATACACTTTAATTTTTCAAATCTGTTCTCAGACTTTTTAAAAACTGATGTCACATTCATAGGTAATCTTAAACAGGAATATTTCAGCTCAACTCTGAAGATGTAAAACTTCAAATTACAAGCTCTTCCTATGAATTTAAAATACAAGATCCGCCTGTCTTGCCGTGCCAAATCTCACAGCGCCCATATTAAATCATTAGATATAATATTCTAAAAGGCAAAACTTTCTGATTTTATTGGTTGAGGGTAACAAACCGGTTTTGTTATGCATTGTTACTTATATCAACCGCTTAAAAACATTGCAGAAATCCTGAACACAAAATCTCAAATTTTAAATCCTTTCACCTGTTTTCCTAAAACGCAAAGCTTGCTATTCCAGATCAAAGACTGCTTTTATAAGTATGAATCCCCAATAGCATACGCACAGGGACTTAATAATAATAATAATACTGAATTGCTAATTTAATTATTAAATAATTATTAAGTAATTAAGACATTTCAGGTGCCTCCATAAAAAGCAATTATGTAACTTGAATGTATTGTTTTAGCAGCAAATTGCATGATATAAATGGAAATCTGTGACATTTTATTTCATGGTGAATTTCATGGTAAGGCGAAGTTTTATATCTATGGTGAAGTTGCTGCAGGACAGAGTGATTATGGGCAACAGCGTACAATTTTATAGTTATATATGGTGCAGACATTTTCTTAAAAGCACAGTACTCCTTTGTTCAGCATGTCCTGTGATGGGCTAGCATCCAAGGCAACATATTTCCCTGTTCTGTGCTGACTGAGACTGGATAAGCAACTGGCTGATGAGATCCCTGATAGTTTTATTATATTTTAATCCCTTTTTCATTAAACGTAGGCTGACCAGGATGGTTTGATTTTATGTTCATATTTTAAGTATTAATTATAATAAGATTTCCAGCATTATGTCCACTTGACTGTGGAACACCCTGGATTGGATGTTTAAAGTCTAGTGGCATTTTAGAAATTGTATAAATCCAAAAATTTTAAGAAAAAAAAACATGTATATTCTAGTATATTCCATACCCCCTTTCGCTAAATTACAAACAAATGGAAAAGTATGAGGTAGGGCTGGGCAATTAACTGAAATTAAATTTCAATTAAGACTTTGACGTCCAACAATTATCAAAGAAATAAAATCAAGATAAAATGATTATTGTGGCGCATTTCATATCGCAGTGATGCTCCCATTTTGTCTTGGGTTATAAGTCCAGCGCACCCCTTTCCAGCCACTTTTTATTTGTCTCTCAGTTGAATTTAATTTAAAGTTTAAGGAAATCCACTGTAAAAAAAGTTCAATAAATGCATAATATTTCCAAAGTCAACTATTAATCGTGTAAAAAAAAAAAAGCAATCTCAGTATTGACCAAAATAATCATGATTATGATTTTTCCATAATCGACCAGGTACAAGTTTCCCTTGTATATAGAAACTAAATTAATGTAGTATGCAGTTTAATGAAAAACAGTAAAAGAGAGATGTTCAAAGTTTAAGAGTGTCAATAAAGAATAATCTGGAAACTTAGTAGCGGGCCAACCATGGTGAACATCAAGTAGTGTCCAGACATTTTAAAAATCAATGCAATCCATTTCTTTCAGCATTCCAACTGCATTCAAAAAATATGAAGGTTGCTTATGAAGCAAACAATCTGTCTACCTTCTTGATATCTTATGCCAAAGATTCAGTACAAAATAGCCGTCCGTACCCCTGTTTTGTAACACAAATATGATCATATTTATCCTCCTCCACTGTGTCTGTCAGCAGTCTGTTATGTAGTTTGGACATCGTCCCAGTTAAAAGTAAGCAATTACATTTGTACATTCCGTTAGGATAACTACACCATCTGCTACCCTTGAGGAAAATGAGATGAGTGGCACTGTGTAATATTGTTATTAAGTAAAGGATTCACACTGAAAAAGAAACACAGCACTTTGTCAGACGCCCGCCATTTTGCCTCCTTTGAGTGGGTCGGGTTTAATACACAACACATCACAGCAAATAAGCACATGGAATGAGGTGCTCCTTAATAAGGTGATTCCCCACCACCCAAGAAATGAGCCGAATGCCGCTCGTAGAAGGTGCCAGCTGCTTAAAGTGCAAGCATTCATTGTTGACACGTAATAGATTTTTACTAAAGTATCTAATCCAGCAGAGTCAGTGAACTTCCCCCCCACCCCCACTCCACAAAGCCAACTCTCCACCACTGAACAATTGAGACAATTTGTTTTCTCTTTATAAAAGTTCGATGCAAGCTCTGGGGAATCGAAGGTTGATTAATTCAGTGGCCTAAAAT
The DNA here is from genome assembly GCA_011763525.2 of Mormyrus iriodes. NCBI lineage: Eukaryota > Metazoa > Chordata > Actinopteri > Osteoglossiformes > Mormyridae > Mormyrus > Mormyrus iriodes. Next base: position 2,705,508 of record JAAGVU020000015.1, on the reverse strand, counting down.
TTATTAACAGCTGTTCAAGAATATCTTGTCACAGCAGTCTCCTTTGTATGGTTAATGTGGTTATTATAGGAATAAAAGCCAGCAGAATGCCACCTTTCAGGGTAACAATGGCGCCGTGTTTTAAGACTGGAATATTTTAGGCAGTTATTGTCTCTCATAATATCCAGAGTGGAGTGCTACATTGTTCTTTGATCTTCTTTTTAATGGATGGGAAACTGCTAATCATTCAGGTGTCCAGCAAAGTTTGGGAAAGATGAAAACGACGGTGAGGAAAAATATGAGAGGTAGTTTATGTTTAATTTCAAAGCTAATGGCAGCTTTTTAATGCCTTCAATTATGTTACCATTTGATCTTGATATCTGCTGAACCACGTTCGCCGTGCATTCGAGTGACTGCTGACGGATGTGCTAAGGAAAATATGGTAATAGTTTCTCTTCTCAATTAGCTCATTCTTATTATTGGCAGAATCCTCATTATAGCAAGCACAGGTTATTTGCTCCGCATATCCTACCCCTGGCCTCCTCGCTGAAAATAAGCCCAAAACCCTTTCAAAAGGAAAAAAAATGAGAGTAAGGTACTACCAGTGCTACTACTGCTGATTGTCTTATCATTGCTATTATCCATCCATCCATCCAGTGTGATGAGAATTATTATTATTATTATTAGTAGTAGTAGTAGTAGTATTTGACGATATGAGTTGAATGAGTTTAGCAGTGAGTATTTGCTCAAATGCGCGATGATGTCAGAAGGGAAGCAAGTTCCCTGCAGAGGCTGCAGGTCAGGTCAGGACAGACAGGCCTCACAATTCAAAACCATGTATGTCCATGACGCCGGCATATTTACCGCCGCCACGCGTATAGCTTATATCATTCATGGTGATATGTTTGCGTTCCACGGCAGCCCTGGGGACAGACCAACGTGTAACATGCTCTCAGGTGAGCAGCCCGAGGCGCTTTTCCGTACGGCGGCTGCCGAAGCACGTATGAAGCGACCATCTGTGAGGGGTCCCTGTCAGAGGCTGATGAGTGCCGTGCAGCAGGCGAACACTCAGCGATAAATCACGCGCCTATGAGGAGCCAGATTTTTACATTTTAGCCCTGCATTAATTTCCTACTGCCAGGGAATGACATAGATCAGGTAACTAATGCCCTGTCCTGTGACAAGCACAGCGCAGAAACACCCGTCCACTGAAAAAACAAGACATACAGGCACTGGCCAGAACGAGAGAGCACCACAAAGCACATGACCCATCGGAAAGGTGTATAGCCGCATGGAAACACTCTCCTAAGGTGAGAGGTATTCCAGCTTTCTGGTAAAGCAAAGCTATATTAGCCCAGCTGCCATCCCGTCCTGGTTGTCCCTGGCCTTACGCCCTGCGCTAAGCTTCAGTGTCACCTGCAGTGAGTAAGTGGTTATGCAATATGAATGGATGCAATTATTTTGTAATGAAATAATGAAAAGAGCATGTCTCTGCTTGTAGCTATGTCGTCATTTTTATTTGACATACGTCAAATTTTCTAACACCTCACATAGCTAGGACTCTAAATATCGGGGGTAAATATCCTTCTCACTAACATACCATATAATGACATATAATACAGTCCCCTGGAACACACAGTACATGTTTAGTGACTATCCAGTGATATTCCAAGTTTGAAACAGGATTTAGGTAGGAAAACGAAAACTTTCGTAAATGCTAGACGCGTTAATAAAAGGAGAGGCATTTTTTTTAAAGTGGGGAGTAGGAGGGAAACAGGTTTGGATTAAATATAAGGCTGAAAATGAGAGGCACTAAACTGAGAATAGCGCATAACAGAGACAAATAGTGCCGACTAACATTACCTGTATGTGTCTGTGTGATGAATGCCATTTTGACAACGGACTCTGCCAGCTAAAGACACAGTGACTAATTCTGTCGCAAAATGTTATTAGATTGTGAAGGACCTGCGGGTTATTTAAATGAAAATGAGGGCTAGTTAATAATACATAGGGGTCTGTGCAGGATGTTGTTACCGTGGAATTGTTTTAGCGAAGCGTTATAAACCAGCCGATTTTGCTCTCGGTGAACGTTCCCTTGCATGTGTGATAAATTATGTGACTCACAGGTGTTTTTTCCTTGTCATGCAAAACGGCCGGAGGCTAGAAGGGAAAAACAGCCAAATAACTAAAGAATAAGCAAACACGTTTTATTGATGAGATATGCCGACTTTTAGTGTTTTTTCTATTTCAGATAAATCATACGTTCAGTGTTTATGTTCACACTTACGGAATTGTATTTTTTACATTAACTGTCTTTATAAAATAACTTGTAAATAACCTGCTTTTTCCTGTAAATAACCTGATTTAAGTAAATTATTAGAAGCTATATATGAATCTATACTACATACAGAAGGGGAGCACAAAATGAGAGAAACGCCACTTGAAAACACACTTAAACTATATCACAGTAATAAAGACAGCTGCAGAATTTAGTCATATTTAGGCTATCCATGATGTGTGATAGTCAGAACTTATACGTGTGTGTTTTCAAAGCGACACGGTGCACTTAACAGTTCCATTATTACAAAGGTACCAAAGGGATAATGCCTGAATTGATTTAATGATCACAAAACCAGAAAAAAATAAATGAATGTGTTTCAAAAATCAGGACAACCGATTCTAAACATGGACAAACTACACCAGCAAGGATGAATAAGGATATATTAGGATAAACAACACGATATTTCAGCCTGAAACATTACCACGGAACAGAATCAGTACGCCTTTGACCCAGTGTACAAATAAACCATTTTGAATTTTACTAAGGTAGAGTTTACTGCCAGGCTGGAGAGCTGCTTGTATCCAAAACTAGCACTCAGAGTCACAAAACCTGGTGTAAGACCCCAAAACAAGAAACCATGAGCAATGGAATACAATAATATGGAATCGCGAGTCATCTTTCGCATCTATACCTATATCCAAATTAGTTTACATTTGGAAAACTGCAGTAGATTAAGGTGATTAATGAAGGGAAAGTGATTAATTGTCATTGTTGATATACCACAGCACAGCAACACATGCCTTCAACACGCTTTTGGTATGAGCAGTGATCTCCTGCGAGCTATTCAGTAGGGTGATTGAATGGCCATATAATGGAAAGGTATACGAGGCCATTTTGCAGGACCAGGTGCAGCCTCTCGTGCAAACAGTGCTCGCTCATGACTCCATTTTCTGAGGAGATAACGTATGCGTCCCTACTGGTAACGAGTGGAACCTAAACTCCAACACCTCCATCTCTCACAAAGATGGAGATTTTCTTTCTAGAACAAGGATGACCAATTTTATCCAGAAAGGGCCGCTGTGCATGCAAGTTTTCGCTGTAACTCCCTAATTAGATTATTAATCAGAGGACTGATTGGCTGAAGAGTCCTCACACCTGGGTTTGAACAGCTGACCTAAAGGTTCTCCCACAAACCTGTGTACACGCCGGCCCTTTGCGGATAAGACTGCCTACCCTGTTCTAGAAGAATGTTCAAGCTTCCTCTACACACAGATTATATGTGTCTATGACAGCATTTCAAGAAACAATGAGATTGTTCTGAGGGCAAAGGGTGGCCCTGCACCGTATTAGGTCTCTGTAAGGTGTTTCTGACTTATACCGAAACATATTTAGATCATGAATTTAAAATAAAACATATTTATCTGTCCAGAGTTTTATATATCAGTTACTGTTGGATAGGAAACTAAAGAGATGCCAAGGTCTGATTCTGGCTATTTAGAAAATCAAAAAATAGTGAGTGCATTGTACCAGGGACATTTGTTTAATCTTCTGATCATGATATGGGCAGTCTCCATGGTAAGCATGTGTGACTTACGTACAGCTCGTGCTTACAAACAGACTGTCATAAAGCCTATTATATTAAAGATTTCAGTTAAATGCAATGGCCAGTAATAATAAACGCACACACTAATCAGCACTGATTTGTGACGTTCGTGGAAACATTGCGCGGCTGCAGCGGTTCGTCAGCTTAACGTACAGTACAGTACTGTATACAGTTACTTTTATTATTACCATATTATTTTTTTGACTTAGCTACAATTTCGACCTAAAGACATGGAAGAGAATTGGTTCGTAGCCTTGGGCTTCCAGTAGTAGTCTAAATAATTTCATTATTGATCAAAATAGTCAATGTTCTGAACTCATACTGTTAAAAACATTTCTGAAAAATATGAGAATATATTGGGATGGCCAAAATTAAGGGGGACACATTTTAATTGTTATAAACCTCATTCTCTCACACCATGTGCGGTGAGAGGATCCTGCTGGATAATGTCCTGTTTCTCACGGTGTCCATGACTGCCTGCAGGTCTGCCATCAGCAAACGCTTATGAAGCGTTATGAAGCAGGTAATGCTAAAATCTGACTAATACAACAAAAAGTCACAGAACAGGCATTGCCATCACAAACTCTACTGCATGGGGTTCACTCAAAATAATACATGATCACACTGTCTAGCCTCAGCAGATGATTATTTTCATGGCCTATGGCTCTGCCCATATCTTCGAACATTTTGGTCGGAGATCCGCAGTTTTGGCATTCCTGTGTGTTGCGTTATTGCATTATTTGGTGACATTTCCACATTACAAACTCCCAAAATTCTCAGAGTCACCATATTAAAATCACTAACCATCCCTAAAAATGTTATATTGCTCTCCTGGAAAGACAGGAGAAAACATCAATGCCTCGTCTTGCTAACTGGTCACGCTAACTTAGAAAAACGTCCTGAACGATGTTAAATCATTTAGTGATACTTGGTTTAAATTTTTACAAAACATCCAGTGGTAGTTCCTCTTAACTTTTGTCCATAACACCAGAAAAACGTAGACTCTGCCCCCCCACAACCCCTAATAGGACAAGCAGGTACAGAAAACGGATGGATGGATGGAATCAGCATAGCAGGGCTAATCGCCTGTAGATTCCCACCTTAATTGTGTTAATCAGTGTCCTTGAACTAAGCACTCCCTCTGTATTTCCCCGCAGCTGCATAATGTATATTCAAGGTACTGTGTGGAAGTAATCTACGCGCTGGATTTGGGGTGACCGCTCACATTACTTACTACTGTACCTACAGATTCTGCACTTAATGGAACTGAACTCAAACAGTCCATTTTCACTTCGTTAGGGTTTAAATAGGATGGAATAGCTTGTTTAAAATGGTTACACCTGCATCTTCATCCCAAACAATGTGGCCACTGTGTGTCCCACAACTACTAAAGACAAAATGCAAGTTTTATCACAAACACATTCAACGTTATGATGTCTGCAGAAACAATTTTGATCTAACTATGGACCAGATTTGCTAGAGTGGACCAAAATAACATAGCATCTCAAAAAAGAACAGGTTTGAAGTAGCAGGCAGCTTAATACCTGATACTAACCTCTCCATATATTAAAAAGGGAATAAAAAAAAACCTGAAACATATGTTTACATATTTCATACATCCTGTTATAATTGCACAAACAATATATTTTATACACACACAATATATTTCTCACATTATTATTGATTTTAAGAACACCAACAGAATCTACTTAATGAAACCCTCCTAAGTATTATTCAATTCTTTAGAGAGAAAAGATCTTAGTCAAAGATAAGTAATTATTTATACTTTTATACATACTTTATACTTTTTGGGACTTTACAAAATAGCATAATGTTCCCACACACTGACAGGCAAATGTCCCAAAAATAAGTCTTCCATGCTGGCTTACAAATTGCATTCTTGTCACAGTGTCTACAGCGTTATTTAATGTGTAAATAAATTCCATTTCTTCAGACAGAATTCCAGGTGTGTTTGTAATACAATATCTGACTGGAATAAAGGAACAATTTACATCAACGTTAATTATCAGTGTCTAATGGAATCCTGCAGAAATCTTATTAGCAAATCAGCAGTACTTGCAGTGTCTTGTTGAGAAATAAAATATCACCTAAATGAAGCATAACCATATCTTCCCAGCTTCAGTCATACTGCTTAATCATATAAGAATTTATCATTGTAGAAACTGTTTTATGTTGGTACTTATTATTATTATTTATCCAGCCTGGTATTTGGATGCAGACATCTACATATATATGTGTAGTTTTTGTATACAAGGCAAACAAAAGTAATAGGCAGTGTACTAGTATTTATAATTAGTTTTATTGTAGAATCCATCGATCTTCCATGCTTTTTATTCAAGTAAAGTGTTATGGTCTTGAGGAGCTGGAATCCTATCCCAGAATGCACTGGGCACAGGATACCCTCAGCACAGGAAATCTACATTATTATAGGAACGTTTTTCTATTCTCATGTGTCAATGCTAATGCTTACTGTGGTCTTTCTCCTTGCAAATCTGTCATCAGATATTGAGAAAAGAGGGGAAACGGCCTTGAAGGATGATTTCTACCGAAGGCCCTTCGGGAAGAAACGGCCGTGGTATTATTAACCGGCCCATCTGAAGCACACAGGTTTCCCATGCTAGCTCATGGTCATGTAATATTAAAACACAATAAGTAGCTAAATAAATATTCAGTAAGAACAAAACGATACCGCTTGGCTAAAAGACAGGGTAAAAGAGTATACACAGTAGCGCAAATATTTTAACAATGTGAGTCTGCATTTGTTAGTGGGTTTGCTTGTAAGAAAGTAATTAATTGCTGCGCGACTCAAAAGAGGTCCCTGTTGCCCAGTTGCAGTATATCGTATTCTTTTAATTACTGCTCTTGCAGTATTTGTTTCCTGTCTCAAGGCACCCATTAATGTACTTGCAAAATGTGCAGAATAAATGGATTCCTGAGCAGCTGTGATGTAATACATGCATTTTCCACATGAGGGAGTAAGCATGGATATATACCTTAATACGGTGTGTTTACCTCCCTGCTGCCCTATCAGCATGGGTTATCAGTAAACGAGACGACGGGCAGGATCAGCGTGCTGTTGGCACGTGCTGTTTGTCCTTTGACGCCGTGAGTGAATTAGATGCGCCAGGATCCAAGAATTTCTCATTGAAGTTCCCAACAGTAAAAGTTTTCAAAACGTTGAAACAAATAAATAAAAACTTGGTTTTCAGGCTCAGGTTACAGTGTTCTTATCCAGTTGGGTTAGTTAATTGACAAATAAATTGCCTCCCATTTTGCACTGGTGATGTGGGGCTCAGCTGGTTTGCTCTCTGTTCCTGTGGTCAGATAGTCGCCGGTTTGAATCCAGTGTCCAGCTCTGTACCTGCATGTCCACTGGGCCCTTCGGCAACACCCTTAACCCCTGGAAAACATGTTCTGTGCTGCTGGACAGTTGGCTGGCCTTGTGCTCACACCCCAAGCTTAACTCTCTCCTCTACATGTGGGTCTCACAAGTGGCGAAAGGGGCGATACTGTATATGTGGTAAAAAAAAAAAAACATGTAGTGCCTCTATACTTGTGCAAATGATGCTTCATTTAAATGTTAAAATCAGATGAGGGCTTAAAACCTACTGGAGGTAGGATTGTTGGCACAAACTCAAGCTGGATAAGAATGGTAATGATGAATAATGATCTAGATATAGATCGTGCTCAGTACAGCAGTACAGCAGCTGTCGGTCTTGGTCTGGCAGAGATGACGACTGATGAATCTGTTGCACACACCGCCTTACCGAATGCTGTTAGTGTGTATACTGACACACTCGGCTACCACCTTATTGGGTGTAGCTAGCGAATACTGCAAAGGGCCCATTTCTGCCTGCAGAACCTCTCAAGTAGATGAGTTGTGCATTAGAGCGGCCTTTCTGCACACCGCTGTGGAGACGAGCTCTTATTTCTGCACTGGTGGCCTTCTTGTTAGTTTTTAACAAATCCGACCCATTCTACTCTGTCCTCTCTCACTAATTAAGTGTTTGCAGCTACAGATCTCCTCCTCACTAGGGGTGAGCAGATCCATGCAAATATCAATAATATCGATACCAGCGTCGCTATTGGTATCGGATTGAAATTAACGTGATGAGATCGATAACTTAGTTTCAGTTTCTCTCCTCTACGTCAAGTACGTTGCTCCGGTTTAATCAAAGGGAGATGTCTGTGTGACTGATGCTCCTTTCACCTCCTGCATGTACATTTTTCTTGCTCCTTCTACTCCCTGCTCAGCTGTGTTTTGCTGTGATATGCCGGCACCTGATTCAGTGGCACAGAGCAGACACAGGCTGCAGTGAATGAGACCATGATGGCTGGCAGAGAGAGAGAAGCATCGCGTGGAGATATTTTACCACAAAGAATATCCAGGTAGCTTGTATAGCGGTGAATGGAATATTTAAGTTCAGGGTTAAAAGTAGTTTAACATTGGGTACTACTACCACAGCCTTCATCGCTTCTTATTCTACCTCTCCTTGGCTTCATGCGTCCTTGAAAAAAAACATTTCAGTATTTTAATAAATGTATGGAGTAGAAAGAAATTCTGAACACGTGACATTGTGTACGCAGTACAGCCAAAGCTTCGTCTGCAGCATGTTGGCGCCACTAGCGGTGTAACGCGAGGGAGAGATTTTATTCCGCTATTATGTTATTGCTTCTGAACAAAAACTGAACATACCTTACTAACTGTAACGGAAGACTTTAAGTTTTAAAACATTTCCTCTCCAGCAAAAATTTTATGCAGATTTCCTGTTTGCAAATTCAGTTCATTACAGTAATAAAAATGTTTCTTTTTTATTCGCCTAAAAAGTTTGCTTGAAGTCTCTCCTGAGTTTTAACATGCACGTGACAGACTAATTAATGGTGGAAAGCAAAACTCACAATTTAGTGGTCATGCAAATATATTCAGATTTAGCATATAGACGATGTGTTCACCTCGTAGATCATGACACACTGCTCTCCCCTACATGAAAATACATACGCTGCTTTTATAAATTAAAAGTATCGGTATCGGTATCAGCGATACTGGCCCTGTACTTACTTGGTATCGTATCAATACCAAATTCTGCAATATCGCACACCGCTACTCCTCACTTGATGTTTTTTTGTTCATCACAGCATCTTCTGTAAACTGTAGACCCAGTAATGTGTGAAAATCCCTGGATGGCGGCTGTTTCTGAGATGCTGGAACCGCCTTGTATGGCACCAGCGATGGCGTCACATTCAGAATCGCTTAGATCCATGCCTTCGCTGTTCTCACACCGAGACGAACAGAACGTGAGCCTCTTGACCCCGGCCGCATGCTGTCGCTGGAGGACCGGGCTGCTCGCATTAGCTAGCAGGTGTTAATTAAAAAAAACTGTCCTCTGAGTGAATGTGTCATTAGACAGACTGCCCCCCCCCATCCAGGAACTGCCCCTGCTTTGCGTCCAGTGCTGCTGGAAAGCCTCCAGTTCCCCCGGCAAACCACGTCCAGGAAAAATAATTAGAACATAGATGGATTTTTTCTTCACTAAATATAAATGTATTTTACCATTAAATCATTTTATATATAAGAGCTGTTGCTTTTAGAGCTCATTCAGGGCAGGGTGGTGTCCTGCGTGTAACTGAATGTTCTTATGCTGTTATAAGGCAATATAGTTGTTCATTATTCACCCACCTTCAGCACACACATACATCTGTTGATGTACTTTTGAGCCCCTGGGAAGAAAGAGTCTTTCAAACCCCTAGCAGGTAAAAACCTTCCTGGGCTATTCAGGCCCCAAAATCCCCCATCATGGTCATCCAAGCCATTCACCTGTTAGGATTCAAGTGCCAACACCTTATAAAAAAAATGCTCACTACCTGTCTGATTTGTTGTGTGTCTGAATTCCAACCACTTACAATAACCCATTAAAAGGTGATGTAATTGTAATCCTTAATTTGGTGAGGAGCAGTCTGCTAATATTAATGACTTCGGGTGTGAGTCCACCATGATCAACTGATTAGGACTCCAGCGCCAGCTTAACGGCACCTTTTATTATCCGATCTTACAGGCAGGTTATTAATACCACGACTTACTACCAAACCGCCACAACTTAAGACGTATATTCTCTCGTTTTTTTTTTTCCCTACTGCGCCCCCACTCTCCACATTCATAATAAAAGTCTGTTTCAAAATAAAAGTCTAGATATTCCTGTCATGTTATCCATACATGCCAAAAAGTCTTATTTTGTAGAATAACTTTATTCGTAATTTTAGCTGAATCAATCTTGAGGTAAACTGTAATTTTAAATTTAGAGCATACGTACAAGATAAAGCGGTAGCTGTTTTGTTGAAGGGGAATCATTATTATCTGCATTAGATTCACAAGTAAACACAGCAAACAAGTACATTACATAAATAAAAACAGTTGAAAAACAGCCTGAATTTAGAAGAGTTTTCCCTACAGCAGAACAGTAAGTTACAAAGTAGGTATTATATACTGATACAACTCTGCTATCTCTGAATTAGCTATGCACATGGATCTTTCCAAACATAGCTTACTGAAAAATGAAGGCAGCCTTTTCTGGTCTAAAGGTAAGGACCCTCTCTTGTACCAGTGGTGTGTGGCTCAGTGGGTTAGGACACTGTGTAGTCTTTATCAATTTAAGGTTGCTGGTTCAAATCCTAGGGTCAGCCGAGTGCTGTCAGCATTGGGCCCCTGAGCCAGGCTCTTAATCTTTGACTGCTGCAATTATATAGGTATGTGCTTGTTAACAGCTCTTGTCTGGTTTCTTCAACAGTGATGGGAAAAAAGTAACCAGGTCTGGGTGACTAGTTAGTCTTTGTTAATTCCGTCATTTCCACTAGCCAGCACAGCTACTGAGGCTAACAGGCAGGCCTGTTTATTTGATCTTTATCCCTCAGATTCTCATGGCCATTTTTATTAAACCTCACATTTAAGGTCAATTTATTCAGTGAATCAAACGCTATTGAGCACCTTGTCATTGACGCGAATGCCAGCTTGACAGTCCCTGGATAGCCGTGTGTTTGAAGTGAACACAGGAACAACTGGAAAGAGTTGATAGAGCTGTACTGAATGCTTATTGACATTTAAGTCAATCCCTCATGTACTTAATGCCTCAGAGGACTGTGCAAAGCACTGCCACCTTACAAAGGAGGGAATAAAGTCATTCCTCCAAAGTCACAAAGGGTTTCATACATTTAAAAGCCTCCCTATATCACTTCTTTCTTGCAAAGTAAATACAATTGATGTGTTTTGCTATTATGTATTTTATCTGTTAGACAAATTTTTACAACATGTCTACAGAGATCGTCTAAGACAGGGTTTTCCATCCCGGTCCTCAGGGACTCACAGACAGTCCATGTTTTTGCTCCCTACCAGCTCCCTGCCAGGCAGTCCTCATTTTTGCACCCTCCCACAAGAACATGGAGTCTCTGCAGGTCCCTGAGGACCGGCTTGAGAAACACAGGTCTAAGAAGTGCACTCAAGCTCTGTCAAAATGTATTTTGCATATAGCAGTAAATATATATATCTGTTTTCCCTGCACTGGTGAGACACTTAGTGAAGAACATGCAGTTCTCACATAATAAATAAACTGTGAATTGAATTATGTAAATGGGGAATCAAAACTTGGGCGTGTTAATTACAGGCATCAGTAAACAAGGGTACAGCCAAGACGAGTCAGCTGCCTTTGCAGAGCTGGGACTGGGATCCCGAAGGCAGAGCTCACTCTGGGAAGGAAGGCATGATGGGAAGTCAACTTTTGGGTAAGTGTAGAATCTGACATCAACTGACATCACTGCAGACTCTGGGATCGAAACCAGCCACCTTTCTAACATAGCCCCAGAACAGAGAAGTTTAACTAGTTTGATGATGACAGTGATTATTATTACTATTAATAATAATAGTAATAACCACTACAATAAAAATGCAATCTGTATGACTCGACATGCCCCATGGATTAAATCCACCCATCCATCTTCTAACCTTTTACCGTGGTAAGGGGCACCAGAGAGCCTGGCACCCATCCCAGGCAGCATAAGGCAGAAGGTGGGGGTACACCCTGGCCGGGATGCATCACACGCACACATACAATCATACCCTATGGGTGATGTAGAGTTGCCAATTAGCCTAGGAAATGAGGGTGCCTGGAGGATACCCACACAGCTCCGGAAGTGCATGCAGACTCTACAGACAAGGAGCGGCGACAGGATTAGAACCAGAGCCCCAGAGATCACCCATGACAGCACTACCCGCCGAGCCGCCACGAGGCCCCTACAGTTCCACTACGAAACATCATACAAATATGACCATATGTGATGGAAAGCTGGTGTAGAATCAGAGTCTGTTCCCTGATAAATGCTCCACGTGAATGACACACCCATAACTCACTCTCAAAGTGGGCCGTAACCCGCATGAGCAATTGAAATTAGTGACCCCCCCCCCCAAAAAAAGGAGCATATAAAAACCTGTGACAGATGGAATTACAGGATCCCGGCATCTGACAGCTTCCAAAGTTATGGCTTATCAAAAAATGTATAACTAGTGTTTCGGGTCAAAGGAAGTTTTTGGATTCAAAGCTTCCAAAGACTGAAAGTGCCGGGGGTTTGCAGGAACCGCCGCCGGCTTCAAAACAATGGAAGGAAGGGTTAGCTCCTGCAAGTAGCTATTGTGATCTGTGCCGGGAAGTCTATAATGAAGGTGCAGAGAAAGCTATCTGTGTTGAAAACTAATGCTATCATTTAAAATAGAATACTTCTGGCAATATTTTCTCTCCTTTATTTATTAATTCTTGTATCTCTCATGAAAACACATCTAATTTTTAAAATCTTTTCTTTTATCGATGAATACATTTCTCCTGGTGTGTTTGGTGAAGCAGTTGGTTCCATATGCGTTTGGAGACTCACCGTTTCGGCAGGTCTGACAGCGTGCGGCAGGTCCTTGGCAGCGCTGCCTAGCTTCCCCTCTGTTCCCGGCCACTGCAGAGCAACAGCACCTATGGTTATAAAATTAACTAGACCACGACAAGCATTTTCAAAAAGCATGCAGAAGTCAGCAAAAAACACCGCTTGGCTTTTGAAACTGCACCAAAGAAACATTAAATTAATTGCAGAGAGAGGTACATGGAATCAATTTATCTTAAACATATCGTCTGTGTAACTATTGTGTCAGTCTGTCATGGAAATCTACCAAATCAGGAAATATGTGCAGTTAAATAATTTTTTTAAGAATCTTCAAGATGTTCAGAATTCGACATTGATGCTATTGTACAGGTAATGGGTATGAATGTCACAGTAAGGACATTCTGCTGAAACTATAACTGATTCCTGCACAGAAAGCTAAACGGCTCACCTGACACATGCACAGCGTTTCCGGCACGTTTCGGTACAATTTTATAATATTATTCAACGACAGATTTGAAAATGCAGAAATATAAGGTTCAAAAGCAAGGAATGTAACATGCTCTGCTTTACGAATTATGAAAAGGCTTGGAGGAAATTCGCTTTTGAGTCGAGTGAAGCAGACTTACACACTTCTTTCAAATTAAAATTTCGCAAGACCTTTGCCATACGGATGACGGATACGATTTCCTCTCATCATGTTCAACGTGAAAATGCGGAATGGGAAACAGGATTTGGAGGGTATCAGGGAACAGCGATAACCGTGTGGCCATCTGCAAACACCGGCCTCCTTTCACCCTTCTCTCTGAGAAATACTTAAAAAATGGTAGCCAACTCTTTCCTTATATTTGCATTTTACACAAAATCCATGAACCATTGATTTAACTCCTGAATATTGTAAATAGAGGCTAGAGGTTTAATGGTTAAGCACTGTGGCCTCACACTGTATACAGTATGATGTTTGCATGTTCTCTCCCATTTCTCCTCATGTTCTCCTCATGTTCTCCCCATGTTCTCTACATTTTCTGCTCATGTTCTCATCATGCCCTCCCTCTTTTCTCCTCATGCTCTCCCCCTTTTCTCCTCATGCTCTCCCCATTTTCTCCCCATGCTCTCCCCATTTTCTCCTTATGTTCTCCCCATGTTCCATCTGGTTCCTCTGGTTTCCTCGTGCACAATATTGTTTTTTGCAGCAAAAACATGCAGTTAATTGGTGTTGCTAAATTGCATGCAGTTTCAGCATGTATGTATAGTTTTTTAACACATAACATTTAACATGTAACAACGTGTAACGTGTAAAATTTACTTGAAAATGGTGCAAAAAACAGTATTCAAACATACGTGTAACCGTTTTTACTGCAATCGAAGTCCCATTTCAAGCCATGACCTCACAATGATTTGCCTGATGTTTTTTCAGTTTCAGCCCTGCTTTTCGTAGTAAATTACCCAAATGTGAACAAAAATGCTTATTCAGCATTCTCTTTGGGCCACGTGCATCGTATGAATGGGATGAAATCCATAATACTGAAAGTGACAGGAATAGAGTTATCAGCAGACAGCTCAATGCAGGTGATGGAGCTCATTTAAACCTTTCAGAATAGTTTATAGGTAACAAAGGAAATAGGAAAAACAACTTTCAAAAATTATGCAGAGCCAGGATTTCTGAATATCAATAAAGAGCCTATAACTGTCGCCCATGGAGTAGCATGGCCCGATACTACATGTTTTGAAAATCGATGGATGGATTTACAGTCACAGTTTTGCTTTATATTTGTCATCCATGTCATCAATCCATCTCCCAATCACATATCCTGATCATGATTGCGGGGGGGGGGGGGGGGGCTGGGGGACACCATGGATTGGATGCCAGTCTATCACAAGGCACAGGGCTGGGGTACTGTCCTTCGGGGGATGAAACATACAGAATTGGAATTAGCGATAGGAGTGCAAGACAAATGGTAGTGCAGTACAAGACAGTGCAAGACAAAACGGTGCAATAACAATGAGTAACAATGAGTAAAAAATATGTGCAATAAGGACTTCATTTGAAGATGAGCATGGATTTGGGTTTGTAATAGCAGCTGGGAGGACCATTCAAGCAACAGCTTGGCATAGACACTAAATGAATATTGGGTTGTGGAACAGACTACATTTGGGTGCAAGGTTAGGCGGCAGTCTGGGAGCATTCAAAGTAGCCAGACAAGACAAAATTATTCTTTATGTAATGATTAGGCACAAGGTGAAGTGATTGAGAATGCATATCATCCAATTTCGCCCTAACCCTGGACATCCATGCCATCATCCACGCTGTCTTACAGAGCAACAGCTCATTCTGAAGTCTGTCCCGTGAAGTCGGGTTTGATGACTGATGTGAGTGCTGCTGTATGAGCAGTATATGAGGCACACGTGAGGTGTGAAGTACGTGCAGTACATATCACTGATGGACTAGGAATCTCATAAGGCTGCCTCTGGCTGAGATAAAGATCTGGGCAGTTCTAAATTACACTCACCTGATGTCAGCAGGTCATGCGAAATTGCCTATTATGGTTGTAACAAGCTGCAGTTATGGGCACAGCTATTCTGGAAACCAAAGGAAAGGCTGTACTATTTGCTCAACTAACTGAATAGCCTGTAATTCCATGCGCTGCAGACAGAAGCTGCACAGTGATTAACACTGAGGTTGGTGGTCATCAGCGTTCAGCTCAATTCATTTTGACATCACACCTTTCCAAACATAGTTGGCCCAAAGCACTCAAAGCAGAACCATTTACTGGCATACTACAGTTTATAGCAGATAGAAAAGATAGTAGACAAAGGAGGAGAGAAAACAAATCCATAGTTCGATACAGGAGAGAGAGAGGTTACATGGCACTATGGGCGGAGCTAAGATATGCTTAGTCATCATATTAATATATGAATTTTTAATTTTAGGGTGTGTGTGTGGGGGTGTGTCCTGTGGGGGG
>JAAGVU020000015.1:2650168-2673459 GCA_011763525.2 Mormyrus iriodes | reverse complement strand
GGGTAAAATAGTTACCAAGTGGGCCCCCCCCCCCAGCCTTTTGTTGGCCGGCCCCTGGGTTTTGGGGGGGAGGTTTTGCGGGTGGTCCCCCCCCCCCCCCCCCCTTCCGTGTGGGGTCTCCTGGGCCGCTCTGGTTTTCTCATGCAGGTCAGAAACATGAGGGTAGCGGAATCAGTGTCTTTGAATTCCATGTGCGACTCCTACACTGGACGAGCCTCCCATCCAGCATGTCAGCTGCCTCATTTCCCTAGCTGTGCAGGATAAACCTCTAAAGGACAGGTGGGGATGATAGGATTAGGATAAGTTTTATGATTATATGAGAGCACAGATGAAATATTGTGAGATATTGTAACTAAAACTATTCAAGTTAATACATTAACATTAAAAAAGGTAATGTAACACATTATTATATATCACAGACCACAGCTGTTATATGACAAAGATTTTGAATTAAATGCAAATTTTATGAAAGTGAATATATATTTACTTGTGCGCGTGTGTGTGTGTATATATATATATATATATACTGTATATATATATATAGACAAGTGGGTCCATCTGACTATATCTCCAGAGGTTCTTGCAACTAATGAGGTGCTTTCCCATTGGCCCGCTGGGTGCTGATCACCCTGACCCACGGAGTAAGTGTAAATGTGTACCTGAAATGAATAGTCGCCTCTTTAGACCAAAGGGGATTTGAAAGATTTATTAGAAACGATTGAAAAGACCTGAAATAAAAATAAAAGGAGGTGAGGCTGGTTCACCAGCTAAGAAGATCACAGAACCTCGGTGTGGTTTGGGGCTAATGGCTTCGTGGACTCAGAGTTGTAAACAGACCATTGTAATCCCACTGTTTGAATAGGGTTATCCCTGCAAACATTCTCCTGGGCAGGATTAGACTGTCAAGCGGCAGTCCACCACGGCAGGGACGCACGTTCAGGATCGCCACTAGTGTTCCTCAAGGCCTGGATGACTAGAGAGGCTAGCCATGGGCACCAAGCATCTCTCTCTCTCTCTCTCTCTCTCGCTCCCCCCATCCCTCCCCCCCCCTCCAAATGCCTCAGAAACAGCTTCAATCTGCCAGGAGTTCAGGTCCCTTCCTAGTCACCTGTTTGTAACGATAAAATGCGAGGTCAAGCGGGGTGGGGGCAACAGTGAACAGATGGGTTGAATTAGAATTCTCTTGTTGCCCAAAAGTCCTTTTATATTTGTTTTTAAAATCACACCTGTTAAAATAAGCTTTTTAGCTGTGCTTGTCTATTTCATTACATCGCAAATGAAATGCTGTATTGCCACATGTTGCCATGGCGACATCTCTTTGGTACGCAAGCAAACATTGATGGATTGTCTTCAGTGTGACCCCCTTTCTGTCCCTGAGTTTGTAGATACATTCTTTTAATAACACTTCTGAATCATTTCAGACGTTTCAATGGTTTGCCATAATTAGAGATAAATTTCCGACTTAGCAATTAACTGTTGAAAACTTGGATTGTGCAAAACTAATATTTAGCTAGAAATATTTAGTGGCATATTTAAATGCCATTCCGTTACACTGCTGAAAATATGATATACTCTCACAGGAAGCTACTGTGAAGCATACAAAAGAGTATTACTGCCATCTACTGTCCTCAAAGAGAAAAAAAAATCCTATCCATGGTTAGAAGTGACAGGAAGGGGCCATTTTCAAATGCATGGGGAAATGTCTGTGAATGTTTCGAACCTGTAAAAGTAACAACCCTTTCAGTCCAAAAATGTTGTCTGCACCCAGAAACATAAACCAGAGTGCTGTATATTTCAGTAATGGATAAATACTGTTGATAGCCGTATGCACCTTCATCATCAACATGCTACGTGATACTATCCTCTGTTTTTTAATAATTTCTTGTCCTCATTCTCCTGGCATATTTATTGCTTAAAATCTCCTTGTTACTATGCAAATTCGGGACACTAGTCTCTTAGCGAGACCACAGTGTCTGTACTTTACTGCCAGAGGCTTTGCTTTTTATAAGGACTGTTTTGTGGTTAAACTTCAAAGAAATCTCAAATAAAAATAAAGGATTATGTTGCATTAAGGAGGATTAAACCTTTCTTCATCATTAAATGTGCACCTTTTTAAAATTTTTTTGCATGATCAACTAAGAAATGTATTGTTGTTCCTCGTGGTAACACAATGAAAGAGGGCGTGTTATTTAGGTTACCGAACTGCAGCACGGTTATTGACCTGTGGTACTTCTGTGGCTCCCTGGTACACTAACACTGTAACCTTAGGCGAACATTGAAATGTGTTTTAAGATAAACAATGAAAATCTCACAGTTATAAATTGTGTTTTTAGATGCTGAGATAAAACACTGCAAACAAGAAAAATTACAAAAATAATTTACTGCAGATTGTAGGATTACTTTTCTGTTTCTGTTATATTCCTTGGATGCTTCTATAATGTTTGACCTGCCTTCCTTTTTCCCTGTCTTTCTCTTCATTTTCCATCACACCATCAGTCCGTAAATCTACCGTCAACATGACGAAAAAACATTAGTGCTCGTGTTACCTCACCCTTCAGTGCGCGCAAGCCGGCAATAGCGCCCCCCCTGGGCTGATTTTGCTGTGGCGTCGTTCTTTCCTAGTATCCGTCTAGGTCTGAGGACTGATAGACGCAGCAGAAGGATCAAGCTGGGTTTAGGTAGGAGAAGGACATCCCAAAGGATCAAGGTCGCAGTCATTTCTGCAGATGAGTCTGGGGAAAACCCATATGTACAAGGAAACAGTTGGTTCTTATGTCGGGCGATGACTGACGTAGGGTTTTCAATGAATGACTAACACAATGTCATTATAAGCTAAAACATGTCACTCTACTATATTATGAGTGTGTTGCAACATTCAATATATCCAACAAGAGCAAAGTTGTGTTCTTTAAAGATGAGAATTTACTGCTGTTTAATTATTTTTGGGCTTGTTTGACTGCTATGAATATCGCAGCGCAGTGCAAGAAATAGTTATTCTGACATGGTTCTTAGGCCAGAATTCAGGATGGATTTGGGCATTTCAACCTCGAAACCCAGAATTATATGGCAAAAGTAATGAGACATTTTATTTCTGAGAGCAGATGAGAAAAAAAGATAATGGTCAAGAAAGTGAGTCATAAGTGGGAAAGAGTGTTTATTTGTAATAGTCTTTAGCTCATTTTTCAACGCTATAGGGCAGTGATAACAGGCCTGTTTATCTGACTTGCAGGCACATCAAGTCAGCATCGCAAATTGCACCACTGAGTCAGTCTTGGTCAGTAGGTTCACTTCGTCAGTGACAGGAGTTGACTCTTTGGAACAACGTTTGTTCTGCAGTTTGGTGTGACCATCATGTATTACCCTATTAACCTTTTACGCTGTGGACAGCGGGAGATCGTGGGAGGGCGGTTCTGGGGTAGGGAAGTGAGCTGCTTTATTAGAATAGAAGAAGTGGGCATAAATGACACAGATTCGGCAGGCAGATCTTTGAATGTCTGTCCGGCATCGAATGGCTGTGAGCTCCAGTGTAGCGCGTGGCGGTTAGAGGCACGGCGGCTAGCGGTGTGGCGGCTAACGGCATGGCGGTTAGTGGCGTGGCGGCTAACGGCCGCTGGGCAGGTGTGGTGTACAGACCTCAGCAAGGTCTGCTCTCCCATTCATTTTCTTTCTCGGCTTGTCAGTGCTGGAGTGTTCCTCAATTCAGTGCCTTGACTTTTTTTTTGTAAAATTCTATTTTTATGCCCTTTTCCTGTTGTCAGTGACTCAGAGGGTATTAGACTCAAAACCCCTGAAATTTCTTCACTAGTTTAGGTAGTTCTGCTTCACGGAGGGGAACAAAAAAACAAGCATATGTAGTCATTTGAATGAAAATCAACTAAAAAATAAATGATATATAACTGTGTACAATTCATATTGCCCTGAAAATGTGTTGTACATATCTGACTTTTCCCCCAAGACAGTTAGGAACCAATGAAATACCATCATCTTCCACAGTCATTCAGTTTGGAGATATCAGCCTGTTTGCGCTCACGTTGAAATATTGAAATATTATCTAAGGCAGCTTCTCTGATGGTTGGGCAATGTCAGGAGCGCAGCCAGTCCACTGGAAATAAGTGCTACAGGCCCCTTTCTGCAGCCCAGAGACAAACAGTATCAGCAGTTCAGGGACAAACTGTGAGATGAATTGGTGCTTTGAAATTGCCCTTTGTCTGTGATTAAGTGAGTGAGTGTACGCATATGTGTCCTGTGATGAACTGGCATTCCATCCAGAATGTTCCCCTGCTGCCTGAAACAGGCTTTTCCAGAAAACAATATACAAAACATACAAAAATAAGGAGAGTCCCCTCTCTCATAGCACGTATTCCTTAAATTACTCTGTTTCTGCCACATCTTTCTGAACACTACATTTTTGTTATCACTGTTTTGAATGTTATTTCAGTTGAATACTGTCGGGTCGGCTGCCACAATGTGATGACACGGTCCAATTTTAATTATTTTTCTTCGGCTGTATTTCCATACTGCACTGAATTCTATTAGCAGATGTTAGAAGCCTCTGGGTCTGCCCCATTACCGGGTGCTAATGGCACATTTCCCTCCACCTCATGACTTTGCATGAAGTTTGCCATCCAAACGATTCTCCTGCCTTGCTCAGCATCGACATTGCCCCCTTGAAGTCATATGGCAAACATCCTGAGCTTGGGGTACTGTTGAGCACGGTTAGGTGTGTTTATTTAGCTAACAGTGGTGGTAAGCTACTGTGGGGGATCAGACACGCAGCTTGTGATCTTACACGTTCCTGCGATGCATGCCGTTCACGCAAAATGTCATGATCTTTTCAGTGGAGCTACTGCACAGATATCCGATTGATAGACCGCAGGGTGGTGGAGGTGTCTTTCCAGCAGCTGGTGACATCCTGCATGCTATGCTAGTGACTTTGAAAACGTTTGAAAACATTATAGTTGATTAATATTTGTCCCACTGAAAATGTTCCGAATTTTTCTAATCCACTTTTGGTCCTTCCATCCAGGCTTCACGCTCATCACAGCCTGAATGTTAACTGTATGTGTCGACGTGAATTATAGTCTCAGAGGGAAATTTGCTTCAATAAATAGTGAAAAGGTCTTAAGTCGAGAAACATGGGACTGTGAAACCCTTAAGTTTTCCATCAAGAGCACTGAAGTAATACGCATAATTTCAATCCTGGTGTTGTCTCTCAGATCACTTGTTAGGAGGTCTTTGGCCCTATGGTTCCTTTCTAGGATTTAATGTGATGGACCTAAGTTCAGGATTGCACAAGAGGGTCAATGTGGAGATTTACATGTAAGAAGTTAGGATGCATAAAAGGAGGAATGTCAGAAAAACGAGACAGCAGAGGGAAACAGCAGCGTGCTGTTAACAAAGCACTTCATCTTAAGTATTGTGCTTTATTGTTGTTATAACAGTATATAACAGTAAATTTCGACAGCACAGTCCTGTTTTGTGTGTCCTGAGGTAAGTACTGATACAGACTTGCCAACAAGGGCGAATTAGAGCACTCCTCTTAACCGCGAGAAACGCATTAGCGCTGTGTTTGATTGACTTTGTTGTTTGCTGTTTTGGCTCCACATCCTCCGGGCTCCTACTGTCTGCACCTCAGCTCCAACCCCAGCAGCACCCAGTTGCAAGTCATGCTCTAAGAGACTAGATAAATGCTCCCGCTTTTAACATCATGTCTGTTGAGGCCGATGTGCTCATCTCCGGCGACTCGAAATTTCCCGACTGCTACTATCCATCGAAGCGCTTCCCCAGGGGGATGGGTTGGTGACATCGATGCTTGATTGGATTTCTTTGCCAGCTACAAATTTCTCCTTGGCTCGTTCATCCTGATACAGAGTCCTTACAATGTGCTAACCAGGACCTTCATGTTGATGCGTACAAATGCTAAAAGATGGTGTCCACGCGTCCATCTTCTAACCACATATCCTGTTCAGGGTCACAGGTGAAAGAAAATGGCCAACTCTAATTGTGTCAGATCCCACACTTACAGCTTATAGAAGGACTATAATCGATATTTACGTTATAGCCCCAAAACTACTAGTTAGAGATATGGGTAGCCTCCAAAAGCACAGCCTTTGTTAACAACTGGGCTGATTTTTCAGAACAACCTGCCTTTTATAAGAAGGATGCTTTCCATTCTAACTGGAGAGGATTATAATATAACAAATTGCCAGTCTGGCTGCTCTTAGCACCTCCCAGGTCCCAGACCTGCAATCTTCAATTGCAGACTGAGGACTTTCACCCCTTAAGTTCCTCTTTACCTGTGCCCTCAGGATTTCTGCTACACCACAGCCCATAAATCCATAATCATCCAGAATCAAAAATAGCCGAACACTGCCAGAAAATGGCAAATATTCCTAGACCTAGGGTAAAATTCAACCGTTCCACTAGGCACCTTTGTGGTAATAATTTGATGTCAATTATGCCATTAAAATCAAATTCAAAGTCACCTCATGGGGCTATTGTGAATTGTGAATCACATTATTAAATGTCCCTTATCTGAACCCTCTCTACTCACAGAAGCCTGGCGTAGAGACAGAGATATCAAAGTTTTAGCTGAAGATTCACCTAATGGCTTTGTTTCTCACAGAAAGCCCACTGCCGTAGATTGCAAGGGGATCTAACATCCATCTTTAAAGAAACCTTACAGATGAAGTAGACTTCCCTTATTAGAGGCACAGATCTCTGTTACCTGACTTTCATATGTTCATATTATTAATCTGGAGACCCCCCCCGGGACTAGAAGCCAGTGGCATCCTTTCTGACCTATTTACTCCTGCAAATCAGAGCGACTTAAACTGAAGAACAACCAAATGCAAAGTCATCCAATTTGTATGGATTGATATCATTGCAGGAAATGGGTAATCTGTCTGCTGGTCAGTGTCCTTGTTCCATCCAGTATATAGAAGAGAACAAGATCAGTGTTCCGCGCTCCTTTAAAACCACTGCTAACCTTTAAAACAATGTTGCCCATAAATCCAGCTCCAGTCCTAACTTTTTCTACCAGAAAAACAACATAACCCCTGAAATAAGCCTAGATTACAGTCGACTGTGCAAAAACAGATTCAGCAACATTCATTTAGTATCTACCTGTCCATTTTATTGCAAAATACTTACTGATTTCTTATCAGTGAAAACAGAACCCATCCATCCAGTCTAACAATAAACTGCATAGCCATTGTCATCGGTCCCAATGTGAAGTATCACAGGGCTCAGTGTTCAGACCAGTATTGTCTTATCCCTATGAACTCTTTGGGAACATTCCTTGAAAGAATAAAAGCAATTTTCATCCATATGCTAATGGCATACAAATGTACCTTTCACACAGACCTGATGACACTGTGTCCTTATCAAACCATTTCAATGGAGGTAAAGAATGGAAAAGAGATGGTGTCTGTCTCTACACCCTGATAAAAATGAAGTTCTATTACTTGGAGCTAATGGCATTGATAAGAATGCCTTGTTGTCAGCTCTTAACTTACAGAGTTTTAACTTTTGTTTTGCTGAATCAGTGCAAAAATTGTGAGTCTTGCCCTTTAATACTCATATTACACTTTTTTTTTAGACTTTCGTCTTACAGCTCAGAAAAATCAGAAGTATAGATTGATTTCTTACTATTTACGGTATAGAAAAAAATGAATGCACACATTTGTCTTTTACAAGCTGTGCAGTGGCGATGCCCAATTTTGCAGGAGTACGAAGGACAGTCTGCCTTGAAAATATTTTTAAATGCTGCTGCAAGAATGCTTAGCAGATTCAGGGAATATAACCACGTTATACCTGCTCTGATATCTATTCACCAGCTTGTTAAGTTTAGCCCAGGTCTCGAAATTTCTTTCGCTCACTAATGAGCTGTTGAAAGGTCAAAGCCCTGCTTATCTAACTGAGCCGATTAATGTGTGCTGATCCACGTTATGCTGTGTCTCTCGCATCGCGGTATGCGGGCCTTCTCCAAAAGGAACTGCTTGTAAAGCCTTCAGCTGCTCAGCTCCTAGTTTATGGAATAGTCTGGCAGCCAGTGTTTTCAATATTTAAATCTGCTACGAAGACCTGCCATTTATTATAGCTTGCAGTCTGTTTTAGTCTAGCTTGCGTTACAGAAAACTTCTAATACTTCTGTATAACTCAGAATCAATACCATCCCATTAATTTTACTTCTCCTCTGCGCCTGGGGTGAACATCGTAACCTCGGCTGGCTCTCTTGCTGACCACCACTGGCTGCAGTAACTCTGGACAGAACAGAAAACTACAGTTCTCCTCAGAAACTCCCAACTTTCAGTTATTATGCCCAGAGAAGTTTGGGCGGCCTGTTGGCCTCCAGAATTTTCTGCCTTTCATTTACCTTAGCACTTTTTGTCTCCTCTTTCATTTCAATCCATGACTCTTTTCTTGCTGAATTTTAAGGCGCTTTGGGAAAGCTATGTTGGGAAGAAGCATTGTCTAAAAATAACTTCAATTGAATTAAACGTTCGATGTGACGTCCGGGGAGTCTGTAGAAAGGCAATACTTTATGTGGTTAAAAAATTAACATCTACATCGATTTAGCTAATCTGTATATAGTATCTGAATATAGTTTTTTTTATGGACACAGGACAATTTTCAAAGTGGATTTCGAACCAACTGGGTCGGATATAGTGACAGAGGTAGAGTTTGCACAGGGAAGACAATACCAGGGCACTTGTCTTTGTAGATTCCAGCACCTTTTCATTGTTTAAAATGATTTGTATGGATTCCGTATTCCTTCAAAGAATGTCTGAAATAATCACATTTGTAAGAGCTTGTCTCATTCTCCACTGCCACAGAATCTGTTTATCCTCCTAATCGATGCTCTCATATGGCACAGCCATAAAGATAAATAATAAACCTTAACTCACATTAGAAGTTATTTAAATTTCAGAATTGCAGTTATATATCGTCCTCTAATTGGATTAAACCACCTTCTAAAGAATGCAGGGGGTTCCAAATTGCTTATGGATTTTTTCATTGTTTCGTAAAGAACGATACCTATAAAAACTGTGAATAAGATCAAATAAAAATAAAAATGTAAGTAAGTGAAGAAATGTATGTTTGAATTAAGCAAACTGATTTTTTGTTTCATATTTATTTAAATATATGTTACAATCACAATGTGGCTGCAACCACAAGTCATGTCACTGCTCATTCCTCCTTGTTAGGTGTCCAGGATCGTTGTTAAGCCCACTGTGTTTCACAGGTATTTGATAATGAGCTCGGGCATCAAACTCATTCTGCAGTTATAGGTTATCTGTTCCGAATTATCAGTTTGCCGGTAATCTTAAATACAGGTAATGAACGGTGGACAGAATTAAAATGTTAAGGCACCTTGCCAGCAAAGAAAATAATAGGAATTTATCATGGAGACTATGCATTGTATTATGAAATATGGCCAGTTACGTGCACAAAATGTCCAAAATAGTACAGTGCAGTATGACCGTCAAGAGGCATTAGTGTTCATAGTGCCATGTGCTGAATCGATGCACTGAGTGTTAGTGCTGTCTGAACTGGTGGCCCATGGTTGGAAATGAAGACCTTAGTGATGAAGGAACTGGAATTGAGTGGGAAACAAGCCTACGAACCATACGAGAGGCACCTGTAAGGTGCTCGGTCAAGAAACTGAATCTGAAAAATATCGGTTTTTCTACCATCCAAAATTCTGCATAAAAATAGCTCTTTCATTGCATCATATCTACACCAAAGTCACACCCTTTGCTCCATCTTAAATAATTGCTGCACAGTTTCATAGGGTTCACTGAGGTACATTATGTAGCCGGTGTCATCTGTGTGAATAACACTGATCACCTTACCGATTCTTGGTTATAATTCCACACACTGTAATGTAACCTGTTCCCACTTCCCCGGTTCTCTGTGCTGTCTATGGTCCCATCATAAAGCCCTTTTTTGAGTAGCATTGCGTTGTGCTTAAACGTAATGACCCTTTTACCTTAATCGCCTGTAGTTCCATCTTATTGTCGTTCTCTGCGTCCTTTTCCCATATCCTCATGCATTGAATTGGGGATAAAGCCGGCAGATGGCAACTCCTGTAAATCACCCTTTACTCCTTCTTTACCTCTGC
Organism: Mormyrus iriodes; assembly: GCA_011763525.2. Classification (NCBI taxonomy): domain Eukaryota; kingdom Metazoa; phylum Chordata; class Actinopteri; order Osteoglossiformes; family Mormyridae; genus Mormyrus; species Mormyrus iriodes. Next base: position 2,663,333 of record JAAGVU020000015.1, on the reverse strand, counting down.
AGTTTCATCCTCTCTCACTGTTCCCCCTCCAAATCTCCACTTTACGCCCATAACTTTGTGAATATTAATACCTCCGGTGGTGGAGAAGAAACTGTCATTTTCCCCTTTCTGACATATGTGCCTTATTATCTTCCACTCCTATTAAATTACCGGCATCGCCTCTCTTTGTGAGGCCACTGCCTGTTCCTTAGTTCAGAAAAATAAACTTACCATCTCATAACTGAATACTAATGCAACCTATAATATATTTTGGTACATTCTAAATATTTATTTCATAATCTGCACACACAAACAGATATAATAACTATGGCACGGTTTTAAAATATCACTCCCTGAAATGTTTTTTTTGTTAAGAAATATTGACATTAAATTTTAAAATATACAATAATGGATATCAACCTTTTTTATTCCAAATTTAAAATATTAGATAACGCAGCTAATGGGCAATCTGCGTAATCTTTCTTTATTGCACCCAAAATAAGTGAATGTATTGCAAAAATATTCCATTCACAACCGGCCTTCCTCCAAAGTAAGATGATAGTGATGTGACAGGTACGTGTGAAACAGATAAAACTCATAAGAGCTCTAGTGATATCTCACACCTCTGGGACTGGGGTTTTGAATCCAACCTCCATTCTGCGTGTGTGTGTGTGTGTGTGTGTGCGTGTGTGTGTGTGTGTGTATCCTCTGACTACTCTGGCCTCCTCTGGCAGTCCAAAGACATGTAGTCAGGTTAACTGGCATCTCCAGATTACCCAAAGTATATGCCTGTGTTAGTGTGTGAGTGTGTGTCCCCTATGATGGACTGGCGTCCCGTCCAGGGTGTACCCCACCCCGTGCCCTGTGATGGACTGGCGTCCCATCCAGCGTGTACCCCACCCCGTGCCCTGTGATGGACTGGCGTCCCATCCAGGGTGTACCCCACCCCGTGCCCTGTGATGGACTGGCGTACCATCCAGGGTGTACCCCAGCCCTGTGACAGACTGGCATCTCGTCCAGAGTGTACCCTGGCCTTATGATGGACTGGCATCCTGTCCAGGGTGTACCCTAGCCCTGTGCCCTGTGATGGAGGCTTCTACCCCCGACCTCCCCCAAAACTCTGACCAGGACAAGAGGTTAATTTATTAATAATTAAGTCAATACGGAAGTCTGCGATGGGTTGGCGCCCCATCCGGGATTATTCCCTGTCTTGCACCCATGGCTTCTGAGACAGGCTCCGGACCGGAAGCATAGGACAAGCAGGTACAGAATATGTATCACAATAAAAAAACTGAATAATAATTATCATTGTGGTAAATAAAGCCACCCATTTAATCAACTGTTTGTATTTTTTATTTTGTTCATGACAGTAATGTATATATGTATATGTAATGTATATATGTATATGTAATGTATATTTGTATATGTAATGTATATTTGGTAGTATAACTGCAATTACGCTTAACCCAGAATATTCCTAAAATTTAAATTATGCAATACCATAATTGTGAGTAATGCTGAGTCACAAGTGTGATTATGCTTGATGTTTTCTGCTGTAAGATGATTGCAGCATAAAATCAGATAGAGACGGATAACATCCGTTACTTCTGACTATAGTCGCAGACGGAGTTCCGAACTATGTCTCGCCACTTAAAATCTATCCTAAAAAGCATTCTGGAACATTCCATCCAAAGATGTACAAAGGACAATTTGGCAAAAAAGTATAACATGGTGACAAAGACTGGTGAGAAGTCATTTCACATGCCAGCTTCACACCAGCGAAAGAATGGGAATATTTCCACGTTCACTTGTAGGGTTTTCATGTCTGATATTACACATATTGCCACTTTGCAAGTCGTATCTGAAAGGGGCCATTTACAAAGGTGCAAATTCTCAGTCCTCTTCCTGTCCAGCCAACAGAATCAACATAATTCTGTTACAACTGTGACTTTTGTTAACATATCAATCAATTGTTCTTGGCAGACCAAATCCCAGAACCTCTGCCTTGTAATCTGTCCAGTGTAACAGATGTGGGATTTGTACATGATAAAAAATGAATATTGGATAAGCATTTTAAGCCAAAGTCTTTCATCTTGAGGCATGTGTTTGCATCTCATGTCACAATGATGTTTTTGTTTCTTACTCTAGGAGCCCAGTGAGCAACATAGAAGAATTGCTGGCGCATAAGTGAATCAGAAAAAATGAGCATTAAAAGTTATTTTTCTTCTTTTTGTCTTAAAATATTATTTACTGTGTATGGTAAAAGCTGAAAAGGCACTAAAGGCTCTTATTTTGCATTTGCAGACGGCATAAAGTTATAGAGTAGTATAACATGCAATGTTTTCCCCAAATCTTAAGTGTTGCTTCCTGACATGAAGTTTTGTAATTAAGACTGAGTTTACAATTAAGTCGAGAGGCACTTCTGAGAAAACGACATTTCTCCAGACATGAAAATGTGTAGATATGGACAATCCTCTCAAAAACGGTAGAAGCCAATTTTTCATTTGGCAGAAAAGTCTTTATCTCTGAAGAATATTCTCCAGGTTTTATTAATGTTGTCTCAACCCCCCCCCCCCCAAATACGAGACGAGTCCAATCAATACTGTTGCGTAACACAATACTGTAAGCTGCAGCTCTGCATGTTATTGGAAACCACCTCAGTTTTTATAAGAAATATTATAACTTTGACTTCTGCATTCTGCACAAATGAACCACAACCCCGTCTTGATATATTCCATTTTTTACTTACTTAAAGCAATGAACATTAAAGAGACCATTTCTTTCTGACATTGACGGGGACCGTTGTGGCACTTGAGAATTATTGCAGTTTGGTGATCTATAAGTCTGACCCATAAGTTATTAATCAAAACAATACTGATGGCTTTTACATGTACAGATTGAGATGGATTGTGTTACACCGATCGAGATAGATTTCCAGCAGAAACAGGAGTCAGAATAGCCCTTCATTTTCATTTATTTCACATAACCAAACCCCTGAAAGATGGATTTGTGGACGTTATTCGCTGTCTTATCTATATGAAGGTTTTTCTTCTTCAAAAAATATGTCAGAATGATTGCCATTGGACTGAGTATGTTTGTCAGACATTTTTCTCACAGTATACAATAATAATTCTTAAAAAAAAAATAGTTACTGAAAATGGACCATAACAAACTGAACACTGAACTTCATGATTCATTACTATTTCACATGGCCGTGAGTTTTAAAAGCTGCCTGCAATCTTACACCACTCCATTGCCGTCCTTTAGGTATGTATTTGTGTATAAAAAATAATAATTTAATAACTGTAAACAAACCAAAAATAAGAGACGAAAACACTTTAAAAAAAAATTCTCATTATTCCGGTGAATGATGTGTTTGGGTGGCTGATAACTGCATCTCGAGCACAGATAACAGAGGCCTCACACTGAGAGAGCTGCGGGCTGGAACGGCACTGCAGTTAGCGATAATGAGCTATGCCACAATTAGACCCTTTGCTTGCTAACGGCGGTTCTCACTAAGTTCCAGTCGAAGGCAGGTAAACACGGTGACAGGTGATGTGGGTAATTATGAATTGCAAGGTATAATTCACACTGCTGTAGGTTGAAATCCCGCTACCAAAGTGAAATCTGTTACAACCGGGTGGATGTAATGTGCTTAGGACTCGAGATGATATTCTGAATGCTTTTTGCTGAATTTCTACGTTGTTTTTTTTGTATTATTATTATGGTAGCAGCTGTAGCAGCAATATTTGCTGTAATTACATCTTGTCGTCTGTTCTTCTGTGCTTCACTGTTAAAAGCCAATTGTAGCTGAGAAACATCTGATAATCACTGCGCTTAAATGCTCCATGAAGTGTTTGGAAAAGGTCTGTTGTTTCTTCCCGAGGCCCCTCGTTTCAGTTAAGTAGGACTTTAACTGAGAATATGGTAAGGCTGCAGATCTGAAAAGCAACATCTTTGAATGTCACAGGTTGCATTTTTAAGGTACGGTATTAATGTCAAGCGGCACATAATCAGCTAGACATTAGAGGGTTTATGCAGCTGCAGAAAGCTGCTCCCATAGTGCTTTTTGTGGATAACCCCTGCTAGCCTTTAAGCAGCATAGATAGACACATAGTGAGTTATAAGATAGATCAATAGATAGATAATGTTATAAGCCTGTTGTATGGTTGCAAGACAAAAAGTATGATGCATTTTTTAACCACTTAGTATATATTTAAACTTTTGAAAAGCATGACTACACAAAGGTTCTAAAAAGAGTATTTTATATGTTGTATACGGCAAAATAATTGTCAAATAATGGCCTATTTGTATGTAGTTTTATTGTTGTAAGATCACACACAGAAAGCACAACAAACCCTCCAGGCAGGTTTTCTGAACAATGGTCCCAGAGATTTTCTGGACTCTGCGGGTAACAGGTTGGGCAGAAGGTTCTGGAACAGAAACCAGGACACCCGCACTAAGAATCAAAAAGCCGAACAAACAGAATGAATAAAAATCAGAACTTGGGGAGGGTAACCTCTTGCGGTCGGGAGGCGACACGACGCCTTGTGCAGAGCTGGCCTGCGACCTCCAGCATTGATTCAAGTCCCTGGAAAAACAGGTATAACAATTATACAACCCTAAACTCTATTCCCAAGATTCCTACTTCAAAAGCTTTATATTCCATGTAGAGTGTATCTGGTTTATTTTTCCACAGAACTCATCCTTGCTGTCTCTGTTAGGATGCACGGAGAAGAAGATGCCCTTTACACAATGGAATCATTCGGTGTTTGTATCCCATCATGCTCTCCTTTGAGACACACATACACAGAGGTGAGAGCAAAGCTTGGGGTCTGAGCGCAGAGTAAGTCATTCATCCAGCACCCCTAGAGCATTTTGCTAGAGAGGTTTGAGGGTCTTGCTGAAGGTGCCCAATTGATGATGCAACTATTTTGCCAAGTATGGGATTTGAATTGGCGGCCTTCCAAGCTCAGCCTGCTAAGCCACACGCCAGCCCTCATGCTAGTTGCTGGAAGTAGAAGAGCCTCAGAATCATACAACTGGGAGTCTCCAGCTCAGTGAGGGAGGATGCTGGAGCGCAGTCAGGCGTTGGACCGGACCGTCGACCCGCTGACCCGGAGACAGCACTCGACACCCAACAGCTAAGTGCTGCATAAATGGCATCAACCCCTGAGGAGCTTGAGAACGGCCCGGAAAGCAAAACATCGCCCACAAACGCACTCTTGACCGCGTCCCTGTTGGCGAACTCGCTCAGGGCCCGGCCTCCACGACAAGCACTCCCCTGGACTCCCCTCAATCCAGCTCTGCCAAAGTCACTGTGCCCCCCACTTCCCGCACGTGACCCTCGAAGAGGCAGTGACTGTGCAAACACTTGTTGCTTCTCCTATCTCCCATCTGAGCAACGTTTTAACCCATTTTCAGGGGAGGGACAGAGAAATTAATTTAGCAGTGAAGCACGATTCATCTCCATCCTTGTTCAGGTCACGCCCCTGACCGTAGCGTGGCCCCGCCCCCCCATGGCACCATATGCTGGCCGCGGTAAAAATAATAACTGCAATCTCTCATGCGGCTCTGCTGATACATTTTGAGATTCTCTGCGGTTTTATCTCAATTGAGCCCACATGCCTCAGTTAGTTAGTTTCTTTTTCTTATTCTTCATATTGAGCCATTATATGAGACTAAAGGGCTTTAGTGCAATGCATAGATTTACTATCAGAAGCTAAGAAGTGATTCTATTACAGTAGGACATGGAGAAATCTTAATCTATTACACTCCCTGACAATATAAAAAATGAATCCAAAAGAGAAGATCCTTAGATTTTGAAGATAATTAAAACAAGCAATAGCAATGCTATTGAACATAGGATTCCAATACCCATGTTTTTAATTAATGTTGTAGGGAAATAAAGATCTGTGCAAATAATAAACAATAAAATGATTATATGGAAGAAGCATAGAAAGCGCCAAGTGGACATGTTTACTCATTACTGAATTTCAGATTTGCTCACTTTGTTGCAAAATTCCATCAAAAATGCAGCAAGATTCACGATTCAAGAAGTACATTTGCCACATATTTTGTAGAACACGCAGTGAAATGCAGCCCTGAATCACTACACTGTGCGCAGATTCATATAAATACATAAAAGCAGGTTTGAGAGACTAAACTAAAACTAAAATTTAAATGTATCAAACAAATAACAAAGAAGCAATATAAAGTACTCAAGAAATTAGGGTTAGGGTTTGACATTGTGCTTTGTTAGAAAGTAGCATTGTACTTGACCAGTGCGGGTACTAGTCAGAGTGTATTCCGCAGATGGTTGTGATAGAGGATCCACATGTGAAATAGATCCCATTAATAATCAGACAGATAGGCAAGACTATTGGAATCCTCTATATGCAGCAGTAATTGGAATAGCTATAAGAATCAGAGGTAGCACAAATATAGACTTTAACGAGGTGGAGCGGTTTGAGTGCCCTAATGGTCCTTCGACTTATGTCGCCTATAGATCTGTAGGAACAGGCCAGACAAACTATGACCCAACAAAGACGCCCACTGAAAGTGTACCTTACCTGGAAAAGGGTTACTGGGACCCACATCACCCGACTGGACTTGTTGAGCCACCTTATACCTCATCACCTGTACGGTGGAAGGAAACCGTCAGAGGCAGTGCCGGTCGGGCAGCAAGGGAAGGAAGAGAGGCATCCTGTGTCATTTTCATGAGTATTGGTAGATTGGAATGCTTCTTTTCAGATACCTCATGTTACTCCTCTTTGAGACTTACACATATATACACAGTTGAGTACGAAGCTTGGAGTCCGGGCGCAGGGTCAGCCATTTATCCAGCGCCCCTCTTGGAAGGTCTCATCAGAGATGTAACTATTCAGCCGAGGCAGGGGTTCGGATCAGAGACACAGGCTTACCCCACTGAGCCAACGCACCCCCCCTCCCTTTGATGGATTAAACCTCACCAATGGGCACAATGTGTGGCTCAGCGGTTTAGGATGATATGCTTGTGATCAGAAGGCCGCTAGCTCAAATCCCAGGGTCTGCTGAGTGATCGCACCATTAGGCCCTTGAACGAGACCCTTAACCCCCAAGCTCCAGGGTTTGTCTGATCCTGTGTCCTCAATGAAATGTACATTTTTACTCATGGGGAATGTCACCTGTGTGCTTGGAAAGGGGCCTGGGCTGTTTCTGGAGATAGAAAATCATCAGCTCGATAGAGTTGGCCTAAGTCCACGTAAAAAGTGTGGGATGTACAGCCAGGCCGCTTGACTGGAGGGGGGGTCCCCGAGACTCTGGATTTGTCCATGGACTCAGACGGCTGTGGACATACTGACACGTCCCACATCAGGGCTGTGTGGCTGGAGTGTCCCCCAATGGGTAAGAGAGGTTGCCTGCATGTGACTCTGGGTTTATTTGAACGTATAGTATCTTGCATGAGATCTACAGGGTGGGTCCTGAGCCGTTACTATGGAATTCCGTGCAAATTCTTTGACATTCTCTGTACTGTATCTGTTTATTTTCATTATTTATTGTTACCATCTGTTAATGTCTAGATGTCTTTTTACGGTTTAAATGTGTATATGTTGTGGTATTGTAAACCTGCATGTTCATCCAGATTAATGAAGTGTGTCTGTTCGTCTGCCTGCCTGGAATCCCAAACCTGTGTTTGTGTTCTCCCCATGCTTCAGGGCAGTTTTTCCTTTCCCTGTTTGATCCACAACAAGGCTCCTTTTGCATTTTTCCTCTCTTTTTCTTAAGTCCTGCTATCCTTGGCCTCAGTCCTGGCAAACCTCAGCTACACACCATAACCATAGATCAAATATAGAGCGCTCACTGCCATCATAGTAAAATATATATAGAATCATAACTAAATATAGGTAAGCAAAACAACAGATGGTGCACCAAAATGTATCCAGATTGTTGCCCAGTTAAATCGAGCTGTTATTTTTTAATCTAAATCAGGCAGAATTATAAGCAGCAGAGAATCAGTAGAATGAGGTAAGTGTAACAGGTCATTAAAAAGAGGACGACTTTGTTTCAGAGCCTGACCCCATATGGAAGAGCTTTAATTGTAGAAACTCATATCCAATAGACCTACGACATGTGCAATCATATATTTGAAGAGGCCTGTTTTTCATTCATTGTGTTTCCTGTTGTCTTCCACAAACAGCTTAATATGAATAATTCAGAGAATCCAAGGTCTGTTAACAGGCAAACAGATCACATAATGTTTCGTGTGGTGGATGAATTGGGCAGAGGTAAATGAGACATGATCAGGATCATAATAGCATTGCCTTTCTTATTGTGACTTAGTTTATTTTTTGTTATATACATGAAAACAATGTGCCTGCAGGCTCTTTGCGCATAAGACAGGTTATACGGAGCCATTAGACAGGAGGGACCTGACTGGGGTTGCAGATAAGTCTTAATGAGCTTCCATTGAAATGTCTTTTCAAGGGTCCCATCAGTTGACTCACTGCCTCTAACATTTAATTATATCTGTTTGGTGTGGCGCCCTCTTCTTGCTCCACACTCTAGTGGCACCCTGGAATAGACAGCATCAGCACAACAAACAAACAATCTTCAGCCGCTTATCCTAGACAGCGTCTTGGGGGGTGGGGGGTGGAGCTTATCTAAAGCATCATAGGGCACAAGGGAACGGCGCAACTTGGACGAGATGCCAGTCCATCATAGGGCACAGGCGCATAGACATTTTAGGCAATAATATTCTAAACCGCAGCCATGGAGATGTGTGTGTGCCGTCCAGCCTGCCTGCATATTAAGAGCATATATCTGGATAACGAGTGGAGCGTCCTCAAAGCAAAAGAGTGATGTAATTGGTTTAGAAATGATAATCCCTTCCCTGCAACCATATCAAGTTAATTGAAATACTTGTGGAAAAAAAAAACATAAAGCTTTAAAGTAAACCGGAGGCCATCATTAAAAGCAGGGCAATATTAATCAGCGTGATGTATAATGGGCACACTTAAACACTTTCATCAGTGGCTAAGAGACAGGAAGTGTGTATTGTCAGCTCTGGGAGTGGCTTAATGGTTTTATTTTATTAAAATAGGAAGCAAACAGGAAAAGGTCCCATAGCTGGTGTTGGAAAAGACAATCATGGTGCTTTTTTGCCTGCTTCTGCTTAATGGATTCTGATAGAAACAAAGACGAATATACTAAATAATGAAATGGATAACATCATGACATATTATCGCTTGATTTTAAGTGTAATAAAGTGAGTGCAGGAAGCGCAAAGCAGTGATTGTATTTTAATGTTACTGTTTATGTAAATCGTAGAGGCACTTGAAGTGAAAGTGTGATGCCATAATGTGAAATAATGATTCTGGGACCTCCTGTGTATCTTCACTGACTCAGGTAAACCTTGTAAAACCTGGAAACAGTAGCCATTAATTCTCCTGTGATGTTTTTTAATGCAACACCGATTGCTTCAGGAAACTTCCAGACTGCTGCGTGGAAAATCTTAGCGAAAAGAGAGGAAGATGTGTTTTTTTGTTTATTTAAAATAGATGTTATGCGGGGAATCAAATGAAAAAAAAAAAGATTTTCGAATGTAGCATGTTGCGATGGCTGGCAGACCGAGGCATCGCGGCAATGACAAGGAGCCTTATTTAGAGGAGAACGACACCCTTTTACTGCAGTCCTTAACAGGACTATAGCACGCACCCAATAAGCACCGAACCCAGCACCAACAACAGCAGAAACACAAGGAGGTCAGATGCCAAACTGTAAGGTACACACACGGTGGGAGATTTATACAGAGCTAAAGACACATGAGGATTGGACAGGATTCATATAAGACACAGGTAAACATACACGCCACAACAGGAAACTACGGCTATTAATAACAGTACAACAAGGGGCTATTTACAATTCCACAGACAGGGGCTATTTACAATTGCTTGCGGGGCATGCTGGGACATGCAGCCCCGCCAGCGCTATAATATATTGTACCGCATATCCAACAGCATAGGAGAGAGTTGGATGTTGGGAGGACACAATCTGTGTGTCCTTCATCATATGACATCTCCACATTAATTACAGCCAGTGTATTCTGTTACGTGGCAAGGTGCACAGATTTCTAAAGTACCTGTTTTTTTGTGTGTCGCCTTTTGTTAAGGGATATGCCATAGATAAACATGGACTGAACATAAGAATACACTTACCTATAAGGCTGTACAGGGCAATGTAAGGGTGTGTCTTTATTTCATGAATGAAATAGTAATAGTAATAATAATAATAATAATAATAATAACAAGGCTTGAACCATCAATCCTGTGATCACAAGCACAGAGGTTTAGCCATAGAGTCACACACCATACCAGGCCCATTAGCTGGACGGCTGGGAGCCTCGAGTTTGAAAATAAGGGGAAAAAAATGGACTCATTTGGGGATATCATGTGATGAAGACTGTGATTGGTTAAAGAAGTGAAACGCAAGCCCCTCCCCTTGTTGACCCAGGGACACGCCCAACTCAGCCAAATCAAGATGTCTGACACAGCTTCAAAATTTAAATACAAAGGTCTTTTTATTGGGGAGGGGTGAATGAATCCAAATTTAGTATTGGGGGTACACCCCCCCCCCCCCCCGCTTCCCACACCTCTGACAATATATATATGGGATATGTTGCTTTCATATATGAAGTAATGTGGTTTAATTATATTATGGAATAAAGAAAACAAGTCAGATTTGTTATGCAGCCGAATATAAGCAAGAAACTCTAATCACTATATCAATTAAACATTTAATGATCTTGTAGTGTTAAATTTTGGCCTCTGTTTTATTTCAAGACTATTCTATGACAAGCTTGGCTGGCAGTGCTCAATTTATACATGGGGGGAAATAAGTCCCTTCTAGGAAATTGTAGGGTTTCATTCCGCAGACTCAATCAATGAGCTCTTCTTGTGGCTTCATATTAAATATATAACCGCTCTTCTGGGCTGTGAAATTCCTGTTAAATATTAACTTCATTTAAAAATTTCTACTGAGACATCTCAATTAAGTCATTCTCTCAAACAATTTAGATATTTAATTATTCCTGTATGAATAAAAAAGTCTTATGGGGCTGTGAAACAGCAGAATTCCTGATCCTTTTACTAAAAGGCTTTTAGCATCTATAACTAGGTTTTGTTTGCTGTGAAACGTCCCTGTCAAGCTTCTTGCGTTTATGCTTTATTCGTTTGTTTGCAATGTAATTAGGCGAATCTCACGCCTTGACTGTAAGGCAGAGGAGCTGCTGTTACTGAAAACACCGCCAGTCTCTCCAGCTTAGTATTCATTCGGTAAGATTTCAGTTAATATGTCATTTGTCATGTTTTTTTTTTCTCCTATTATAAATAATTAACTACTTTAATAAAAATCAGGCTCTATAACATCTATATAATACATAATTATTAATCGTTTTATGTTCAAAACTGTTAATTGAAGTGTTATGGTATGCTAGTGTTTAAATATTTTATTTTCTGTCCACTTGCGCTCTGGGATTGCAGTGTGCTTAATTCTTTCCTTTGTTCCCTTTTATAATGATCGCTGAGCACTGCATTCTGCCTTTGTTCCCTCTTAGAATGATCGCTGAGCACTGCATTCTGCTGAATTAAGATTATGAATTTAGCTCGCAGGAACAACAGACGTACAAGTTCGTTCCTTGCTTTTTGTTTTATTTGCTATGGCTTTTGGCATCAGTCACTTTAGGCCTTACAGAGAACTCTAGGCCCTAGCTGGCCCTGGTGTTGCAGAAGGGAACCTTTGAGTTCTACCAGGACACATAACAGAGTTAATTCATCAGGCCTGCTCCCGAGCAGCTCAAGGGAACAAGTGCAAAGAAATTGTAGAAAATATGTATGTATACATGTATGTATAACTGTGTGTGTGTGTGCCTGTGTATATATACATACACACATATATAGAGTTATAGTGTTGTATCACATAACTTAGCCGCCTTACCTAAACACAGTAGAAGTGAGTTTGGAGGGGTTTGACCAGATAGTGAAGGAAAAGCAGCCAATGAGAGCTCAGCATATGTGGGGCCTCCTTCAGGATGGCTGGAAAAGCGTCCCAGGAGGCCACCTCATTAAAGTGGCGTAGAGGAGACAGGAGGGTCAGCCAGTCCCAGGAGCAATTGGGGTTATGGGCCTTGCTGAAGGGCCCAGTGGTGAGATCACCCTGTTGTCCATGGATTTGAAACAGCCCACAAACATTTAATTTTATTTTGTTAAATACTTTTCTGGTCAGTGCATAATTCCATGTACATTATTTTATAGATGTAATGTCTTAATAATTATTCTAAAATGTAGTGAATAATACAAATAAACCTTTCTATGGGTAGGTGTGTCCAAACTTTCGACTGGCGCTGAATAAAAAAATTAATTGACCGATCAGCGATAGAAAGAAAAGACATATGGGAGAAGGTAGAAAGCGGTGAAGACCTTTGAGGTGTCTCTGTCCCCTGCTCTCCCATCGTACGCCCTTATTGGACAGGAAAGGTGAGCAGTCAGGACACAGGAAGCCAAGGACCCCACAAGCACCCTGAAGGTTGGGGGGGGGGGGGCGTTGCAGAGAAGCTGGGAAGATATGCTGGGTGATTTCCTGATGAAAGACCCCTAACTGACCAGCTCACGTTTGTGAAGCTGGTACCCAGGCAGATGGTGGCTCTTTTGAGGAGTTTTCAAAGGCAGCTGTGCACTGCTTTGCTGTGTGTGGGTGTGTGTATATGTGTGTGTGTGTGTGTGTATAAATACATATATATCTGTATGTGTGTGTTTTTCATTTCCCAGTATTTACAAAAACATATATAATGTAAACCATTAATAAAACCTACTTTCCAGAAAGTCTGCTCAAACTTTTCACTAGATGCTTTATATTGCTTTTACTAAAAAGAAGCGATGAATAACGAGGTATTAAGGGGAACAAAAATAAGAAAAATAATGTAAATACAAATAAGAAAATGAATTTTTACAAAGGAATAAATCAAAAACAAATTACCTCGGTACTTCTGTAAATGGACAGTGTGATTATAAGCTGAACTAAACTCAGTGCAGATAAATGACCTATAATTGTAATTGCAATTGCCTGTCTGTGCTTCTACAGCATACTGATATATATTCTATATATACCATTACCATCTACAGCATACTGATATATATTCTATATATACCAT
>JAAGVU020000015.1:2638309-2650068 GCA_011763525.2 Mormyrus iriodes | reverse complement strand
TACTGATATATATTCTATATATACCATTACCATCTACAGCATACTGATATATATTCTATATATACCATTACCATCTACAGCATGCTGACATATATTCTATATATACCATTACCATCTACAGCATACTGATATATATTCTATATATACCATTACCTTCTACAGCATACTGATATATTTTCTATATATACCGTTACCATCTATAGCATACTGATGTATATTATACTCCTAAAATCCCTGGTTGCTGCTCTGTACATAGACACTTGCATTAGTATATATTTTATTTTCATATAAAATCCTAAGAATGGTCTTTAATACTGACTAACTCGCCTTAAGGAAATAAATCTAGCCGTTGATAAATTTCATTTCCCAGTTCTACACTCCTTTTTTATGGCATTTAGCCCATAAAATTGGAACATAAAGTGAGCCTTTCTGCGGCGTGTAAGTAGAAGGAGAACGTTAAACGTTCCTTTTTTAGAGCAGAACTCCCCCGTAAACATTGTTTTAAAATGTTGAATGTTCACAGTGGACCATAAAGGAATATATTTTAAACAGGTCATTGAGGGTATTCATGCGTGGCACTCTCATTACTGTGAATTTATAACTGCAGTTCCTAGCGTTTTTTTTCATCATCAGGTTTTCCAAAAAATACTCTATACTTACATGATATACAAACAAACAAACAAATACATAAATAAAACGTAACTCTAATACACTAAAATGAAACCAATTCATTTGTCTGTTTTGTGTTTATCTGAAACCAAACTTTTATCAGCCTCTGTGTTTTGAGAATCTCTCCCCTGTCATTCTGAAATATCATGTCTTTTTTCCCTCTCCATGCTGGTTTCCATAGCATTTCTAACTCTGGAATCAATATATTTGCAGGGTAATTATTCGAATAGCAGATTGTTAAAATAATGCCGTTTTCTGTTTACTTTGAAGATCCTTCACAATATGGAAATCTTTTTTTTTCTGGGAATATTCATTCTATTTATACCTAACTTATTTGCATAAATTATTAGAAACCAAGATTCTTGCATGGAGACACCTACAGTATTGTGAGATTACTCTGATGGGGATTGACAGACAAGTCTGTTATAAGGGCATGATATAGGACATTAAACAAATGCAGCGATGTGTCATCATGAACTGTCTAAAAGGTGATGTTAGCGGGGCAAAGGGACAGAAAGGCCTTTTCTGAAAGGGTAAGTGTGCCTGGAAGCGTGCTGAAGAATTCTGACGTGCGTGAGGAAGCAGGGAGAACAGTCGTGGCATACGATTGCGAAGAGGAAAACAGTCTCCGTCTGTAGCCTCTCTCCAAATCACTATAAGTAATAAACGTACAATCTGAACAATAGTAAGCAAGGCGCCAAAATTCGCAAGTCTTGCGTCGCTGATAAAAAGCAATAAAACATGAATTATTCAAATTTAATATGTAAGCCAAGCTTCAAAAAATGTGATCAAAAATATGAAATTATTATGGAACCAAAAAAACTTTGAAGATGGGAAATACAGGTAATCGTTCGTGTTCCTCTTTGTTCTTTAAACTCATGAGACTACAAAGAAATAGCGGTTAGACACTATAATGCAGAATATGAACACAATATAACAGGTAAAAAACAAATCATTCAATGATGCAGAAGCCATTTAATGCCCCGATATTACGACTCTTGGAAGTGGTCATGAAAATTCATATTGCATATTAACATTATGCTCTCTAGCCATGTTTCAGTAAGATGATGTAGGGGTTTGGCTATAAATAAATGCAAGTGTGTAGCTCAGTGGGTTTGGGGAGGGGGGGGGGTCTGTATCCGGGAGGTCATAGGTTCAAAGCCCATGGCCAGCAGAGTATTCATATCGCTGTTGGGCCCTCGAGCGAGGTACTTAACTCGAACGCCTGCAGGGATGCTAGCTGACCCTGCTCTCTGGCCTCAAGCCTTCCTCACTTCTCTGTTGCTTTTGCAAAAAAGAATAGAATAAATCAATGTTAAATTTATGAGGAGTTTGCATTACAATTAGCTACGACTAGCTTATTATTGGGTAACGCTGCTGCACACGCTTAACTGTGCATGGTGTCAACAAACATTTTTACCGCGTGGGAGAGAAGTGGGGTTGTGGCAAAGTCAACAGCAAGACGTGGGGATTTTAAAGTGGAACGCAGCCTCAGGTGCGCTGGAGAAGCGGGGAAACGGGGCAGAAAATTACGTCCAGAATAAACAAATGAGAAAAAAGGGGAATATCATAAAGAGAGCTACTGTGCTGCTCTGACACTTGGGTCCGTCATTAAGGCGGTACTGGCCCTAGGCTGCAGGTGAAATGCCGAGAAAGGATCCTTGGTCCTTGAATCCCCAGCCTTTCTGTGTGTTGCTGTTTTTTAATTGACATTATTGTTCACTTTAGATCAGGATCCATATGCAGTCATACTCCGACACTGGACACAAGCCCTGCAAGATCACATGGTCATTTCATAAAGAATTATTATCATGGACATCCAATGTATTGTTTGACTGAAATCTTGCAATTCATTTTATTGTCACCCAGGGTTAGTGATTTATTACATTAACCCCCAGATTAGGTTACATTTGTTTCATTGCTTATTATAAGCAAGCTCTTTAGCTGTCCTGTTGCATTTAAAATAGTTTATCAGGACTAGGGGGGTTTTTCCACAAAGCAGGATTTCTCAGTTATCTGGGTTAACTTAAGCTTGAAGTCATGATTGTCCAATAAGGGTTAAGGTAAGGAGCATTGCTATTGGACACTCACGACATTGTGGAGCAGCCCCCAGAACTGCAAAGTTTCAACAAAGATTGATTTAAGAGCACAAGGTGACAGGTGGAGATTAGCTGGGAACACATTTAGATTAGATCAAATATATGCATTGTCTTTGAGAAGACGGTGTTCACATCTGATGGGGAGAAAAGCCAGTGTGTATGGATTATGTAAGTCGGCGCTAGATAAAGGTTAACCATCCTTTAGATATCATATCTAAGTAAATATATTAAACTTCATACATAAATCAACCTGGACAAATAAGCAGAGTAGCTAGCAGGATGCCATGTAGGTGCATATGGACATGCACATTCATTCATAAGTTAACGTTTTATTGTCATTTGGAAAGGGCAGCCAATTCTTCACATATAATCCGAGCTCCACACACTTAAAAACTTTAAATCCTTTAAGCCCATCCTGACTGCGATGAAATGCCATCACTGTGATTTCTTTTTTATTCCCTTTTGGTATATGATGAATATTTGTTCTCGGAAAGAAAAGATAAAATCCCATCTTTCTATTGATAGCATTCTTCCTTCGCCGTCACGTCTGTGGGCCTCCCTTCTGTTGGGTTACTGTTTGAGAGAGAGATTATGAAATGTCAGGCTTTTTAATGAGAGGCTTAGGCTCAAATGAACTGGGAAGCTTTGAAGACAAACCCACAGTACACACCACCTCATTCCATCGTACACTGGCAGGTACATCGCACCCAGTGATGCCGACGCGACGAGAATCTGCCAAACCTGCATTTCACATAACGTAATGTAACGTAAAAGTCTGTGCAAAATCTTGGGAGGGGTGGCAGAGAATCAAAGCAAGGGTCAAAGACTTTTTTAGGTTCAGTGTGGATGGCGGGCGTGGGGGAACTCGGGAGATACACAGGAGTGCAGAACGGATAGCGGTTGGTGAAACGGCATCGGTGAGGGGCGGGTCTTAGCCGTCACTGGAGTGTGATTTGGGCCAGTGTGAAACACCCAAAAACCAACCCAGTTTTATATGACAGGTGATGAGCCAGAGGTGAGGTACATGCATATGCTGATTATCTGAGGGACGTCCACAACCCGTCCTATTAGAGTCTACAAGAATTCATACTTTGATCAAGGAAAATGTCTTGTGAAATCTTAAGGGTAGCTTGGTGGGTCGGTGCATATGGGGATAGACTTTTCCTTTCATTTCATGATTAATGACGTTGATTTTTATTAAATGATATTGCCCTTCTATATATTTAAAATAATTATTAACGCCAGTATGCAGTAAACAGTAACCTACCCGGGATGTACCATTCCATCACAAGACACACACTTACACGTACGGTGCAGTTTACATACCAATTTCCCTCAGTATATTTTTTTCTTTTTGTTTGTAGAAATCCCATGTGCACAAATTAAGTCCCCAGCACTGTTGGCATGGCACTCCAAGGCTAACCACCAAGCCTTGTCCTGTAAACAGGAAATTAAGTTTGTAAACGAGAAGTACTGCATATTTTATTCCATTATTAGTAATTCTTTTCAACAGGAGCATCGCAGAACATTTAGCCTGTTTCTGTGTTACATGCAAACAAATATCTAAAATTCATGTATACATACATTCTGTCCTTCATGGATGCATAACATACTTACTGACAATGTGTGATGATTCACGATTTCCTCGTCTCGTTGAGTAGGCTGTTTTATGCCATAGAAAGAGAATGCCGCTGACCCCAGAACGAATTTAGTCATTTCTAAACCTCTCAAAAATCTCACGGTAATTGTCTGAGGTTACCATGGCATCCTTATGATGCTGTTTGAACCGTTGCCATGGCAGCGAGCGAGTCACATCACCTACAGCAATGCGGAGTCATGTTACGCGCTCTGAGCGGATAAATGAGGATCCTTTAGGCTATGGCGGGATCTGAAGCAGCTGGTCAGCGGGAGTTAGCGAGGACTGAATAAACTTGGAAGTCGAAAATGAACAGTTTAAGGCTGAGCTCCAATAATCAGTTACTGTCTCTTCCTGGGAAGTCATTGTTTCCAACCTGTTAGTCTAGATGCATTGCCATATAAAGTCTGTGCCTGGAGACCGACCTGTTATTTTGCACCTAAAAAGACAGTAAATGTGATCACCAACATTCATCTGACCATTTGACTTTGATATTGTAATTTAGAGATATTGATGTTTTAAAGTGTGCCGTTAAAAGCTTAAAAACAATAATCTTTTTATAAGGGAATGAATAGGGAATAAGACAATTAATCAGCTACTGCCCTGCTTTCAGAAGAGTACCTTTAGTAAAGGTAGATAGACTGATACGCAGTGACGGGTAGGTTAAATCCACAAGAGTGTGAAATTTCCATTTGCCAAAAAGGGTGGTAATGGTGAGCAGTGGTATGTGGCAGATGTTAAGTCATGCTAGGTATTATCCGCATTAGTGTCGGGCTATTTTTTATTAAAAAAGGGAACAGCCCCAGAAAAACAGCATGCTTGGTAAGCCTCTGTCAGCAGAGAAAGACAGCCACTGTCCCTCAAGGTGCAGAGAGCAAAGGGCACAGACAGCCAGAAAGGTTAATCACGCAGGATTTCAAACGGCAAGCCGAGCTCTGTAATACATCACGGGCATCAAGCATCCGGCGTTAAGGCCCCTGTCAGCCTTCCAGGAGAGGAGAAGCAGCATTTCTTCGGTGCCTCTGTCATGTTCGGCATTTCAGTTCCCGTAATGCTGCGGAGGTCGACGTAATTAACTCAAGTCGGATGGCACCCGGCCGGATGGGATGGGGGGTGTGCTAAGAAATGGCCGGGTCACCTGCACATTTTTTAGGTGCTATCGGGCATTTGTCTTCTGGTGTCATGGCAACCTTTCGCGTTGGTGAATGTATTTGTCAAATATACGAGGTCACCCCGACTGGACACAAATGTAAGCGTTTAGGAGGGATTTATGAACAATGAACATTAGTTTCTAGCTAAACCCTCAAAAATAACTTCACTTTGTTTGTGACACACATATAACTAAACACACACAAACACACACAGTGTGTGATTCCGTGCCCATGATGATTGAACAGTTGCTACTTCAAATCCTGTGGCTAACAGAGTCCTGTCATTGTTGGGCTCCGGAGAAAGACCCCTGACCCCAGCCGCACCAGGGGCTGGCTGACCCAGCTTTCTCAACTGTACGCCGCTTTGGGTGAAAGCATCTGCTAAGTGACCGAATACACCGCTGATTAGTTAAATATTTAATTCTGATTAGATCTACAACATTGTGCCACCACTATAAGCCCAACATTGGCTGGAAATGAAAAGAAAATATAGATTCTTTTCCACACAAGGAATTTAATATATTGAGAAATATTTGCATACCTGTAGCCAGAGAATGGAACCATTCTCCAGTCACAGGAACAAGAGTATCTGCTATCGGCCACCTTCTACAAAAGACATGAAAGCACAGAGCTGAAGAAAAGCCCGTAATACCTAACAGAGTCTTTGTGAATCCTTGGCATTGTCTTCAGCAGCACCCACCAAAGGTCACTCATTAGAGCCACCTTGACCCTGCAACACCAGGAGTTTGGCCCACAGTTTCCAGTGTCCCACTTAAAAATGAATGGGAACGTGTGGCTCTGATGCAACATAGAGAGGAAGGTGACGATGCCAAGCAATCTTAGCTACAGAGTTTCTAGCTAGATGGCAACTAAGCCAGCCAAAAGTTTGCTT
Source organism: Mormyrus iriodes (assembly GCA_011763525.2). Classification (NCBI taxonomy): domain Eukaryota; kingdom Metazoa; phylum Chordata; class Actinopteri; order Osteoglossiformes; family Mormyridae; genus Mormyrus; species Mormyrus iriodes. The sequence goes on along the minus strand of JAAGVU020000015.1, from coordinate 2,643,621 downwards.
GTTTAGTGGGGCAGTAAGTCTCGCAGGGAATAACTATTTTGGCTAAAGTACATACACTGACTGTCATTCTGAAGCTTCATAGTAGGTCCTGTTCTACCTTTTCAGGGGCCCTGAGCAAAGCTTTACTTGGGAGCCCCCCACCAAGAAATGAGATGAAAATCTCAATCCCTCCACAATGCAGGTAATGTGTGGGTCCTGGGCGACTGCTTATACTGCCTATAGCTAAGTCTGCTCTATTCCAGAGGTGTAGAAAAACTCATGCACTCTACTGTCGATTGACGATACATGTAACGCGCATATTAGAATAGAGATGCGTTTAGGTAGGTAGGTAAGGAGTGTGTGCTGATTACAGCACTTTGCTGCACCACCACACGACAGACCACCTCAGGGATGAGAACCTGAGTGCAGCCATGCGATGGCTGATACCTCAGCACCACACTAGTCCAAATGGACCAGTGTGAGTTTTTTTCCGGTGGCTGGAGCGCCGGTCCTGCCACCCACCCCCAAACTTCCCTGTAAGTGGGGGGACCTCCTCGCAGGGCTGGATGTAGATTAACGTCATACCCAGATATGCGATTACTGCGGATTAAACAGCCAGATGTGACTGTACTTCTCTTTAGTAAACTATACTGCACCCTGAAGTATTAATCTGAGTATACTGGTCTATCAGTAAACGAAAAGCACAAGACAACAATATATGTAGATCACTGCAATACAGAATAACTTTTCCTTCACCAAATAATGTGCAATCAATACATACTAACAATGACATGAGAATACGGCCAATATAGTTTGACTACCTGCATTACCTATCATAGGAGGCTATGGAGTGTTTCTGGATAACCTTTTTGTTATCCATTTCTTGCTAAATGTCTCAGATTAATAATTTGTGCTCCAATGTTTCTTGCAGTACAACAAACCCGTACTGTACTGTCCAAGGCAAGAAAACAGGGATTGTAACGGAGATTGAAATATTCTGGCCACTTTGCAGACATCTTATGGCTGAGGGTAAGCATTTATGCTAGAAAGTGGTAAACATTTCTCCCGGGAGTAAGGAAGTATACTCTAATAGGAGCCGTGGAGTTCTGGTTCAGTTCCAAAGTGGTCACAAGTCGCAGAGAAACGAGCGTGGCGGTGAGCGCATTAAAACACTGTTCTGAAGCAGCAGACCTCAGTGGGCAGAGGTCTGTGATCTTTCCCCTTCTTCATATCTATTATTCTTTAACGATGCCTGCTGTCTGATATGGTGTGTATGTGATGAATATATATGACAAAGGGGTTAAGCCCGCTGCCCCCCGTCCGGCATTCCTCATCCCAGGGAATTCATTATTTAGTTCAATTCTAGTACCCTCCGTTGTAACAGGCTGAGTCCTTAACTTTTTTTTTTTCTTCACAGTGATATATTCTGTAAATTGGCCAGTATTAATAAACGGGAAATATGTGCTCTGGATGACTATATGGGGGGAAAAGTGGGCCAGTTCCCTGTTTTATTTGTAGATTCCCCTTCCGGGACAAATAGGATAAGGAAGGAATCAGGACAACAACAAAAGATGCAATAAACAAGCATTAAATAACCGTTTCAGCTGGGTGGTGGGAAGGGGGGCATGGACAAAATATAAAAAAGAAGGATATTGCACCTGTTTCAACCTGTTACGTTAAATGTTTGTGTCCAGAAAACAGGGGGTCGGGGCGGGGCGGGGGTTTAGCTGTATCTTGAAAAAAACAAGATGCTTTAAAATAGTGATATTGAGAAGGAGTAGGTGGCATAAAGATGGTCACCTGACTCACATCCCTAAAAGGCATGACCCCTCTGCTCTGCATCCATTTATAAATCACAGTCACTGGCCTGGACCACGATCCCTCTGCAACATGTACTGAAGTCACTTCCTGCAAACATAAACGCATTATTTCAAAAATAATCATCATACATCATTCCCTTAATTGGCACGCATGACCTGTCAGCTCCAGAACACTGCTGCCTGAGCAATTAGCATTCAGGAGAAGGTCTGGATTTGGAAATAGCTGTTTCGTTAAACCACAAAAAAAAAAAAAAAACACGAAAATGCAAGAAGTTCAAGAAAAATCCAATTTGATTTGCCAGAAATACCTGCCTATTTTTAAGTATTTATGCATTCAATTTTTGTATTTTTATAATTGCATTCATTATGGATTTCAGGTCATGAAGTTAATTACAGCACACAGTGCGTGATGCATGTTCGGTTGCCTTAACGGGGTCTCTTATCGTCAGAGCAAAGCGAGGCGAGCCGAGCGCCAGCTAGACGGAGGCCGTAGGCGACGAACTTCCTCCCTCAAGCTCAAGCATGTGAAACAAATGAAGCGACTTCCCAACATCCCAACTGGCTGATTACCCCAGCTGGGGGGGCTCCGACAACCGGGGGGGGATGTCGCCTGTTTGACTGAGCACGCACAGGCTCCGTTATACTACAAATGTTTGAACGAGAATGACCTTGAACCCCCTGATTTGGAGAATGGGGTGATGGGGGCAGGGCTTGTGAAGGATGACCAACCAGTCAAGTTATTTTTGTCTCGTTTGCATGTCGCTTGTTTTATCGATCGTTCATTCGTTCGGATGCAGTTTCGGTTGCTCGTCCCCGCTCTCGAAAAAGCCTGACGCCTTCTACCGCCGCAGAGTGACTCCCAGGCTTGCTCCCACAGCTGCATGTCCTGTCCCATGTGTACCGCAAGGTCCGTGCAAATAAATAGTGGCACAAGAGCTGCTGGGAGTCTGTGATCCTACATCCTTCTAGTCAAAATCCTTTTAAAATAGTGCTGACAAAATACACAACAAGAGACCGGGCTGAGTATATGTTTCCACAGGACACAGGGAAGAGCAAGAGCTATATATATATATATATGTGTATGTATATATATAGTTCCCCTGTTTTCAGGACCTTATTCAGAAATTGCACTGCCAATGTTACTTTGATATTTGGCAATTTTATGACACGGAAAAGTACATAGACAAAAAAAATACCTGCATCTACAGTAATCCCCTCCCCCGAAAGGACTGTGGAAACAACCTTGTGCCCCCCCCCCCACCCCCAGCACTGCCCTCTCCCAATACAGAGACAATGCCATCTAGTGGAAAAAAATATTCAAAATGTTAGATTGCATAGATAGATAGATAGACAGACAGACAGACAGATACATAGATAGATAGATAGACAGACAGATAGATAGATAGACAGACAGACAGATAGATAGATAGATAGATAGATAGATAGATAGAACATCAGTAATTTTTTCACATTCTCAGGGAGGTAATGATATTCGAATAGTATCACATGCAGCATAATTATCTCAGAAGCTGCTACTTGTGTTACTGTCTTAGGTTATCTTTATAGTCACAGCCATAATCTGATGATACAGTTACACATAATAATAATGCTCTGTAAGGTGGACTGATGCTGGAGATGGATGCTGAGAGGCTTGTTTCAGCTGCTAACAGTCGCTCGCAGTCTGCTTTTATCTTTTTCTTATACGATCTGCAGAGTGCACATTGTTTAAGTGCAGGCGGGCAGAACGAGCAAGAGCCCACCTGCAAATGTGTGAAACAGACACAGAATAAAGACCTCATCGCAGACCGAGGATTATCCACGTCCAAAACGGCCACTTATCCGGGCCGCTTATCCAGGACAGAGTCACAGTGAGCACGAAGTCTGTCCCAGGAAGTTCAAGGCAATAACTGAAGGACACCCTGGACAGAACAGCAGTAATGGACATGCTGAAATGGATGCCAGTAATGGACACCCTGGACAGGACGGCAGTAATGGACATGCTGAAATGGATGCCAGTAATAGACACCCTGGACAGGACGGCAGTAATGGACATGCTGAAATGGATGCCAGTAATGGACACCCTGGACAGGACGGCGGTAATGGACATGCTGAAATGGATGCCAGTAATGGACACCCTGGACAGGACGGCAGCAATGGACACCTAGGATGGGATGCCAGTAATGGACACCCTGGATGGGATGCCAGTTCCCTATGGGGCACACACATACTAACTTAAACACATGTCTTTGGGTCAAGGGATAAAACTGGAGGACCTGAAAAGAAGGTGAAGCAGAAGAAGAAGGTGATGAAGAAGAAGAAGATGAACAGCAATAACACCAAGAGGCACAATGACCCTTCACAGGACAAATGGGCATAGAGGTCGGATAATAATTATTATTAAATGTAAACATACTTATTATCTTCACTGATATCCCAAGAAATTTCAAAATACACAGAAACTTATGACTACCTAGTCCCTTGATCAAATCCCCTGCCACTGTATGCGTTTAAATTCAGTATATTTTTTATACAACACATTCCCTCAATATCTTAGAGCCACCAGTCCCGACTGGCCACATTTTTCGACAACAAAATTATTTTTGCAACAACCTCACTGTATGGCAATAAACAAAAAATCCCCAAACGTTGCGATTGGCTGATGGACATAACAGAGGCTAGAATTTTACTGTATCCCACCAAGTCCTAGTGGAAATAGCCGGAAGGCAACAGGGCAGCAAAAACAAAAATGTCCGCTGCTGAATATAGGAGAACAAAAATCCGTACCTGTAGGCTCCGGGGCCAAGCGGCTGCCTGGCCTCCTCTGGGCGAGCTGGTGTTTTACGGGAGGAAAAATATCTCTGTAGTGCTGGAGAATAGAACAGTGGGCTTCTGACAGACTTTTTTTGCCTGATTCTGCAAAATAAAGGTTTTAGCTCCGAGGTAAAACCTCACAACAAGACATTCACGTTATTAGATCTGAGTAATATACCTTTTTCACAATTTAGAAACAGCTCATCTGTTTATTTTTTTTATTATTGTATTGTAGCCGATTACCAAGAAGGCCACGGACAGTGCCAGCAAGTCTGTTATATCTCTCTTTTATCAGTACAGGAATCAAATCCACAGTGCTCCATTTCTCTCGATCTTCACGGGGGGCAGTATAGAGCGGGATTACCGAGCCGCTGTCTGCGGGATGTCAGAAATTGGATATGTTCACCGCATCTCCATTGGCAAATATGGACAAAAAACAGTGTGAGAAGTCACTTAAAGTCAAATCTCTACACACAACTGTCAAACACAGTAATATTAAGTTCTGTTCAGCTTTTTGTTATTGACAGCTACGGTCAAAGTAGCTTCTGTACTGTGGCCAGGATGCAACCAAAATCAACAATTTTTAAGTGTATTGATATCAAAGTCATTAATATACAACTCTGGAAAAAAATTAAGAGACCACTCTATATTTTTTTTAAATCCTGGTGTAATCGTGGTTCTGCTGGCAGAGGCTACGCTGAG
>JAAGVU020000015.1:2605729-2625141 GCA_011763525.2 Mormyrus iriodes | reverse complement strand
ATCCCAAAATATATATATGTATATATATATATATATATATATATATATATATATATATATATATATATAACAAGCTTAAAAATAACTGATTATTATGACATTTTATCATCATGCTAATTTAGTGATAAGCACTCTTGAGCTTATCGCTGTAGGGAAAGGAAGAAAAAAAAAATAACATGCATCAATATTTCCTGATGGAGAGAATTTTAGACGTGTGTTTTGTGAAACTCGGTATCTGGAAAGCATGTGTAATTGGCACCATGGCGAGTGGGCTCCCCGAATCCTCCCAGGATACTAATGGCGGCAGTAGCTATTAAGCAACTCCCTACTTTGCCATGCATACCTGCATTTAGTCTGTGGTGCCCATCAGTGAGGCATAGCTCACTAAAACCCCCACCAAGCAGCCTGTCAATGGGAGATTCCCTCCCCAGGTCACAGTCGCTGTCTCCCGCCTCACTGTCCCCCCGGCCACTGTCCTTCAGGCTGAACTTATCCATATCTTGCAAGGCATACCTGAAAAAGCACAGAACAATTGCACCATTTTCATTTTGTCTGCTGGTCTGTAATAGTTAATGGAAAAATCTATCTGAGCTTGGATAATATAGAATAGGTGTACTTTATGTATATATATATATATATATATATATATATAAATAGCTGCCAGACTTTACTCAACATATTAGGATATTTAGCGATATTAAGACTTTAATGTCAATTTCAGTTATGGCAGAAGCCTGTAGTTGATATCAGGATCATCAAGATTTATTTTATACAGTCCTAGGCGTGACTCCCCCAGAATGTCTGGGATTTCTTGTAAAAATTATAGAATTAGTCCAAAAGTTAACTGGGAAAAAAATAATGCCATTAAAATGACTTAGAACTCCATTACAGGAAATCATTCAAATTTCATCTGCACATGCACACTTTGCTAAGCAAATGCACACATTTTGGTTAATAAAATAACACATTATATACATTATACAATCAGTGCAATAAAGTTTGCAATCATGAAAAAAGGCGTTCTTCTTTATCCTCAGTCTTTACAAGTATCTTGAAAAAATGTAGCCTGTAATGTTTACTCTGAAATCCCAGCTCAGTGTAGATTACCTGTAGCTTCTTGAGTATTTATTCCCACGGAAACTGGGTCTCGGCTGGTACTGGCCCTGATGGAGCATGGACAGAAGCTGTGAGACTTGCTATATTGAAAATAAAAATGATGGAGGGGAAGAAAATGAATAGTGATGGAAAAAAAACGACAGAACAAAAAACAATGAGGATGACATGATGTGACCGGGCAGGAGATGATGGCACAGCTTAACCATGGCTATTAAAAATGATTTCAAAATGAAACGAGGGAAGGCAGCATTTTCAGCTGTCTTGTAAAGCATGTTGAATGCAAAGGAATGAGGAGGTTTAAAATGATCCTATGCTTAAATCAAAGACAAGGAATGTCATACAAAAAAATTATGTAAATAAAATTTTAAAAACCAAAGTAAACTCAAGGATCATGGAAGTGGTGATTACAATTTGGGAAGGGGGAGTGTTATTTAAGCAGAAGAAGTTAAATTTATATGTATTTTTAGCAGATTTTGTGAAATTGACTCTGGACGGCATGATGGCTTACCTCAACAGGTGGAGTGGAGTGGGTGAGCTCGAGGGGGAAGTTCTCCGGGATGTGATTGGAGGATATGGTCACCAGACTATTCAGCGACTGTCGGCTGTGATGGCTCTGCCTGCTGCACATCTGGCCCCTGTCCATCGTGGGTGAGGCAGACGGCGACCTGTGGTGAGACCTGATTGGCAGGGTGCCATTGACAGTTGGCACAAGTGTGATGTCGCCCTTGTGGACCTGCCTGGAGGGCTTCTTGGGGTGGTTCTGGTACGTCGACTCGGCCACCCTGCAGTTGTAGGACCTCATGTCGTTCTTTTCCCGGCTGCATCTAGTGGCGAACATCACCATGATGACTAAGAGCACAGCACAGATGGCCCCTAGAGATATGATGATGATCATTGAAACGTCCAGAGTAGCCTGGCTGTCCTCAGTCGACACGGGCTGGATATGGCTGTGGATGTTTTCATACAGTGTGCACTTCAGAACTGCTTTGGCACTCAGCCTATTGGGACCTTTGTCCTGGACCATCACCACAAGTTCGAAATGTTCACGAGGAACGTCCTTCATGCTGACATTGGCTCGTATCTCGCAATTCTTGGGGTCCATAGTGAAGTATCCCTCTTCATTGCCAGTGACAATCGAACACGTCAGCTCGGCATTAACACCTGCGTCTCTGTCTGTCGCCCTGACGATGGTCACTAGGCTCCCCACCTCAGAATACAACGAGATGGGTACTTCAGCCGTGTAGTTCCGCAGTTGTGGAACCGCGATCACTGGGGCATTGTCATTCTCATCCAAAATGGTGAGCAGGATGGTCACATTGCTCGTTAACTGGGTGTTCCCTCCATCTCTTGCTTGAACGACGAAGATGATTCTGCTGACATCCTCGTGATCAAAACTTCTGAGCGCATAGATGGCACCATTAGAGGGGTCAACGGTCACATAGGTCGAGACTGGGCTCCCCTGGACGAAGCTCTCTAAAATCGTATAGGTGACCTGCCCGTTGGTGTCCAGATCTGGGTCAGTGGCCACAACTGATGTGAGATAGGCTCCAGGAGAGTTATTTTCAGACTTGAAGATTTCATATCTACTCTTCTCGAAACGAGGTGGATTATCATTCTCATCCAAAACCTGCACAGTGAAATGCTTAATGGTAGAGAGGCTTGGAGTACCTCTGTCTTCTGCTATCACAGTTAGACTGTACTCAGATCGCTTTTCTCTATCTAGGGAAACATTAGTTAAGATCATGTAGTTTTTTTCATAGGTTTTCTGAAGCTTAAAATGCCCATGTCCATGTAGCCTGCAAACAACCTCTCCATTTAGGCCTGAGTCCATATCTTCAACCCTCAGCAGGGCTATGAATGTGTCTATGGGAGCCCCTTCTGATATGTAAGCTACCTCTTCTTTGCCAGAAGTCATTAAGTTAATGCTGATTTCAGGCTTGTTGTCATTAACATCAACCACTTTAATAATAATCTTACAGTGTGCAGGGATTGAATTAGGTCCAAGGTCCTGAGCCTGGACATCAATCTCGTAAGACACAGCAGTTTCAAAGTCCACTCTCTTTAGCAGAGTCAGCTGACCATTCTCTGGGTTTATTTTAAATGTCTCCAATATCTTCTGAGACACATGGCTACTAAATGAATATACTACTTTACCATTAGCCCCCTCATCTGGGTCAGTCGCATTAAGATCAATCAAGACAGCTCCCACTGGTGAATTTTCAGAAAGAAATATTATATGTGACGCCTTTTCAAATGTCGGACTGTTATCATTAGAGTCCGAAATGCTTATCTTAAGAAGTGTTGAGCCAGATCTGGGTGGCACACCAGTGTCTGACGCAATTAACCGGAGTTCATAGCTGGACTGCACCTCCCTGTCCAAATCCTTGACCACAACAAGCTCCGCGTACTTCGCACCGTCGGTTCTTGTTTTTATGTCAATTTTAAAGAAGTTGTTGGGGGTTAAGGAGTACGTGTGGAGGGAGTTTTCACCCACGTCCGGATCCGTAGCGCTGTCCAAAGGGATTCTGGTACCCACCGCGGCGCTTTCGGATATCTCGATGGGGATGACGGAGCGGGAAAACTGGGGCGAATTGTCATTAATGTCCAACACTTCCACCTGTATGTGGAATAACTGCAAGTGCTCGGTCGGAAGAGTGATCACGTCAAATTCAATGGAGCAATTGGGGTGCAACTGGCAGAGCTTCTCGCGGTCGATCTTCGCCCCGACGCTGATCTCCCCGTCGTCTTCGCGTACTGAGAGGAAAGCGGCGCTCCCTCTCCGCATAGCGCGAAAGCGCAGTGGCACCGAGCTCGGCAGCCTGGACAGCTCGTCGGCCGCATCTTCCTTAAGCCGAGCGATCACCGTCCCTACTTTCTGCTCTTCGTAAACTTTATATTTCAAGTTCTTACCTGCAGCGCATCGCGTTAAGATCGTCAGCACAGGGAGCGTCAGCAATGCCAAGCAAATAATGTCCTTTCCCTTCCAGGTCTTCATTTTCAACTTCTGATTGCACAGATGTTTTTTTTTTCCTTCTTCTTCTTAAAACGTGTTCATTGTAATTCCTTTTAGTCCACGAAGTATTTATAAAGTAGTTTGAAATAGGCTACGTTCCATCAGCTAAAACAACTGAGTTCAAAACGGTTGGAATTCGTCAAAGCAAATAACTAAACTGTATACTTTATAATAAAAGCTTTATTTTAGGACTGGCTACTGAAAGCGATCTGCATGCGTGCCCGTATCCTCATCTCCACTCAGCAGACTGTCTGTCCCACACAGCCCGCCCCAAAGTAAAACTGCAGCCTTTTCTCCAGCTCAGACAAAACGCTTCCCCAAATCAAGTGCTGCCCCTGGACCGTCCACTCATAACACAGCGGCTATTGATTTACAAAGGAAAGACTGGCTCAACCCCGCCTTTTAGTGCTCCTTCCCAAAAGAGCGTGCTTTAACAAAAGAGAAAGTGAATTACTGAAGATCAACTCCGTTTTTCATACTGCTATTACGTATTCAATAAGGAGTATTGAGCATAGTTAATCATCATAGCGTAAAAGACATCGAATCATAAATATGAATAGCTAAAGCGGCTGTATGTGATGTTTTAACCGAATAACTTAAATATATGCAATAGATGTAAAACGTGATACACGTAATCCTATATGATTGCGTCCAAATCAACAAGTACAATAACTGACCAATAGCCTAGTGGGTTTGAATTTTGTTCCAGTAAATTCTATTTAAATCATCGTGTTTGATGGTTAATTTAATTTTGCACTACTTTATTTGCTAGAAGCGACAGTTCAGACTAGGACAAAATGGAAACCGAAGCTGTTTTGCTCTTCCAATACATAACTGTCTCATCACGGCATCCCCGAAGAATATAACAAAAGCGAGTTTCTTTGTCCAACCAAAAAACAAAGGGAGAAAGTAACATTAAAACTCACTTTCTCATATCGACGTGTCTCTCGAATCGACCTTAACATAACCCATTGTCATGCATGTGTTTGGTGCTGGGTTCAGGATGATGCGGACCGAGCAGCCATAAATAGCGTTTTACAGCTATGAGACTGGGGAATGTCGCTTTCCCCAAAGCCCCTAACGCTGTGAAAGGCTTGACAAATAAATAAGACCGACTGGGGATTCAAAGAGCAGTGCCCATCTGGTGTGAGTGTCCAATGAGTGAACCCAGTGATTACATTTGCGGAAGAAAATAATTATAGTAATAAAAATAATACTGAAAAAACACTGCTCAGAAATAATATAATTTGCTGTTTTCTTGGGGATGTCTTATAACCTTCTAAACCATTCTATTTCTTTTATTTATTTATTTATTTATTTAAATAAGAGATACACTTTTAGCAATATAATGAGTTTCCATCACAATTTTAGCACATAAACAAAAACGATATACACGTGAAAGCAGAACACCGTAGCACATTCATTAAAAAGCCTTTTATCTCTGTCTTTTGTAACGGGAAAACGCTCCACAGCCGTCGGTATAGGATTCCTTAGTAGTCACTGATTACCATTCATCCATCTCCGTACTGTTTCCCTGGTGAGAGTCCGCAGCAATGATTTCTGCTGTAAAGTCTAACCAGTCTAACCAGATCTCCCAAAAGACCATCGCATGAACGCAATTATTTCTTAGTATATTTGGCGTATTATTTATAATAACAAAAAACAAGTTAAATTGACAATAGCCTGTTTTGATTATAACTTTCTGTGAATAGATTGGATTAGTGGTAAAGCTGCTGGCTCTTTAATAATAACCATCGTAAATGTCCGTGCAGCGTAGGCAAACGTGCTCGAACTTTCCAAAACGTTTTATTAAGTAGACTCGGGCGAGCGCATTGCCGTCCTCTGATCGAGTTAGATACGGCCGGATGGGCTGATCCAGGCTGCCTCCATCCCAGCCACAGAACGCCGTCTAGGAATTTTAATGTAATTATCGCTGCGTACTAATCAGATCCCCAACACAAAGAGGCTGAGAAGCGCCTCGGTCCAAACAAGGGAGGTCTTATACACATAACCCATCTTCCATTTCTGGACGTAAAATACTAAAGGGAATTTGTAAATTCTGGCGGGGGGGGTCGATGCAAACCTATACATTTAAATGCCTTTTCTTAAAAGTTTAATGCATATGGAAGACGTGCAAATGAAAAAAAAAAGGTAAAATCTTAATTATGAGCTGATTAATAAATGAGATCCATGATTATTAGGACTAAGATGGAAACAATAACATCGCACAAATGTCTCTCTATATTAAAGTGCCTGTTTCCCCTTTTATGCCCGATCCCATAAAGTTGCTGAAAGCGGCGGTGCTGAACTTTGTTATTGAAATGAAGGGGCGTCCTTTAACAATAGCTGCGGCAGGTGGGAGCCGCTCGCGCCGCGGTCCCGGCGTGGCTGCGGGGAACCCCGTGCGTCACTCGCCGGAATGCGCTCGCGGGAGCGGGCTTGTGTAGGCACGCGAGCATCTGCTGCCCCGTCCGTCTCATTACCATTCATTCAATTAGCTCCTGGGGATATCGGCCTCAGCGGAGGCATTCAGTTTTAGTGCCCCTAGGAGGCCCTGACAATGCTTATTGTTATTCATCTGCAGATCGACCCTCGCCACTTTATAACCGGGGCGGTTTAGCGCTTTATGACACGTGGAGACCCCGCGTGACTCACGCGAGGGCGCGCAGATCGCTTGTTTCTTCTCTTCTGTAGCATGCGGCGCTCAGGGGACTAAATATTAGCGCGTAGTGTATATATTTATGTGTCATTGTGTCCTTTTACCAAGGTAGCCTACTAATGTGATGGTGGATTCATGTTTATGGGTGTGCTCGAATATTTCGCAACACCACCCTTCGCAATACTAGCAATGCACCAAAAATAATCTTGTATCTGACTTTTTGTGATGTGGCGTTTTTTCGCATTGCTTTTTGGTATATAGTTCTGCATATACACAAAGCCAATTTCCTTTTTTAAGTTTATATTGTTGAACTTGGCATGCTCTTTGGAATATGGGTGGCTCTGTTAAATGTTGCAAGGCTGTACTGTGAATTGTCAATTGAAAGATAAATGCACTGAAACAGTTGCTGTTATTGTACTTTTTGTAGAAAATATGATGTATTCACTTCCCCTCATCTTATTGAATTGCCATTATCTTGATGTATACCGCCCTTTATTTATCTGTAGCAATAATTTAGCATTGTTTTGAGCCAGACCAAATCCTTTATCACTGTTATTGAGTGAACGTAATACTCATTTTTCGTTACCTAGTCTACCCAATAATTGATAGAAAAATGCATCAGAATATTACCGGAAATGTGATAATTTAGGGGAAACAATTTCCGAGAAAATAATGAGTTAAACCTTCTTTATCTCTCAGAGACACACATTGTCACGAAAACGTACCGAAGGCCCCACTTTGGCCTCATGCCACTCATATCGCGCAACAGCATCCTCTACGGACATATAGCTGCCTGGCTGTCATGTTGTTCTCATTTTATATGCCAGCTAATTTTATATCATATTCGGATGTTTTCTAAGGCTATTTGCTACAGATTTGCTTTAGCCAGGATCATCAGCACCTAGCCGATACACAAGGATGGCCTTTCAGCTACTGGGCAACATAAGAAGCTGAAAAGTAGCTCCTGTTTGCTTTGTTTGGAATTTTCTGTGTTGGATCAGACAGTATTTATTTATTTTTTTTGATACAGAAATACCACACAGTCCTGGACACACCCAAAACGTGAGCAACAATCCAGTCGTTCTGTACTCCTTAAGCTCATGACAGGTTTTCATGACATGTCTGACATATAATTTGTCTGATAAAGATCATATTTGAACCAAATGGAGTTACACTTCTTTTTGTCAGGTCTTAAATGTTCTCCTTCAGTTGAAAAGCTGCAGGTGTTGTTTTGTTTTCCCAAGGCTCAGAATAAAGAGCTGCATGATTCACAGGGGAAGAGAGCGAAGAGGAGGTTTGTTTAAACTCCTACTAGTTTTATTTATATCCAGATACCATCAAGGTACTATCAAGTCACATGGACTGGAATTTCATGTGGAAATAGTGTGCAAACAATAGCGCAGATGTAGTAAAAAGGGCAGCAGCAATTAACCTCACAATACAAATTAGCAGCAGCAAATGCATTGACTGACCATACTGGAAAGGGAATCTTATGCTAAATGGTTGCGATATTGTGCTTCCCTAACAAAACCTCCATTAACTCTTCATCCCTAAATATGAATAATTAGATCGCTGGTTTCTTAAATCTTTTAGATGCAATTAAAGCATAATTAAAGCACAAAAACATAGAGGAAGATGGGAATTCGGCGAGCGAGTATGTGATGCAAATTAGCACTAGACTCTTTGTTACAAAACATCGGAGAGCAAGTTCATTTCTGTAGTGAATTTCCCACATTGTGAGCCTATTAAGACAGCAGAGAACAGATGTTTTCCGTACTTAGATTAATGCACATCTTAGTCCATCTGTTTAATGTCAACAAATGCCACATTTTTTTAATTAGTAATGTGTAACAGCCACTGTAACCCCAGATGTTTAAGGGCATTTTTTTTTTTTAAAGGAACGTTTAATAATGTATCTGCAGAGATGCTGTCTTTTTGACTCTAACCAAGCTGAACACTTTAGTGATTCACTTTGCCCGTTGCTTAGCATCTTACCTTAGCATAATAGACAATGGGCCCCCCTGTTATCTAACAAACATATGCATTGTGGGCTTCACTAGTTAAAAAAACATGGAGAATACAATAAAATACACCACAGTGGCGCAGAAACCTAAGGCATGGACAGCATCCAAAAGTTCAATGTCCACAATGTCTGGGTGAGACTTTTTCCCCCGTCCATATGATTTATAGTCTAACAGTCTATAGACTTTCCTTTGCTTTGTGGCAGATGTGAACAAGCCTTGTGTTGTGGTGCCTCCGCACTTGGACAGGCACGTGTTCCCAATTTCACAGTGTTTATGTGGAAATTCGTGTGGGCCTGGGATCAGCTTTCGCTGTGATATAAATAATGTGATATGAAGAATACTGAGCCCCTGTATTCAGATTTCCTCATCTGAGAAATATTAATAGCCCCGAAGTCTACTACGAATTTCACTCCAAGGACCACTAAAACTACGTACTTTCCTTAATATAAATACCCTTTAAAAAGTTAAAGTGAAATAGCACGTCGTAGACTGTTGAAATTAAATATTTCAGTTATCACTTTTAATTTTATTGTTAGACTTGGGGTGGATCTGAGTCCTGCTCTGTGTCCTGTCACTGGAAAGCAGCTGCAGGGCGTGGCTTTTGCCCTCAGCTCGCGTCCCAGGGCCGCTGGTGCCACTCACCTATTGGGGGCAGCGTGTGGCTCAGTGGGTAAACCCTCTGTATCTAATCATAAGGTTTCTTGTTCAAACCCAGCCTTAGCAGATCTGTGGCTCCTTGAGCAAGACCCTTAACCTCCAGCTCCCTGGGTACTGCCATGGGAGGCTGCCTTTCATAGTCAGCTTGCTCTCATCTACAGAGAGTTAGGGAAGGCATAAAGAGAAATTCTCCATAGGAACAAATAAATAAAGTATCAATTATTGTTACACAGGGTCTAACAGGTATATCGGAATCTTCATTTCAGGAACTACAATGACTTTGAAGTGCTGTGCATTAATGCAACAGGGATGGGTAACACCAGCAAGTGCCATAACTGGGGCTACCTATCAGAGAAAAATGGTGTTTATGTTGTGAAGCAAGTCTCTTGTCATCTGTGTTAGAAACCTTAAGTACACTGGCTGCTGGGTCTCTTTTCAATCCCATTTTTCTTTGCTTGCATTTCACAACTTGGACGCTTTTGTGGTCAACCACAGTATGAAGCTCCCATATGAATCAACGGGCTGGCCAAAGGACGGGGCAGCTTAGCTCATCACAAAACATTCAGTCAAAAACTCCATAGAGTTCATAATTACATATATGTGCATGGAAAGCACACTGGAACGTGGCAAATGTTCTCTCTCAAGCCTTTCGCAAGGTAACGGAAAATGACTGACGCAGGATTTTGGACAGAAGATCCTGTCATAAGAGCTGATGCTATCAGGCTTTGGAGCATACTCTGTCTGAGGGTATGAGTTAGATTTAAGCAATATGTCATCTTTATGTATTGGGAGGTTGTAAAAATAGGGGCTGCAAGAGATACAGCCGTGGAAAAAATTAAGAGAGCACAGCACATTTTTTGTTTCACTCATTTATCAGTTTATGGCTGTGCATCTGTGAATAATGCATTTTTTTTTCCAAACAGCAGCCTGGTGGTTCCCCGTTTCTCATTAATGAAGGGCTTCTTCCTTGCTTTACGGGACTTCGCTCCTGCTTCTAGGAGCCTGATACGAACTGTCCTAGCAGTGCACTTCACACCTGCTCTTAATGTTTCCCATTCCTTTTGAAGGTCGCTTGATATCATCCTACAATTCATGCGAAACTGCCGGATAAGTTGACGGCCATCTCTGGCATTACAAAATTGCTTCTGCCCTCTACCTGGCTGGTTCCTGGTTGTTCCCAGTGTCTCCTGCTTCACCTTATTCTTGTGTACTTGTGTCTCAGAAATTCTGAGCCTGGAAGCAGCCTGCTGCTCAGCGTAGCCTCCCGCCAGCAGAACCACCATTAAACCAGGATTTAACAATGCAGATTTGTTTGAAAGTATAGTGTGGGCTCTTATTTTTTTCTGCAGCTGTATATGGGGCAAAAAAACCCAAATTGAGCAGGACACATTAAAAGCCATTAAAGTGCATTATGGTTCTGAACACTCGATCATGTAAACTGTAAAACTGATACATTATTCATTAACATTTCTCTGTTGATTAGTCACATTTTAATCATGAGAGAAAAAATATATCATTGAAAGAACCACTGAGTGCCTAAATGCGACTTTGTTGGAACAAACTGTCACCCCATTTCTTCTTAAGAAAGAACTTAAAAAGTTTAATTGTTCGGCTAATGAGCAATTAATTGGAAGCAGAGCTGACATGAGATAAATAGACAAACTTTCAAACGCTTCCGTAATTTTATTTTGGTTACTCTGTGTGCATCGAGGCTACGAAGACCATGTACAAACACACTCAACTCCCAAGAGTCTCATCAAAGAAAAAGAAAAAAATTATAATTCTCCACATTTGCATAGCTGTGTTTCACACATATGGAAGTCACTGCTAATCAGCAGCCGCCTGCATTTGCATGCTAAAGTTACCATAATTGCATACTTTATTCATTAATTTTTGGAGTGAATTCCACTTGCGCAACACTCCTCCCATTCAGAAGCCATGAGAGTATAGAATACATCCCCACTCACAACAGAGGGCCCCGTTCAGTCCCCTTATAAAGCCGTGATTGCACTCCCCCAGGGTGAAGGCTGGTCCCCGTACAGCTGTGGGATTCTGTCCGAAGCCTGCAATAATCACCATTACAAACACAATGAATAAATTTATAAAGAAAATTGCTGTTGACACAATGCATAACACATTGTGTCCGTAGGTTTTCATCTCAGTTTCTTACATGTCTGCGTGTGTGTCCATATTCATCATTTTGACTGAAGGTATCCATGGCAACAACAATCCACATCCTTGAAATATTCTCCAATATATGCTTATCCTTGACATGAAAACAATGTAAACAATACGTCAGTTCTATCAAAACCAATAGACAAGTGGATTTGACAATTAAGAGGTCAGTGATATCTCTGCGAGACCTGTAGTGTTTTGTGGGTGAAATCGGATGACCTATCTGTGCATTAGGAATCTAAATCTCAGTGGCAAGCTGAAGAATTGACGGTTTGGAAGATATAATTCAGGCTTAATGAAAAGGCATATGGAAAACTGTGGAAAAAAATGACCATCTATCATCTAAGTGCTTATTCTGGTCAGGATTGCCTGTAGTCTGTTCCAGGCAGCACAGGGCACAAGGCTGGGGTACATCGTCAAAGAATTATACTCATTTAGAGACACTCGTTAGCATGCGTTTGGACTGTAGGAGAAAGCTGGGACAAACTTGTGCAACGTAGCAGAACACTGAAACCCCAAACACTGCAGAAGTAGGACAAACATGGAGGTATCAGGCTTCATTGTGATCCACTGACCCGCCGTGGTGCCCTCAAAAAGGACACGTCTTGAATCAATTGCTAAATGTTGCACCTTGGCCCAGCACTAGAATTTACCCAGGTAGCACCTCACATACTATGACATCATAATGAAGGGGCGGTCCCTACCCTGGACCTCAGAAGCTTGTTAGCACAGAGGGCACAATGGAAGAAACCGACCTTTACGACAAACAAAAGTTTATTTTAATTATTATTGTGATCATGTAATTTGAGCTTAAATGCAGATTTAATCGCCAAGGAAAGCCCAGTCTAAGGGGAATTCATATGTCTAAATTCGCATTTAATGGACAAAGCGATCTCTCCATTCTCTGCATTGACACCTGTGCATTTCCTTCACACCTCTTGAGGAGATGGGAAACGCGTTCACTTTGAATATGCAGTTAGCTGAATTTCAGCATTATGAGCTTTAGAAATGCAACAATGTTAATGAGTGACTAGGTCTGTTCCAGGCCTTCCAGGACCTTACGACCTGACAAACACTTGAATAAGAATGGGAGAGCCCCTTCAGCAATGACAGGAAGGGTGACAAAGATCCAGGATGCATCAGAATCCTCTCTTTTGACAAAAGGTCCACTATTAACTGGCATTAAGAGTCCTCATATGTATAGTTTGTTCAGTCTTGTAAAATGGGCATGGCAGTATGGCAACAATGTGAAACTTTCCCAGTGTGATTGAAGGATGTACTCACTGCATGCAACACAATTAATATCAATGACACAAAAGAAATAACTATTTTACACCTTTGCCACAAGAGTCTGAGGCATGGCAACAAAGCGACGCATTGTCAAACTCACTCTGTGGTCTCTTTGTTGACTCATCAAGGCTGTGACCAAATCAAATGGTAATTGTCCTAAAAATGCTCAGCTGATGTAGTATGTAATGCATGCAGCTTCTTGTGTTTTACATGCATCTGTATTTCATCTCGCAGCAAAATTCATCTACAGTCACCTTTTATTCATTGTAAATTTCAATTGTTCGGATAAAATGACATAATCCACTGCAGTTATTTTGATTCTTAACTCATTGGAGAATCTTCTCGCCCACTGTGGAACATTCACAATATCCGCCTCAACAATGCAGAACTGTGAATGTAAGTCTTCGCTTTTATTTACATCAAGTTCATTAGCTGCAGGAATAATATTCAAAATGCCAGTTTCCTTTCTGCAACCTCCCAACTCTCCACTTTCTGAGTCCCAAATAAAAATTTGATAGAAAGGCCTATTAAATGATTCTATTCAATGTCCCAGACTGGAAAGTAAGAATTGCAATATGAACAATTACTGATGGAAACCGTGCTGCCAGCTATCCATGGCTTTACCTTAGTAACAAGGTTTGGAAGTGTACAAGATGTATCATTGAAACATTCTTGATCTCAATGAAAATTGACCCAAGGCCATCTAATGAACAGGATTCATGTCAAATAGCGCCATCTTCACCACACGGAAACCAGTAAGCAAATTCCTTATTACTAAGTAGCAGGAACCCTAGCTATTTATCTTTGAAAATGAATAAATCGATGCGATCATGACAACAAATTACCAAGGGACTGAAGTTGATACTGATTTATATAGCATTTTAGTTTTAATTTTCATATTTGAATTAATCACAAAGACTATTTATAAGGAATGAATTGAAAAATAGGGGAATGTATATTGAATATTCAGTAATATTTTTTAAACTAGATTTTCACCACTAGCAGCAACACGACAAAGTTAAAAATTCATAGTTAGACAGGTATAGAAAGACAGGGTGAATTATTAGTAGAACATTTTTGCAGTGGAAAGCGAATAAGAACTAGCCCTGAAAAACTACAGTCGCTGCCTTTAGTATACACACTGAGACTTTTAATTGTCTATTAGTATTACGTAGCCTAGGCATTGATGCTGCTTACAACCTATTTACCGTATTAAATGACACAGTGCACTGTGTTATATTGGGTTTTGGGGAACTTCATCTTGGAGACTCGTTTACGAAAGACGCAGTCACGCAAATGTCATGTTTAATTACATCCTTCTTGCATGTCAAAGGAAGGCAGAAGGAAAATATTTTATTCAACCTACTATTTTAAAAAATTGACAGCATGTTATAATTCTTGTATTCCATCAGAAAATACGATGCCCAAACTAACAGAATTGGTACTTATACAGTCTTCTCACCTTTTATTTAAGGCCTGCAGGCAACAAGGAGCACGGAACTTCAGCATGATGTTAGGCTTGATCATATCTAAGCTGACTTAATTGGGTCAGGAACTTGTTAGTCCCTCCAGGTACTGCCCTGACCCGTAGCGTGCGTGGAAAACTACTTTATTATTCCTGTCCCCATGCACTCACACACATATACATGCAGCGAAAGGATTTCCACTTTCATTTACATATGAAAGGCAAGTTTTCAGTTCAAGATAACAGACAACCTTGCAGATAAGATACGTATTCTGCTCATTTCCATTACTTTTCAGTTTCTTTTTCGGGAGGGAGGTGGGCGGTGGAGGTTTCAAGAGATGAATCTAAAAAAAGATGTTTCCTGCGGAGTAAATTACAGGTTTTCACTAGACTGTGTGCTTAAGCACACGGCCTTTTCCAGAAACAGGAAATGATCTCATTTTAAAGAATGTGTTTCAATGCAGAGAAAGTGCCTTAGTTCTCCCATGATTGCGGGGAAAACTGCATCCATGTTTATTTTTTTGCAGGGGGGGAAAATGAATGGAAGAAATACTTAAACATACTTTCTTATTTTTTAATGGTTGAAGTTGAAGCCGCTTTTGAAACGAGAAGCGTTTGTTCACAGATCCGCAATAAAATCCCACTAGGTGGATCCCCCTGTTAAATGTTAAGGTGCTCGATTTTGCCGAGAGTTGGCGAAGACCTCGCCGCCATTGCCGTTTCTGGAGCTCTGTCGCTACTTTCGCAGAAACCTCCCTCCGACACGAATTGAAGGCGTCCTGAGAGCTGCCTGTCTGCCTGGCTCAGAGGACGCTTTTATATTTTAGCTTTCATGCTGCTTCCCTGCTCCCTCCCAATCCTAGCAGCCTGTAGCAGCAAAAGTAAATCAATTTCATCTGCTGCTGCTGTGGCAGGCGTGTACACCCCCTCCCCCCCAGGTTCCTGTTGTAGGGTGCAGTCATCGGGCGGCCATATGGCAGCTGAGAGCGGGCCGGGCCGTGATATGGGCTTTCACCTTCCAACAAAGGACCCCGCGCCTGCAATGAGGTACATCAATGCATGGGTACACATCACTGGACAAAGGGCCCTCTAACCCCATCAGGGGTGACTTTAGGGGGGTGGGTGCTCCACAATTATGGGGGACATTTCAAGGCTGGTTGCCGAAGGGCTGGTGGGGGCTGGGCGGCTCTCTGCGAGACCCTACCCCCCATCGCCTGACCAAAACTCACTGGCCAGCCTCTTTTCATGCAGACACAATCCCATAATCATTTTGGAAAAAGTGAAGTCCAAAAGTGTGGCAGGGCGGTCCAGGCAGATTAATCATGGAGACGATATGGAATATTGTTTAGCACTATATAACGTAGAATATAATTATCATGATATTATTAAAAAGCATGTCAAATACCTATGATGTAATCATTACAATGTAATCATTTTAATGTAATCAACACAATGTAATCAACTGAGTATGTATTTGCACCTCGTGTTAGCCTAAGAGTTTTTGTTAGCTATTTTATGTTAGTCCTGAATCTATGAATATCCACTTTTATTAGTGTATACCTTATCACTGTGTTGAAGGACAAATATATTATCAACCCTCTAGTTAGACAATGTGCAACAGGTTGAAGCTGCCAAGGCTTACTACTGAAGGGAGGGATTCGCCTGAGGTCACCTGAAGTTCACGGCTGAGCATTTTTAAAAAACCAAGTGGAGCTGGTCGCGCCACCATTACGTTCGGCCGAGGGACCAAAAACTAAAAGAAATGATGGACAAACCTACCACCTAGGGGCGTGGATTAAGGGAGAAAACAATGATTGTAACTGGTTGAAGGAATGATGATGCTCAAGTGACGAGATATTGTTGAATGATAAGAACTTGTATAAGAATTGGTGTAAAACAGTATTGGACACACTTGCAAGTGTCCAGCCTTGGTTGTAACTTCATTGTTGCAATAAAGACTGAATTTGGATCTACACCAGCGGCCTCTGACTTCTGATTTGGCGGGGAAGGAAAAACCACAACAACGACCTCTGAGGACATCTCAGCTTGAGGGATGCTCATCGTGGGGTCAAAACATGAAGTGCAATGAACATAAGCATAATAATATTATAATTTAATTCCATATTTAAAAAAAAACTTCTCAGTCATGGATAACAATGTGCCGTGAATAAACAATCCATACCTCTACAGGAAATATTTTTATTAAACTCTTTTTATTAAACTTTTATATATCATGGAGATACTCTAAATGGAACTATCAATTAACATAAAGAATGGATGGAACTATGTTTCTGCACTCATTTCACTTAATAGATTTTTTCCAGTTTAAGAACATTGCGCTACACATACAGCAAGAAGGTGGATTTTGAACTTCTCAAAATTACTTTACTATGATTGGTTGGATATAAAAACATTAAAAAGTACTACGGATATAGCAACAGCTCGCAAGCTGGGGTAAAATTCAGCACTATGCTAGATGTACACAATAAAATCGCTCATAAAAGGGACCACCAGCTGGTGAAAGTATTCAGGGCCATAAAGTAACCCACGGTTACACGGCAGACAAGACTCTTTGTTTTATATACACTTGCAAACTGCATGAAATTAATTGGATTTCTTAGCTGCAGCGATAACAGCTACTGGGGAAAGCATATTGTATTGGCCTGTCCTTGTCGTTTAGAATTAGGAATGCCTTCATACAAAGGTACTCAGATTTATGAGTGGTCTTCACACCATTCCTCTGAAAAAGTGTTTAAATCCACAACCTCTTTCTGCTGTTCTGAAGTACCTTTCTTTTTATGATCAGTTCAATTCATCTTTGACAGGTTATAATACGTATTTGCATATTAATTCATGGTTTGCCTTGAAGCCATACTAGGCCAAGAATAATGTGATATATGGGTATACCAGCAGTAAGGTGAGTAAAATGAATCGTTTTACATGCATCTGACAATATTAGCCTCAGTAATTGTTAATATGACTCTTTTACTGTCTTAAGCTGTTTTGTCCTTATACCTGCAGTCATTTTAGAGTTATGGTAATTGCAAGAAAGACAATAAAAATGCCATTGAAAAAATCCCCCCATCCATCTTCCTTCTCCTGAAAAGAGGGCTGTTTAATGATCACTCAGATAGTGGTGTATAATCATCCCATATTTTCGTATAAAAAGGATGTGAGTTTTTGAAACGCTACATTGTAGCACCTGTATCACATTCAAGAATAACGAGCTTTGGGGTTCTATGGAATAGCAGATGGAGTTAGTGTTACAGCATCAAAACGTTTCAATTTACTGTTTCCGTGCTGTTGGCAGTTTAGTCCCACATAGATGGTTCTTGTTAGAGTCTGTGTAGCAATAGCAAATCTTTTCTTTCAGAATTTTGGTGGTAATTCACAGGCACACCATAAACAAGTTAGCATAGAATTAGAATCTCTTAAACACTTCCATAACTGCACTGTGGTCTCTCACAATCACTCAGCTACGGCAAGGCTAAGTTTTAAACTGTCCGTTCTACCCGAGTAGCTCTGATTTTGTACACCAAGCTCCTCGTTTCCATAAACTCCTCGCCAACATCTGCACAAACTTAATACAGCGGTGGAATTCCTTTCTCCAGGAACTTCAGATCCAGATTCCTCAAGGGAAAAGCATGAAGTCAAATATTTCTGTTGAAAACTGCTGGAAATACTTCTGTTGAAGTTAAACATTGTCTGGCTTTGTTAGCCTATGGCACCAGTCCTAGTATCAAAAAGGGAGAATACGACCTGACTTGGAACAGAAAAGCCTTGTTATATGGGTATGAATATTTGGGCCAGTTACTGCTTCTGTCTTCAGCCAGTCTTTGTTTGAATTGTTTCTGGCTCTGAAAAAAAGACCCTCAGTGCTTTTAACAAAAGTTCCTCAGGTCGCGGGGCTGCACGACGCTATAAAGATAGTCTGTCTTGCCGTCAGTCAAACAGTGCGGAACGCTGGAACGCAAACCTGTCACGTCGTAGCTGTCCTGTGCCACTAGCCAGAGGGTTCCGTTTTGCAGCTCTGAGCGAATGGTGCATGTGAAATGGCACGATGATGAGAAAATGCAAGACGACACTTGCCGGGTGCTGTTGTCCTCACGGGTCGTTTGTGACACTTTCCGCTGAACCAGGCATAATGGATGGAATAACTCACTTCCTGTGCTTACTTTGGATCTAGTCACTTGTGTTGAAATGGAGAGCCGTGTGGGTTCGGTGCGGGGTGGAGGGGCAGCTGGCAGGGGGGCTCTGGAAGCCTTCTTTTTTCCTCGCATTTAGCTCTTCATGGGCTGCATGAATGAAATGGAGATGTGGCCACTGGCCCAAGGTACAATAAAAGCAAACACAGAGGCTCTCTACGAGAAGGGCCAAGACCAGCTCTTTCCCAAGGAGGCTGGGGTCTTTCAACATCTGCAAGAAACTGCTGCTGATGTTCTACCAGTCAGTCATCACCAGCATCCTCTTCTATGCGGTGGTCTGCTGGGGAAACAGTACCAGGAAGAGAGACGCCAAGCGAGTGGACAGGCTGGTGAGGAGAGCTGGCTCTGTGATTGGCACAGAGCTGGACTCAGTTACATCAGTGGCAGAGAGGAGGACCATTAACAAACTTCTGACCATCATGGACAATGACAGTCACCCCCCGCACAGCATAGTCTCCAGGCAGAGGAGTCTGTTTAGTGGCAGACTGCGGTCTCTGTCCTGCTCGATGGACAGACTGAGGAAGTCTTTTATCCCCCAGGCCATGCAGCTGTACAGCGCGTCACAGAGACGGAAGAGCGAATTGCACTTTTAGGCTTGAGGCTACGTCTGTGTTCCTCTGCATTTCTATGAAAGTGTATTTGCATATCATGTATAGCAATCTTACGTTTATATTTGAAATTTATTTTTAATATATATAGTTTAAATATTTCACAGCGTATGTGTATTTTATGCAGTATATATTCATACATATATAATTATATTCATATTTATTTCATACTTTCATATATTTTTTTAATATTTACTTTT
>JAAGVU020000015.1:2578764-2605629 GCA_011763525.2 Mormyrus iriodes | reverse complement strand
GGGCAGGGCCCACAAGGGAACCGCCCCCAAACAGATACCCCCCCCCCCCCCCCGGACAGGTAACAGGTACAGGACCTGCCCCCACGCACATAACCTCGGCTGTGTTATGGTGGGTTACCCAGAAGTGAAGGTAGTCACAGTGACGCTGAGGGGCTTACTTGAGGATGAGGTTCATGGTTTCCTTCCGGTCTTTGCCTTGAAAGGGCAGTGATCCAGTGAGCATCTCGAACTGAAAGTGGACAGAGACTCTGTGTTAACCACAGCAGGGAGAGGCCGTGTTCCTACAGAGCTCAGCCACACCCACTTACCATCAGTACCCCGAATGACCACCAGTCGGCGCTGTGGATGTGACCCTGGCGGTTCACCACCTCGGGGGCCATGTACTCCACCGTGCCGCAGAATGAGTAGGCCTTCTTCTCGTGGTCGATGGCCTCTTTGCACAGCCCGAAGTCTGACCGAGAAACACACATTCTGTAACCATAGCTACAGAAGGACCAAATGGCAGAAACTGAAAGCTCACACTTTTCAAAATATAAGCCCTCTGCTGTGAAACCACCAAACCCCAAGTTCAGCTTCAAATGGAGCAGCTGTGATGACTCAGCGCTCAGGAGATGGGGGGGGTGGCAGAGTGCCCCTACGGCCCCCGTGGCCTCCCCTCACCTGTGAGCTTGATGTGCCCCTCCTCGTCCAGCAGTATGCTGAAACAGAGAAGGCAGAGGTCACATCAGAGCCAGCCCTGCGTGCCCCCCGCTCCCAGCGGCCACTCGTAGGCACACACTCACTTCTCTGGCTTCAGGTCCCTGTAGATGATCCCCAGCCCATGTAAGTGATCCAGGCCGAGGGCGAGTTCAGCCAGGTAGAACTTCACATCCTCTTCCGTGAACATCACCTGCCGGGGGGGGAGTGCCACACACAGACACACACACACACACGTAAGAGAGAATGATAGCTGGGGCTGTGGGCTCATGTACGCGCGCACACGCACACACCTCCTTGGACAGCCTGGTGAACAGGTCTCCCCCCCTGAGGAAGTCCAGGATAAGGTACAGCTTCCCCTCAGTCTGAAAGGCTGTGGAAGGAGCATGACAAAGGTCTATGTGACACCAACAGCAGCAGCACAGCATTCTGTCCACTGGGTGGCGCCTCTGTCTCTATGCACTAACATGCATGCGGATGACGCCTCCCACCTCCATCGGGTCAGAGATCAGCTCACCGTAATGCAGCTTTACGATGAAAGGGTGGTTAACGTCCGCCAGGATGTCCCTCTCCATCTTGGTCCTGACACGGTCTCTGACTGTGGGGAAGGGTGGGGTCAGACGTCACACTTAGCGCTCAGCAGCTGCACGGAAACGCAGCCAAACACAGGACAGAATGCAGGCAGAGACTGGCAGGCTGTCAGGAGCTGAGCGGCATGAGACAGGCCATCATCTACGGCCAGCCTGACAGCCGCCCTTTCAGGGACCACTGCTGTTTCTGTTCTCAGAGTACGAGTGCCACCAGGGGTCACACCACAGCCTCTATGCCCCCTACGGGTCTGACCGTGGCTGGGGCAGGGGGGCAAACACACACACACACCCACAGCTAATGCTGTTCCCACGATGGGGGATGCCAGGTAAACATGCTGGTAAACAGAGAAGCAAGAGAAACTACAACAAAACAGACAAGGAGAGAGAAAAGGCCCCCCCGGTGAGGGTGGGGGCAGGGGGGGGCTGGGTTACCCTTCAGTGTGGCCTTCTTCAGCACCTTCATCGCATAGAGCTGGTTGCTGTCTGGAGGCGTGATCTTCCTCACCAGGAACACCTGTGGCACACAAACAGCCGAAGAGCTTCACGGCCAGCTCCATCTCAGGTGGGGGTGGGGGGTGGGGCATGGAGGCACACACACACCCACCTTGCCGAAGGAGCCCTGGCCCAGCACCTTGAGCAGCTCGAACTGCGAGGGCTCGGCCCTCTCTGAGCCCTCCTTCACCACATGTGTGATGTTAATCTCCTTGATGACATCATCATCCTGCGGGGGGGGGGGGGCAGAGGGAGCGCCAAGGGGCATGTTAACGGCTGGTAAACATGCCAGAGTGCAGTTATGAACCCACTGAAGAGCAGCTAGCAGCTCAGGTCAAGATGGGGTGTGCTGACCCCAGTGTAGTGCTCAATACAGAATCATCTAGGTCAAATGAAAAACAGGAACCAGGCGGGTGGTGCGAGTGCTGTGGGTGAGGTGAGGAAACGTACGTGTGTGTGTGTGTGTGTGAGAAAGAGCGTGCAGAGCTTCCGGGAGATCATAGCCACAGAGGCCATGACCCCCCCCACACAGGCTCTGACAAAGACCACAGACATGGGCAGGCTTTAACGGTGGGAGAAACATCTCTGCGAGTGACCGGCACCTCCCACTTTACTGTAACCCAAACCACCAAAAAAACAGAGCAACTGAAGTGATTAGAGCTCAGGAACACTGGCTGTCACACACACACAGGAAGCATGCATCATTGTATATTTAAACTTGACAAGTTCTGCAAAGCATGGAGCTGTAGAGCGAGCACGAGTTCTGGTGATGCACACCAAACAGACCACACAGTGATCTGCAGGACTGCGACCAACGCCGTTCTACGTTTTTGCCATCCATACTGCATAACACACTAAGATGCCTGGGTATTTACCCATCCCAATTAAACAGGGGACGATGACCTGGACAGTCCCATTAAGTTAGAGGTGAAGAAAGGCCCCCATGCAGACAGCTGGATGCACAGAGATAAACAGACAGAACCCCTTCCCCCATTTACACAGCTGACAGGCTGCTGGAGCTTTACAGCAGATTTATCAGCAGCATCATGTCGACAGCAAGCGTGTTACCGCAGCACAAACATGGCGGCCGTGAATACAAACACCAGCACGGGAGCCGGCGTCAGCCCCAGAGAACGAGCGTTACATCTGCCACCTGCCGCAGGCCTAACGCCAGCAGAGCCCTGCCACAGACGGCAGAGTTACGCACACACACACTCAGCTGACTGTCACCTGGAGCAGCAGCACCCGGTGGACGGAGTCACTACCATTATGGCTGCATCAGTTTAGGCCAAAAGGGAACGGAACAGAAGAGATAACCCCCCGCTACCCGTTACCAAGAACACAGGAGCCTCAGGGTCCGGGGGCCACTCGGCGGCACAGGCCTCTGCGGGCAGGATCCGGCAGCCCCCCACTGGTCTGCATCCCGTGTGAAACACATTAATGGCGTCACTGCCCTTGGTGAAGCTCCTGGGCTGCGACTTCCTGAAGATGTAGTAGGTGAGCAGGCGATACCAGCGAACCTTCCAGCGCACCTTCTCCATGTCAGCCCACCCCCCCAGCCCGAGCGGAGCCCGGAGGAGGCCCACAGCGCCCCGGCGAGAGACGCGTCCTCAGAAGGCACTGGAGGGGACACCCAAGCAGGAAGGAAGCCTCCGAATGTATAGCAGAGTACTGAAAGTCGCACGAGAGAGAGAGAGAGAGAGGCCTAGACATCACCTAGTCTGTCCCACCTCCTTCACCCTCACAAACAAGCCTTACAAGCACCACATGCAGAAAGGCAGGAAAACCAGAGTCTTAACAGCCGTCCTGCCCCCCACCCCCATGCCCTCTGACAGGTCCCAGCGAGGGTTTCGTCTGGTTTCTACCCCTCAGCGCTTTACCACCAGCCTCAATGCCGCCCTGGCAGCGGGGGTGAGAATCTCTGAGAAACTCCAAACATCACCACAGCCTGACTCAGCACTGCCCCATGCTGACCACACACAGAAAGACACCCAGCAAGCTCACACAAGACATCTGCTACTGAAGTCAATTTGACTCTCCCTGTTCAAGGCGCCACGGGCAACATCTGCCCCCCCAGCCCATCCCTGTTTGACCCAAACCCCAAATGGCCACATCTGATTACCGAGACAGGACCTCGGAGTCAGAGGCCCGCAGGCAAGGTGTGGCCCTGCCAGGGTTTGGGTGCCAGAGCAGTGGGGGCGCCACGGCTCACGGGAAGTGGCAAACTGCCAGGGGGAGGGCTGCCATCTTACCTTCACCTGTATGTGGGCAAAGTCCTTCTCTATCCAGGTAATGTGAGATTTTTCCTGCGTGCAGACAGAATCGGGGGTTAAGGTCTCAGAGGTCAGAGAACAGCAGCGCCCCCCTCAGACATCCACGTGTCAGCAGAGGCAGGTGAGCAAGCAGTTCCCTGCAGAAAGGGGTGGGGGCGTTCAAGGAGCCAGATAAGCCTGCATCAGTACTGCAGGTCAGCGGGAGCATGGCATAAGCAATGGGGGCAGCGCGAGACGTGCCTTCCTCGCTAACAGGGGGCACGGTTGAGGCCCTAATTGACAGTGATGTCCGTCCTGTAAAGCTTAGCTTAGATGCCCGCCCGACCCAGACCCCCCCTGGCAGTGCCGTCCCGCACTCCTTCCTCTCCTCAGGGCTGTTTATGCAATTTCTGCAGCTAAGACTCACTTCCTCATTCGGCGCGTTACGCGACACCAAGCCGACAGTGTGTGACATGGACATGCTCCCAGAACCGGGGGCCTGTGAGCCAAGGTGCCCAGTGCTCACACCCTGAACCAAACGGGCAGGCAGCAACAAGGATACACCAAGACAGCCCCCACCCACACAGACACACACGAGGAAACCTGGAGCACAGGAACAGACTCACCGTACCCAGGCCAGCCCGTGGAAAGCATGCACAGGCATGAGAGACTGTGTGGAAGCAAACCCCTCCAAAGGGGCTTAAAAGTAACCCTCTAAACTAGATTAACGTTACCCCACATTCTGCTTCTTCACGTTTATACACAACCTCTAACTTCACAACCCATCAAGCCCAGCAGAAGCAGCACAACACCACCCCCCCACGGGGAGCCCTGCCGGCCGAACCCCCCCCGACTCCACAGCACCACCCCACTTGCCTCTGGCACATGGTGCCTGGTGCGGAAAATCAGCCTCCACATTCTCAAGGAGCCCATGTGATGGCAGTGGGCTGCCTGACACGGACCCAGACGTGGGCACTCCCGCGGACACTGCCGAGTGCCGTCCAGCCGGAGGCACCGCACACATCAGGGCAGAGAAGCGGAAACAGGGCCAGCTCCAGCACTTCCTGAGGAAACCACATTTCACGCCGTCTTGAGTCACCACGACGCACATTATAAGTTAAAAGTAGCAGCCTCCCGCCACCAGGGGGCCTCGCCATGCAGTCTGGAGGGGTGTTGTGCACGCAGGCAGGTGCCAGGAACGGTTGAGGCGACACGTAATGCCCCTAACGAGCCACTGTCATCCCACTGGTGTCAGGGACCACGGTCAACCAGCAGCCAGCACTGTCATTCCAAAGGCAGACAGCAGGGAGCAGCAGACACTCAGCTAAGCGGGCTGAAGAGAAAGCCTGCAGAAAGGAATGCACCAACCAAGTAAGGACATGTGGACACCGAGACAAAGGCCCCGTGTTCAGCTGGGGGGGCAGAATGGAGGAAGGGGGGAGGGGCAGACACACAGACAAAGAGTTAGCAGGATGGAGGCGGGGAGCAGGAATCTGACAAATTACAAACCGCGGCTTTTGTTCTTGGGGGCTAGATAGACGCACGCAGACAGACAGACAGACAGAGACAGACAGACAGACAGACAGAGCCCCCCCCTCGCAGATCAGACGCAGCTGACCATGGACTGCAGGAGAGGGGAGCTGCTTGCACTCCGGATGGGGCTGACAGACGTGGTCGTATGGGGACCAAAAACAGCCAATCAGAGGGAGGAACAGAGCCCCTGCCACACCCACCCGTAACCTGCAGTAACACAGGGCAGACTTTACTTGACACACAAAATGGACAGCTTTTACCCATATTTACAGACATTTACCACGGTAAATCTTGGATACCAGGTTCAGCTCTGTGGATTCCAGGACACAGTTGTTTCACCAAAGAGTGCCACTACAGTCCATCTGGCTGTCCTGGGAGAGCCAGAGAACACGTGGGTGAACGAGGTGGGCGCCCCAGGCTCCTAAAAACAGGCCGTGATGTCAGAGGCCAGACACAGCCGGCATCCTGCATCCTCATCTCCAGTTACCCCCCGAAAGCGGATCCAGGCACTCTGGACATTATTGCCGCACTGCCGCTCAGTCGGATTCTTACATCCAACCACCCCCGGACATACACCACGACAGCACCAGGACACCGGTCCACGTTGGGGTGCAGTCACTGATCGCTCACGACACCTCAATGGAGAGAAGCTCATTGATGAGCGTGCAGGATTCCCCTGAATGGAATGGGTACGTGGCGGGTGCCGCGGTAACCATGGCGACCAGGCATCGGCCACAGGGAGCGGGAGACACGGGCGAGGGGTGGGCGGGAGAGCGTGGGCGGGAGAGGGAGACGAGGACGGTGGAATAGCAAGGATGAGGCCAACCACATCAACAGCGAGGGGAGCGAGGCTGCAGCAGAGCGCCCCCAGGAGGCCACGGCTCTCTCTCTCTCACACACACACACACACCACAGGGAAGCTACTGCAGCCTGGAGCAGAAGACAGCCGCAGATCTCCCTCTCTCACACACACACACAGTTCATATATTCCTATCATTTTGGGGACTCTCCATTCATGTCCATGGGCATAACCCTAATCATACAGATACATGCACAGCTCTGCTCTTCCACGGCCAGCCTATGAGCAGCACCTCAGCCAGGGGTTGTTACTGGAAAGCTCCCTCCCCACCAACTCCATGGCAAAGGGGGCTGGTCACCTGAAGCCAGAGCTGGGTCTGTGCATGCATGTCTGTGTCTGTGTGTGCGTGTGTGGGGGAACAACTTCGCTGATTGCCCAACATGCCACAAGTGTGGGATGACTGGCAGAAAGCTACATCCGCGGGCCCCCCCCGGACATCCCCACGGAGGCCGCAGGGCTGGGGGGCAGCGCTAGTGGCCTTTCTCATTTTCACATCCTGGAATGACGGATGTAGCTCGGCAGTCCATTAACGCCAAGTTCAGTGACTGTCCCCCCCTGGCGAAGAACAGCCAGCCCCCCATAGCTTCTAAACCCACACTGGAGGCTGACGGCAGTTATACAGGGAGCCCCTGGTGCATTGTGGGTCCGCTCGGAGATGACACCCGTGCTTCATGCTGCAGTTTACGCACACAATGTCTGGTGGGGGGAGGGGGGGCACTGGGTGTGCTGGCCTCATCACCCCCAGCCCACCACAAAGAAAAACAAACACTTTACTGTTTCATATCAGTCTTTCAGGCAATAAAACCAGAGTATAGGTTGTGGAAGCTGGGGTGACATTTCCTCAGTACTGAGCGCACGCACGCATGCATGCACACACACGCACGCATGCACACACACGCACGCATGCACGCGCACGCACACGGCTAGGGGGTGGCTGGGTAAGGCACTTGTTTGGGACTGGCACCATGACCTGTACCGGTGCTGCCCCCCTACCTGACGGCCCCTAATCGCTTCCCCTTGCCACTCTTTTGGACATGACATCAATGGTTTGAAGATCATGTCACCCTCAGTGCCCTTCTGCGTCACTCCCACTGAGCCTCTGGGATGGGACAGCAGCCTCATTGCTAAGATCCAATTTGCTCTTCCTCAGAGCAGGAGGGGGCAGGTCTCACCCGTTGCCAAGGTGACTCTGGCTCAGACCACATGGACAAACACGGCAGATGAGAATGTGTTGGCTTGGAGTGCTTTGACTATTCCGGAAGCTTCCAAGCTTCCAGTAAAGGGTGTATGATTTCACACAGTCAGTCCACTTCCCCTGGCAGCTAACTGATGAGCTTTAGAGAGTCATAGCACCGGAGATAGGGTCTCATTAAGAATGGCAGAAAAGCCAACCTACTCTGTCACCCCCCCAAGATAGATATACATGCTAACTGGGGAGGGGGGGTGAGCCCTCTAAATCGGCACATGAGAAGTGGTGGCATCCATCAAGACTTCCGGAGCAGGAAGGAACTTCCGGTGGAATGCCGGAGAGCAGGAAAGGGCAGGGAGTGGGAGCGCAACTGAGACGCGGGGCCAGCCGGCGAGACACGCCCAGGCAGGGAGCACGGCGGACTCCGACCTGGGGAGGGCCTCGCCCTGCTGAGCTAACACACCCCCCTCTGCCCCCCACCACAGAGCATGCTGGGATGGCAGACCTGACTGGAACTACACATGGTGCTGCTGAACATGCTCAGGGAAGGAAAGCCCCACCCCCACTGAGAGTCAGCAAAAAGGCAGCTAGCTGGGAAAGCGGTGTTTAACTGCCGTGTGTGCACGCGTGTGTCTGAGTATGTGTTTGTGCGTGCGCATGTTTGCGCATGCATGTGTGCATGCACAAGCATGCGTGGTGAATGAGGCCAACTCGAGCGACTAGACAGCAATAAAGAGGCTGTCGGATTCACAGCACAAATACCCTCCTGGTTAATAATTAGTGACCGTACTTCTGCTGGTGAACAGCAGGGACCTAAAGTTAATGCCTGTGTCTAACATAGAATCACTAGCAAAGACAGATGAGGGATATCTGTAGGCTCTCAAACAGGACGGCCGCCCCAGAGCAAAGCCACCCTGCACACAGGCCTCGGAGCCGCAGCCATAACAAGGTAACCCATCATGACAGACTCATGGCGCATACCGGCAGCCAGTCACGCGGGCTGGCCCCACCCGCTGCCCCCCACATGGAAAATGTCACCAGCTTCAACTGGAGCTTTTTTTCCCCTAGAGATGACAACAAAGCCCCCCCACCCCTACTAGCCAAAATATGAATTATTCAGTCTGATCCACTTTACTGGGGGCCTTTGTAGAGGGATATGTATTTTAATACTGAATACTGTGACAGCCTATAGTCTGTCTATGTACACTCAAACGGAGACTCGTGCCCCCTCCAGCACCCACTTCACACCAGCCTTCCAGAAATGTCTACTTCATACTTGTCACATTCATATTTTTTTAAAACCGCTGTCTAATTGGCTTAAACTTCTGATTTTTCGCTGCTCCTTGACGGCCTGTCACACCCGGTTGTGCCTAGCTGCCAGGCAGCGCTGCTGTCCTGTAATCTGCCTCTGGGCCTGCAGAGACAGGCCTCCCACCCAGAAAGACGCGTCAGTGCTTCAACCAAATGCAGGAGGGTCCTGAAAACCATCAGCCTACACTGCGGGCTGTATAACTCCTAACGGGCCTGCACTCCCCCCAAAGTTCCTCACCCCAAAGCAACAGGCTGGCCAGATCACTGACAGACATGGTGGCTGATAATCGTAGCAAGAAAGGACTTAAAGGAGTGGGGGGGGGCTCTGCCAAATGAGCAGACTTGTTAGTCATTTGGCTGATACTGTACTGGCAGTGGGACAGCACTGTTAGACAGGGGGGGCGGCTTTCAAGTACCTGATCCGATCAGGGAGCCACATGGCGCCGCTGGCGAGTGCCTGGTATCTATATCACAGACAGATTTGCAGCCACCCCCCCACAGCTGGCCGTCGTTTACAGCACCTCTGCTAAATACCCAGCATGCCCTGGGAAGATGAGCACTCTGGCTTTGTAATGGAATGCATTATCAGGCCACATCGATCTCAGTGCTGTCCTGGACACGGATCTGGGACACACACACCACGCACACCCTGTTGAGAGGTCTCACTTTGTGGACCCTTTCTGATAAATTTCAGTGGGTACTGGTCAGTTTAATTGAGCATTTATTTGGAGACCCTACAGATCCCGGGCTCCCAGCCACAGTTGTAGCCATTTTATCATGCCCCCCCAACATAATCACACCTCCTGATGCTACACCGTCTGCATTTCAGCGGAGACAGACATGCAGTTGACTCCAGCTTAAAAAGGCCTTCGGGCGAACCATACTTTCATATATTTTTTTAATATTTACTTTTTATATTATGTATATTATATATTAGGTTAAACTGTTATATATGTATATATATATATATATATATATTTATAGTTTTATGTTAAAGTACAAGGATTACATATTTCATATACATTATACTTTATAAAATAATATATTATAACCACATGAATGTATATTTATTTATCATAGATTATTACTATACATTATATATCTAATCTGCTTGTTTATGTATTTATACTTTGTTACATTCAGGTTCTATTTCATTATACTAACCATCATACTTATGACTACATGATGGAATTCAAAGAAGTTGCATTTAAGGCTTTGATATTAAAGCCTTCAAAGCTTTAATTGAATAGTGTCACGTCCTGATTGCCACGTCTGCCTGACCCTCCTGCCTCCTCCCTCATGTGGCCATGATGGACCACATCTGATGCTTTTTGCCCCACGTTAGTCTTTGTATTTAAGTACCTGTTTGTCCCGTCTTCAATGAGTCCCCTCATTGTCGTCAAACACTCGTGTTGCTTGTGCCCTTTCTTGATCCACTGTTCCCATTTTGATCCCTTGTGATCTGGTTTATTTCCAGTATATTGTCCATTTACTTCAATGAACCCCCTTTTCCTTCACCAACATGCCTGCCCTCGAGTCCTTTGTTCCTCTTGTCACGGCAAATAGCATTTAGTCAATAAATTGAGGAGTTTTATTTTCTGTAGAACTTTAAATAGCAGCCAAAGCTTTGATTACCAAATATTTGCTACAAATAGCTACATATGAGTAACACATGCAATTTGAACATATTAGGGACAGTATGTAGAGATATGGAGTAATATACAGTGCATGTACCTTGAAATGTTTACACGTTTCACTTGGTTGAAACTAAGTCATTTTACAAAGTAATTTTCTTAGCTGGGTTCCGGGCTTATTGCGACACTGTACTGGATGAACAGTTATGGATGAGTGGATGATGTTTTCACTGGAATAATTATTTCAAGTAGAACATTTGAATCAGGGTGCCTGCTGAGTCCTGATCCAGCAGCCATGGGATTCTTGACTATGATAAGACTTTTTGTCCTACTTAGTCCGCTAAGGTTTCCTTTCTGAAAAAGGTTTACAAATGTAAATCGTAAACATTGCATCTCATTGGAGGCACATTTCATAGCTAAGTGTTTTTTATTGCCTCATAAAGTCAGGGAGTGCTGTGACCTTTGTTTAGCACATAAATCTACTGATGATAACAACGTTCAAAGCCAAGAAGTGGTTATCTGAAGTCAGTCATATGGAAATCACCCACCCACACACACACACACAAACACAAACTAAAAACAGCATGTTCGCCCTGGCATCGAATTCAAAGATAAGATGTAATATGATACAGATAATATGTAGAATATGACCAAGGCAAAGAAGCACATGACCAACTCAGTTCCTATACTACCTGCTAATAAAGGACCATTATTTCACAATCCAAAAAAAAAAAAATCACTGATCACACATATGTAACACTTGTAATGTACAAGACCGCTGGCAAACTAGAAGGTGAGAAGCTGCATCACTGTAGGAGAGCAGCCTTGGCTGTGGAGGTCACTGAAGGGTTCAGTGGTGAATGAAGAGGTTTTTGAGAAAGTTGCTGAAAACAGAGTGTTGATGCGTAGAAACACTATATTTTTACACTTCCTGTGTGAATATACATACATGCATACATACATACTGTGTATGATGAGTCCGTATGGAGAAAAGCCAGAAGAGGAACGATACCAACACCTACAGCAGCTGGAGAGATAAAAGGAGCCCAAGAGGTCTCAAGCCAAGCAGTTATCCGTGGGAAATTGGTATTAAATCTAAGGATAAAATTTTTACGGTGGACTTTTGTTCAGGCATCTAACAGGGCAGCCAAATACATTTTACGCTTTAGCATTTGGCGCCCATACAA
This sequence comes from Mormyrus iriodes, assembly GCA_011763525.2. NCBI lineage: Eukaryota > Metazoa > Chordata > Actinopteri > Osteoglossiformes > Mormyridae > Mormyrus > Mormyrus iriodes. The sequence goes on along the minus strand of JAAGVU020000015.1, from coordinate 2,593,886 downwards.
CTGTGCTGTGAGTTATGGTCAGTCATTACCTCTTCATTATGTTTTATGGTCTTATTAAGGATATGGAGAATTGTGTTTGATTCTGTAACACACACATATGATAATGCAAGCTCAAAATAGTGTTAATGTTAACAATGACATTAGCTTACAGCACAACCAATTAATCACTCTTGATCAAATATCTTTGAGGGTGTTTGGTTTTGTAGCACGATCTACATCATAAGAATCGTGATGCCCAAGACTGCAGGAGCAGGGGACTCACTGGCGAGATGCTGAAGTTATATATGTGCGATCCGCATCGGAGCAGGGGGTGGTTTGATGTCATGTTCAGTCACAAACCTCTTTTTTTTCGCCTCCTCTGGGGGAATGCTGAAGTCAAACGACACACTGGCTGACAGCAAGAAACAACAAAAAAGACATACAGATTCAGATGACAGTGGAGTCTGGGGACGCGAGCGGTAAAGGGGACGGCACAGAGTGATACATAGCGTTCTCCGAGGGGAAACAGGCACTCTGCCAAGATCTCTGTCTTTTTGAAACCACAGGCACATGGCAACAGCCCCCAGGGTAACTCAAGGCGGGAGTCACTCTGAGACAGTACCAGCTATAGAAGTGCCTTGATCATCTCAGACACGTTACGGCAAACAGAAGTTTTCAATCTTTAACAGGGAATACGTAGGTGCCCCCTGGTATGGCTGCTTCAGGCAGCCAGAGATACGACCATCGTAGAAGACAGATCATTGGGAAGTCTGCACGTCGTGGCTTGACTCATATAAAACATGCAGAAGTGACAAGTCTTTGCCCAGTACTTATTTTGGTCTTGTTACTAAATATAGCATGCATTTATCTTGGTCTATGATTCATCGTAACGAGTATGTTTATTTATTTTTTTGCTAGTAGAACAGGACAGTCTCTGCCCTTGCTGTAAATCCCACGACCTCTTGGTTTACTTTCCCACTTTGAATATGTGTTTATTGAACAAAATATTCGGCGATACCCTCAGTCTAGGTTAAAAAAATACATCGATAAATAACATACAAATTTGATACTGTTATTAACACATATTTGTCCAATTCCATAAGTCCTAAACTACAAAAAAATATTAAAGTACAAAAGCGCCTGATAGTAGCAATATTCTCTAAACCTCTGGAGCACATTTTAGTGCTCGATTTGTTGCTGGAGTTAAATAAATTAAAGTTTGGACAGAAATAGGCTTTTCTGGATTGCACAGGTAGACCAGTCAGAATGATTAAATAGCCTGACACGTTCACTAAGTGTGAGGATTAATCACTGTAGGCTCAAAGTCCTTCTGATCACAACTCTAAAAGATTGTAATTGCTTTGGGACATAACGCAGGATGCAGAGAAAGCTATCTATTTTTTTTCCCTTATTAAGATCCATTGGTAGCTGTTTCATCTGGCAAAAATATACTACGTTGTTTTTTTTTTATTCACACTTTACATCTGTATATAAGAGCACAGCGTAGTGTTTCTGTCAATGTCAGTGCAATCACAATCAAGTAAAATATAAAATGTTTGGTTGTCGTTAAATTGTAAGTAGCACTGATTAGAAACAGTCTCTAGACTGCTCAAATAGCTACTGTCCACCCATACAAACATAATAAGAGGAGCTGAGGTGTTACAAACAATTACACTAAATACAGCTATATGAGAAACATATCAGTGTTGGGAAACAGCTGAGATTCAGCTCCCTTGTTTATTTATTTATTTCGTTTCTGCTTTGGGTCCCCTGCCTCCTGCTCTGCCTTCTGCTTTATTGCATGTTTCCCCTTGATGTATTGCTGTGTCATTTCTCAGATTCTAAGACAAAGCATGCAGTCAGGGAGGCAGGAAATGCGACCGCCTGGAATTCCCTCGCATTCCAGGCCTTGAGCCGCCAAAGCACTCGACTCGGTGGCAGTGGTCTGACACACCCGTCTCGCTCCTGGCAGCCATTTGATGAAATGCGTGTGTGTGTGCGTGTCTGTGTGCGTGAAGCCAGGTTGTTTTCGTCAGATATCAACAGGAGATTTGTGGCCATGCTAAAAAGTAGTGATATTGTCTTATTTCCACACAGGATTTGCGGGGTGTTACCAAAGAAGATGCAGTCTTTCGCAACCTCTTCTAGGATTGCAGTGGCATCTGGGAGGTACAATGAACATTCACAGACCAGCAGAGATTGAAACGGAATGGAACGATGTGGGTTACTTTCTCTTAAATGTCAAGAAGTCGTAAAACTTAGTGAAACTGAACGGACTTTTTTTTTTTAAATCGCAGCTTTTGAAAGCATAGTTCGTCAAGTCCTTGTGTTTAACAAATATCTATCATGCATCATTATGCTTCAAGAATTTGATCAGTATAATATATCATCCTTAAATCGTAATGCCCATTATAACAGGCCCTAATGTTTCTCAGGTCGCACGGTTTATTGTGGCATGAGATAAACATACTGGAAACTATTTTGAAAACTAAGCCACTTGACCGTTCCTGAACGTTGAGTGACATCTGGTTCACAAAGCATGACGTCTCAGATGTAGATTTTCCTGATATTTTTTGTCTTCCATAGGTATACAAGAATTTGGTAGTCCTTTTCCCATGTAATTATATTTTCAGGCAGATTTTTGAACATTGAAATATTGTATCTACGTCTCTAAATTCGTGGTATATGAGACATTACAGCTAGCTCCAGCTCCCTGTGTGCAGTTGACACAGATTACCCACAGGGGCTGTAGTTCCCTCCAGATATCAGGCCTCCGATGGATTTCAAACTCACCGTGACACTGTACTGGAGAGCAGAAAGTAAGATGGGCAGATGTCTGAAAATTTAAACCTTTGCTGTTGCTGATTATGTTGAGCCATGATTCTAATAAATATGTGTGTCCATAAAATTGCAAAACTGTAAGCTGGTATCACACAGCTGAAGCTGTGTTTAAGTGTTTAAGATGGATGTGAGGCAGAAATGAAAAAGGGGGTAAGAGCCCCATCTTTGGACAATGAATCAAAGGGCAGCTAATAAAAAGGATACATTCAGAGCCAAAATAAAATACTACCACTGGCCTAACAGTAAAACCACTGCATTAATAACTGCACGTTTTTCACCCATGGCCCCCATTTCAATGTTTTCAGAGGAGGTCACTTGTAAAACATTTCGTAAAAGCTATTAAACTCCGGAGATTGGTGTCCTGGGTGGCCCGGAATTACATCTGCCGTTCCGAAGAGCATCCTGCTGAAGAATGCTGTAAATTGCGTTGGGGGAAGCGTAGCTCTCGCCATTAAAGAGGCGTCCTCCCCATGATTACCTCATCGTAATTGCATGGCTCCAGCATAATCAGTAAACAAAAACACCCGTTCATCTTTTAAGCAACAGGCGAGCGCAATCAATCAGCGATTGTGCTTCCGAATGGCACAAGGTGGCATGCTCGCCAGAGGTGAGCCGGTGACAGCTGAGCGAGGGTGGAAATATATGCAGCATTGCTGACCTTTGCCCGGGTCTATATCTGCGTTCCTTGGCCCTGGCTTTAAATAAGAGGCTTTGCTGTCATTACCTCGAACAGCGCGACAGAATAACGGGTGTCTTCAGAACGTAAGCTTTTGTCGCTAACCTCGTCTTTGAACTTCGAAAACTACAGTGGTACCATGGAACACAGTTAAATACTTAACAGATTTGATAACGCCAACAAACAAGAAACTATGCAGCAGAATGTGTTTCCCCAGTGTTAAAACCAACATGGCTGCTTCTCGATCTCATTCAGCCCTTCCTTCGTTATAGTCCCAAAACTCGAATAAAGTCTCTATTTCTTCTCCCCCCGTGGGTCTGTTTGCTGTCGTGGCTGAAGCCGCAGCCACAAAATACACGCTATGTATCCCACTTTCATGAATTATTAAACTACTCATCCTACTTCTACTATCTCAAAAAAATTGAATATTCCTGCTAGACCTGTCCTTGAATCGTTCCACTATGTAAGCTGTGGGAATTTTCTCTTGCTGATACGGTTGTGTGGAGTGAAGATCCAAACATTCTGGATTAGTTAAAGCTTATGATGTTAGGGACGTGATGGACGAGGTGCCGTGCCTCGCATGGCTCTACACACATGGGCTGACAGACCGTAGGGAAGGGCCACAGAGACCCAGGGGCCAGTAGGAATCCTCCAGCCTCGCAGAGCTGAAGCCAGCACTGTGGAGCTGTGAGGCGTCAATATTATACACCGATCCCCTGTGCTGTCAGATGTGCAAACATTTTCTTTAACAATTAAAGAGGGAATCTACAGTTTGGTCACATTTATCATTTATAAAAGGGACCGTGCGCTTACATTTACATTTAAAGGAAATGCTTTTGTTCAAAGCCACATGTGAGCGCCTTCAATCGGTGAACCAGGCAGCCAGGCACAGAATCAACAAGAGTAGACGGTTGGTAAATATGTGATACAGAAATGCAATAAAAGCAAAGTCATGGTGGTCTAATATCAGGATACTAAAGTGCCATCAGGGTGTAGATCTTCTGAGCAAAGCAGTGGCATAGACAGTAGAAGTCTAAGCATAGGGCATTGGGGGACTAACACTGCACGCACTCTAGTATAGAAATAGTAGTGCTGAAACAGTGGAATTAGATAAATTAATAGCAACCAATCAACTCAAGATCTATACACAGAATGGATTAAATTCTTCCAGAATTATGACACACTGGACCTTGTTGAAAACAATGCCAATATCAAGATGCAATAATTATGAAACTTAGAAATATTACATTAGTCTAGTTGTGTTACGTAGTTTGATCTTATTTCTGATTGGTAACAGATCTGTTATGTGTTTTAGCTAGTACCTGCTACGTATAAAGTGCATATCTCCGATATGTTTAATTACAACTACTCAGACTGGGGCTTTGGGCCTTGCTGTTGGCTATTTTTTCTTACTATGCTGGATCATCTGGGACTCAAAAATAATCCTGGCTCCTTTCAACAAGTTAATGTCCCGGGCTTCCTCTGAGGGTACTGCTGTTTGTGACAATTCTGTTGAATTTCGCGTAGAGCGCTCCGGTGCATTATTTATGCTCCTCAGACACACCGCTCAGATAAACTCAGATAAAATGAATTTCTAATAGTTTGTCACTTACGATGATCAGACATAAGCCACCATGTGACTGGTAAATCTCAGCTATATATTAGGTGTTGAGTTAAATACGTGTGTCTGAATCATCCTCAGTCTGTGTATGAGTGCTGTGTCCTTTGACGAGTGCCCTGTGCTATCTATGAGTGGCCTTATAACCCTGTACTGTTTAAACAGTTATGGCAAGCACATGGTTGGATACAGGTTCCGTAGCACAATATTTTTCTCATTTAGAATGAAAAACCATCCGACCAAAGAAATCTGACTTTTTTTGCCTTGATGAGGTCACCCAGACCTCTCAGAAAAGATCGATGGAAAGCTGTTGCACACGGTATATAAATAAATACAACATGTTCTTTTGTTGAAGGCATATGTCAAAACCTCAGCCTTCCATATGGAAACCCAACCTACAGAACTACCTCAGGGTTGTTATCTAGCATGGCGTCCAGGATCCTTCCTGCTGGCCACCCAGCCCTGCTCTCTTCTACAGTGCTGTCTTTGGTTGGTTCTGTATAATTTAGCATTTGAGTCCAAGCTGGCTGTCCCATCAGTGTATCTCAGAGACAGAGGCTTCGGTCATGTTGGCAGTGGGAGCTCAGGGGCCAGCCAGTCAAAGTGGGCAGTTCTGATGGGCATAGGAGCTGGTGAAGTGTGTGTGTGCACGGTTTGGGCTGGGTCCAGCCGCCTCTGTCAGTGACCATGACGCATGGTCAAGTTGGTGAACTCTGCTTGATTGGCTTTATTGTAGCTTCAGCAAAATGTTTAGTTATTTTAAAAATTGCTAACTAGAGATTTTTACGACAGGTTGGCGCCCCGTCCCAGGTTTTTCCCTGCCTGGAGCCTGCTGTTTCCGGGATTGGCTCCAGACCTGTATCTGACAAACAGTGCAGAAGATGAATGAATTAATTAATAATTAAGGATTTGTAAGAAAGTCTTTTTCGTTTTGTAAAAGGTTTTTTGTTTAAGCTTTTGTTTGGCAGAGAACTGAAAATACCATCTCCATATTGTCCTCTTTGCTACAAACCATGACATACTGGGGTATGGTCCTCTGATTCTTATTCATTTCTTGAAAATGTTTGAAAGACTTGTCCCTGTCTTTACTGAAGATCTATCTCAGCCTACACATGCCGGCTGAGGGATGGTGTACAGATTCTTAGCAATGACCTCGTTCGCCTTCAATTTCAGATCATTTTGCCGACATCCTGTTCGCCTTGCTATCGTTGGGTGCATTCAGCTTAACAAAAGTATTCCTTGTGACAAATTCACTGAACAACAAGGTTTGGCAGAATAACTGATGACCCCTTAGGATTAAGAACATATGCTTTTATCATTGTTTTCTGTTTTAGGTCTTACAAAAGCCCTATTGTTGTACCACTGATTAAGGTGCATTCAATCATTTAAAATACTGGATGTATACAATAACTGTGGAATTGTAAGTTAAAGATTTAGGATAATAACATTAATTCATTCATCCTCCTGTCTTCCATGACGGCTTCTCCAGAATACAGCAATAACATTAATGATTAACTTACAAAAAAAAATTAACTGGCGTTGTCTGGTTTCCATTTCTCACGCTCCCATGAAAGCTTGATGTTGGATAAAGGGAGAGAGTTAATCTATATCGGCGCAAAATTCTGCCTGTCAATGATTTGAAACTACCAAATACACACCACTCCTAGCACTCTGATTTTATTTCAGAAACGAAATTCCTAACTTGTTAAGACCTAAGTGGCAACAAATGACCCATTGAATTTAGGTGGACTTTCCCCTTTCAACATGACACACTGCTTTTAAACTCATGGCCTTCTATAATTCATTTCAGTAGGTCTGTTTAAATCCACATGCGCGGGAAGTAGAACATTAAACGTTTCTTTCTTCCTCCCTATGGCTGCTTCAAGTATGGTACCAAGTATGGTACCAATTATGGTGGCCGGATATCAGGAACACATTGGTGTAGAAAACATAACATTAAAAAAACATGCTGTTTTCTTTTCTGTTCCCTCCATTTATTTATGGCTTGAGGTCTGAGGTCTTTAAACCAGGCCTGTACTCATACTTTATCACATTTATGCCACATATTGGGTCTGCTTGGGAGCATTTGGTATAGGATTTAACACGTATTTTATGTTGAAACTCGTAGATGATGACAGGAAGCTTGCGCGTTTATGCGTACCTGCTTTCTTATAAAGTTGGAGCTGGTGCATTTGCGAAATCTACTCCTCTTGGGCAAAGTTCTGCTTTGACTGTGGGTGGAGAAATGGTGCATAGAAGCTCCTGGGAGCAGGCGCTCTGAAGGCATGTACAGCACATTAGGCACTGAGACACTGCTATTGAGAACCACGTTCTCCAGAAAAATTATAAGCAGTATGAATATCAACTGTTTACTACACATGTACTATACAGAACGCAAAGTACTCTGTTTAATTTCACATATGAGTCATGCTGCATCTGTTCAGTGGAGTTGATGCTGCCTGATTCAGAGAAACGAACATGCTTTATTTGCCATTTGCAGAAGTACAGGTACATTGGAATGCTTATTTTTGCTGACCCCATCTTGATCTCCATAGCTTGGGTAGGGTCACAGCGCAGGGACAGCTAACGTGCAGCACCCCCGGAGCCGGGGGTTAAGGGCCTTGCTCGCTGGTTCACGAACATGTGACTATTCCGCTGAAGTCAGGGTTCGAACCGGCAATCTTCCAATCACTGAGAATTAGCCCACTGAGCCACACACCAACTCCGCATGAAGTTACTTAGTAATTTTTTTGTGATATCATGCATTTTATTCCATACATATTATATGTTATTCCATTGAAACTGCAACCTGACATGAATGTGTAAAGCAGAAGGCATTGCTGACCCTCAGAAATGGAGAAGACCATAGACTTTGCTTTCCATCGAACCCAGGAACCTCACATGTGAGCAAAGCCGTTTTTAAAATGCGCACAAGGAAGGTATGAAGAATTCAGAAGCCTTCAGGTAGCATAACTATTGAAATCTTAAAACGTCTTGATAACTTTATGAATGAAAGAACGAATGAATTAACTAATAAGGAAAAATGACCTGCAAGTTGATACTTATTAACTGAATACTGTGGACAAGCATGAGATGTATAAATATGTCAGAACTGGAAAGTTGGCATGGAAACAGTGCAACTGAGATTTGGTTTTACAAATGAACAAGAGCATGATTGGACAGAGTATATAATCCCTGGTCAAAGGCCACTGTGACCTTTGGGTGACCTTAAATTATTGAATAACACTTCCATTCCTGGAGATAAACAGAGAAATCTATGTCCTGTTAATTTGAGATTTTCCAGGTCATGGCCAATCCTCTTCAGTCTCACTAAATCTCCCCCTTGCCTGTGCAGTCTTGTTTATATTCATAACAAATGAATATTTTATCATTTTAACTGGTAAGGCGTCCTACAGGGGGCAAAACATGAACAAACCCTTTCAAAGCTATGTTTTTCATTAAAAACCAGAATATGGATGCATTTCCTCAAACGACGTTATAAACTACCAACAATAATGCCTGAAAGTCACATCTCGGCAAACTCCATTTGCTAAAACTCCGAGTGTCGGAAAAAAGTCCATAACCCTCCAGTAAGTAAAAGAATAGACTTGAACCAACAATGGTACAGAAAAACAGTATGTGCAAAGATTTTTTAATGAGTTTTATTTTACTTAGCCTTTCTCCCCCAAATCCAGTGACTTCTGAAAGTATCGAGAGTGAAAGATGTCTAAAAATGGAAACAACTGGCTGGATTCAGCACAGACTTTTCCATCAAATGATTAGATTACTTTGTCAGCTGACTGCAGAGCCAAATAAAGCTGGACGTTTGTGCCTATAGTTAGCTATATAATTGAGAACAGCTGTTTTCTTCTGTAAAGCTTCTGAAACAATTCCAAGCCTTTTCGTTTAATAGATATGGAAACACGAGGTTTGAATATAGAGCCTGTGTTTGTGTACAGACAGAGACAGACAAAGAAGTTCCTTTCTTGTGTGTGTGTGTGTGTGTGTGTGTATATATATATAAATACACACACACACATAAACATACATGCACACACACACACATATATATATATATGTGTGTGTGTGTATGTACACATACATATATATTTGTTTGTTTGCTTGTTTCCAAAGTTCTTTTGGGGTCTACACATGGACGAAGATGTGTGTCGACCTACAGCTGTTCAAAATGAACAAAACAACTCAAAGTTACACACATACCTCCATCACATGCTCTTTTTGTTAGAGTAATAAGTTCTCGTAACGGCTCGGCCAGTTCTCTCCCATTGTGCTCATCACGCCTTGCCTATCTCCATGTACCCCTACGCTTACACTCAGCAAACACAGATTAGGCGTCTGCTTTGGGGCTCGAGCCCCAGGGCCCCAGCTGCCGCTCCCCTCCCCGATGGACTCCTCCTCAGAGTGGTTAAGTGACGACCGCCGGGGCTCCGAAGGTCAAAGAGAAGGAGGCTGTTTCTGGATAAGCCCCAGACATCTGTGTCTAGTGCAGCGCACTGGAGACAAAGACTGGCCATGTGAACACCGCTTAGCCGAACCGCTCGGTATGTAACGGCTTGTGATGTTCCCAGAATCATCTGTAGTGGACTTTGCCAATTTTATTTGTCATGTTTATAGAGTGAGTTTTTCGACCAATTTGCCCATAAACTAGGAATAGGTCTTTCCTGAACTACTTTGCTGAGACAAGATGAAGCAAGTGTTAAACTGACAGATGCTTATATATTAGGTCTGCATACATTCTTCTGATTAACAATGTGGCACATCGCACACATCATTAGAAATGTCATGTACCTGTGATATCCAACCCTGCCTTTTTTTATCTGTCAGAGGCTGGTGTTCTTATCAATGCGATGCTTGTGTAGTCCATCCATCCAGTCATCCTCCAGCGTTATTCAATACAGGGTCATGAAATGCTTGGATACTGCTTAGCTTAATGTGCTCCTTGTATGTTTGTAACAGCATTAGACTTTATACATGAAATATTCAATATACACTTATGACACAACGTTTTGTTTTTTGGTCATATAGCCTTTATAAGATGCAGACATACACTATGTAAAGTAACAAAGGAAGTCTACCTCGTCGCCCGAAGACTCGCATCGACTGCTGTGTGAAATCGACATTCTGAAAACACAGTTCTCAGTTGGCCTTTTGCTAAGAGTCTTTGCTAATAACAGATTCTTTCTTGTTGTTGCATCAGCATTCCAGGACTCTTATTAAATAAAAAGCGTAAGTTAGAGCAGACAGCATCAAATTATGTTATTCCCACGAAGCTTTGAAAATATTTAAGAATTAACGTGTATGTGGTTACATTCGGTTGATCTGTAATATCACCGAAAGGCACAATGAGATGAAGCTGATATGAATTCTGTCATTATTATTAGATTTCCTTTAATAATCTACCCTTATTAATCAATAATTCTATAATAACGTGTTATGCTCCTAAGAGTACACCAGAAGCAAAACCTATTTAACATACAATTTGTCGTTTTTTCCTTGAATACTTCAGTTTTCCGGTGCTCTGGAATATTACAGCCCAACCATAAGTGTGCAGATCTGCTTTTTTTTCATTTTTATTTGTTTTCTGGGGGGAGGGGGGGTCCTCCAAATAGACAAGCATTACAATGAATATGCAAATAGAGAAGCTTGATAGCCTCTGCTTGCTGAACATAGTAACAACATTGAGAAGCATAAAACGTGTTATTGTCTAAATGTTACATCTTAAAATTTATGCTCTTGTTCTTGTGCAAAATTTAAAGGCGGTTGTTTTCCATGTTGGGATACATATATTAAGATGTAGAACAGAACACTGAATAGCCGCTCGGCCGCGTATGTGGCCCGCACCGGCGCCCATACGTGCCCCGGGATGTTGCAGGTGTACGTCAGGCTAAACGAGCTCTAAATATATGAGCTATGAGCAAAAAAAAACAAAAAAACAAAAAAACAAAAGCTGCAAGCTCGCAGACATTAAATAGTTTTGGCTGTTCCGATAGTGTAAACCGCAGCACCCTCGAAGTGCCATCTGTTTGGTCCGGAGAGGAGAGGATTAGGTATTGTTGTCATTGGGCTCTTATTGCCTGGGCAGAAGGACCAGGAATTTTAGCGTTGGAGCCCAACATGGCTTGGTCTTCCTGAGGCTGCCAAGAGTGCCTTTTTAACCTTCAGGTGTCCTTTTCAGACAAAAAGGCTTAAATATATGCTAAGAACAAACAGGAAAACATGACGTCTCACATCTCTCTGAGAGCTATGCTCTGAGCTGTGTCTTTCCCTCCCATTTTCTGCCCTTATCCGCATCTTCTGCACGTCATGTTCCTCTACGACGTGTCAGAATTGCTGACGAAAATCCCGACGACAGCTTATATAAATGGAAAGGCTTTGAAATGGCTTCGGGAAGAATGCATGACCTTGGCGGCTAATTTAGCATGTGGATGAGGGCGGGAACGTTTCATATAGCAACTGATCAATCAAGAGGCGAAACACAAATATCGGTAAAGATTTTTTTAAAAAGCTTTGAATGATGCCACAGGGTACCCTCAGGAAACTCATGTTCCTGGTAGACCAGACAAGCGTATAATCTAGAGAATAGGTATTAAACCGCATCCTTTTAAGACAGGGTAGACAAGATCACGGTGATTGAGATTTTGCAAATGTGTTAATCTCTGTGCCAGGAGGCCACTGCTTTTCGTAAGGCTGGCTTCTTCCTCCGGGTAATATTTTCTGGCCTTCTTTACACATTGAACAGGTTAAATCAAGCGAGCTTTACGTAAGAACAACAAATGAATGTACCAGGACCTTTTCAGAATCCTATATTAAATTATATGTTACGAGCACAGATCAGTTACACATTTTAAGGGCGCCATGGGCTACATGCATTGGGCTTAAATGATACCCCTGCTTAATGAAGATGGACTTTATATGTTCTGAGCATGTCTTGTGTGTTTCTTCTGGGTATTCAGGTTTCCTTCCGCAGTCCAAAGACATACAGTTAAGGTAATCGGTTGTCTCTGAATAGCCCTAGTAACACAGGGCTGGTGTTAACCAAGGAGTACCCCCACCTTGTGCCCTGTACTGCTTAATATCCACTCCCACCCCCACAGTCAGGAAATGTGGTTGGATGATGAATAGGTGAATGTCAGGTACCTATGCAAGTTGACACAATATGTATGCAGCTAGCTATTTTCATCTGTATCTGAAATAGTCCTTGCAATGTAATTCTGTGAGGAATTATGATCTGCATATTGTTTTAGTAGTTTTTCATCTCTCCCACTTCAACCTACCATTTCCGAAGGCTGAAAAGGAATATATCCATTATAGGCTCTCCGTATCCATTCATTTAATTATTTTTTAATACCCCTCCTTTAACTACCATCCCTTATTTCATGTCACGATGTCATTAAAGTTTTTTTGTATCTCAAATATGATAAATGCTCTCTGTCTATTTCGTGGCTTGCAATTTCCCTCTCTCACAGAGAGATGCCGTTTAATATAAATCTGTACTGTCCTCGCAGTAGCTACTCAACCCCCCTATCTGTCCGGGCGATTTTATGCTTTTAGCGGCACCGAAGCTGCTGGGTTGTGAGAATGTGCTGAACTTCAGCCACCTAATTCTTTGGTTGGCCTACCCCCCCCCCCCCAACAGGGAAACTCCACACTTCTGAATGAAGACCTCTACTCTTTGTGTTCCTGAGTGGGGAAAAGGATTTTGTCATAAGAAAAGGATTCCTTTGTTTTTTTCATCCATCCCCATGCCTGCGAGGGAAGAGCACATGGAGAGGTTCAGCTTGATCACTCTAAATTTAAATAGATCTTGTTTCAATGTAGTTTCGAAAACACAACCGGGGCACTTCCATTCCTTTCATTCTGATTTTAATTCTACTGGAAGGCATTGCTTAATTTCACATCTTCCAAGGCTAAGACCCCCCCTGAGTGCTCTAAAGGCATTGTGAATAGGATGGGATCAATCACTTATTACCGCTGTCTACAAAATACAGAACAAACAGAGACGCGTACAGTTTTTGCGACAAACATTTTGAGTAACTATTCAGATCTGCTAATTAGGGCGGAGAAGAATGTTACAGCACAGAAAAGGAATTAAATGAAAGAAAGAAAAGTGCTATTTGAACGTGTTGCATTCATACTACGTCTAACTGGAGTCATGGAGTCTATGCACCCTAAAAATCAATTATATTAATGGACTTTAGCATAAATAAGCGCTTATGGATGTTACAATGCCAAATGTAGCTAAATAACCTAGAAGGTGAGAATATTTATTAACATAAACGCATATCGCCACATCAATTTTAAGAGTGCAATATAAACCAGTGTGTAGCTTTTAACATATTTAGCTTTGATTAGACATACAAGTAAGCCAATTTGGGATCAGTCTGGTAGGTTTTTAAATATATATATTTTTCAATGAATAATAAATTATTCCGTTTGTTGCATGTATAATTTCGGAAGGGAGGGGAACAGTATAGGCTGATATTACGGAAAATTTAACAGAACTGTAACAGAAGCTATTTGAAGATTTTGTAATGGGCCTAAAACACACAGAGAGGCGTCAGGTTCTTAAACAAAGCACTTCGTATGCTCAAACGAGGAACTTTTCCTGCTGGGATGGGCCTGAATCTGGGTGTAGCCCCGGGTACGCAGCACCTGGGTGGGAACGAGAGACAAGCAGCCGACCGCGATGCATAAATCCAGGAGCTGAATTTGTGGTTCTAAGTTTTGTAAAGAGAAGACGTTCCAGGTTCTGTGACCATCATGAATTTTCACTGCCTTCTTGATTGACAGGCGTGTGAAGGGCATCCGTGGGATCTCGAAGTAGAGGAAGGCTGATTGTGTTAGAAGATCAAGGGATGACAAAGGATTAAGCTCAAGTGAAGATAACATGTTTTGCTGCCATGATTGGACGTTTGTGGTCAGATGAGTGGGATAGGTTCTTGCCTGGTATTTTGTGACATCACATGTTATTTAGTCTTCTTGTGTCTATGATGATTGATTTTTTAATGCACCTACTCAGAAATTCATGTTCGTCTTCGTTTTTCCACCATAGTACATTCAGACAGCCATGCTGCAATGCTCATCATAAAAGATTTAAATCAAGGCTTTGTTAGACATTTACAGGACCTTAAATCAGCTTATCGATTTCCTTATCGGGGGGGGCCACAAGCGCTGTCAGATTGGATGTCTTAACAATCACTGCATAAATGGTGTGATCTTGTAGAATTAAAGAAAGCGTTTGTGATCCTTGTAATCACTAGGAGTCATATTGATTATCTACCTCCCCCCCCCCACCCACCCCAGGCCCCCCATCTGCTATAGCTGTAGTCCTATCGATAATGAGTATGGCTGTCCATTACTTACAGCAACTTCAGGAAGCCAGTGGGGGGGGGGGGGTTCTATTCTTTCGGCGCATTCCATGTCTTTAATGGAAACATTGCTGTCAAATCAAAGATCCGAGTTTACATTTACATGTAATTCCCCTTTCTGCAAAAATGTGTGACTTTGATACAGGAAAAGGGCCAAAGAGGAAATCGGAAATGTCATGTGGAAGTAGGCGTTTTCGGTGTGAGTGAGCAAATTTAATCCTGTGAGAAGTATGGAGTCTGGATGAATTGTGATTTATCTAATTGTTTTTATGCAAACTGCAAAATAATTCCTTCCTTCCGTTCGTCTGTCCATGTTCTAAGTGTGTATCTTGGTTGTAGGGATTGTAAGGATAACAGGCAGCATAGGCAGGGCCTAGCACCAGCCTAGCACCATCTAGCAAACGCACAGCACAAACATCCTGGCTATTGTCTTCTATAGCATGTCTGTGTGTGAGGAAGCAAATGACATTTTAAATCCACTTTTTACTAAATGTCATGCTCAAATTGGATTGGAATTGGACTGGAGACGTAATGGATTTGAAAATCTTAGTGGTCTGACCTCATATTTCTTGAACATTTTTAATTTGAGCATAAAGTGTCATTTTTTGATTTGCACAGA
>JAAGVU020000015.1:2547536-2567019 GCA_011763525.2 Mormyrus iriodes | reverse complement strand
TCAGCCAGTCAGAAGGTGGCGGGCTCTCATTCTCTGTGTAAGCACATTCTGCCCTGTGTCACCCTTCAGCCAGTCAGTCAGAAGGTGGCGGGCTCTCATTCTCTGTGTAAGCACATTCTGCCCTGTGTCACCCTTCAGCCAGCTAGTCAGAAGGTGGCGGGCTCTCATCCTCTGTGTAAACACATTCTGTCCAGTGTCACCCTTCAGCCAGTCAGTCAGAAGGTGGCGGGCTCTCATCCTCTGTGTAAACACATTCTGTCTAGTGTCATCCTTCAGCCAGTCAGTCAGAAGGTGGCGGGCTCTCATTCTCTGTGTAAACACATTCTGTCCAGTGTCACCCTTCAGCCAGTCAGTCAGAAGGTGGCGGGCTCTCATCCTCTGTGTAAACACATTCTGCCCTGTGTCACCCTTCAGCCAGTCAGTCAGAAGGTGGCAGGCTCTCATCCTCTGTGTAAACACATTCTGCCCTGTGTCACCCTTCAGCCAGTCAGTCAGAAGGTGGCGGGCTCTCATCCTCTGTGTAAACACATTCTGCCCTGTGTCACCCTTCAGCCAGTCAGTCAGAAGGTGGCGTGCTCTCATTCTCTGTGTAAGCACATTCTGCCCTGTGTCACCAGGCATCACAATTAACCACAAAGAAATTAAAATGAAAAAAACGCCTTACTCAGAATATTGGCTCTCCTCAGGATTTTTTGTACTTCATTCAGATGCAGATAAGACCACTGGATAACGAGAAGGGGTATTTTTAGGAAGTGTCACTCTGTCCCCACTCCGGGCGTCTGTGGGCATGACCGTGTCTCGCGCTCTTAATTTTCACACTTGGAATTACTTACTAGGAATTACTTCCAGCTTTTTTACATAGTTTGCCAGATTAAGAAGGGTCAAGATGCACAAGCAGTCTCAATGTTACGGCCAACAAATTCTAACCCTGAGTGAGAGTATGGCCTTAGACTGGCATCCTGTCTAATGTATCCTCTTAGTTTGCTCATATGATCAGGGGAGGACAGGGTAACCTCTGCTGCCCCTCATATTCATCTTTGCACTGATCATCCATTTACTGTTTCCTAATCTAACAGAGAGAAAAGGAGTGCTTAAGCAGGGTGATCAGATAATCCACGTCAGGGAGGACACTGAGCCAGGACAGCATTTGTAACATATCTTTTCAATTAAAAGTACCTGAATTTCACTTTTGCACTGAGTTCTTGCTGTGTGCTGATTGGTCAGTCTCATATAACCATGCCTGTGTCACTAATGTTAATGTGAAACAGCTGGATGAGTCTTTTAATCAAGGAAACAGACCAGTCAGAGCACAAGTAGAACTGAACTATTTAGCCGAGCACAGGAGCCTTTCAGTTTTAAAGTAGTTTGTAAGACCTGAAGTAGCTCATAGTGCCCCCCCCCTTTCCAACATGGATCAGGCGGTCGCCCTAGCTTAACAATCACCTGGCATCTCACTTAAACTCCAGACTAAGATAGTCAGTGGGATCATCTGTTGCAGGAGCTCCATATCCTGAGAAGATGTATGCAGAAGCTCCACATCCTGAAAAGATGTATGCTGGAGCTCCATGTCCTGAGGAGATGTATGCAGGAGTGACAGACCATAAAGCCTGCAGTGATGTCCCTTCTCCGTCTGCACACTGGAGAGAGATTTGGAAATAACCGTTTTGTGTCATCATACTGACCTCTTTCCACCCAAAGATGAATCAGTCAGATACACACCATGGGACATGGTGTCAGAGAGGATCCACACAGTCAGGAAGACTTCTCAAAAATGGCGTTAGACGAAACAAACAGAAGTGAATCAAACATGGCCTCGGATGTGACCACTGCTGGAGACTGAAGATACTGAGACTGTCCTAATAGAGCAATTTCCTACTGTCTACCAGAGAAACGAGAAAATTTGGACCACACTGGAAAAGACATTAAGTTATAATGGCCCAAATATTGTTGAGGTTGGAGGTGGCCGAGGTGAGAAAACCCCTTCAGCTCAAGATAACTCTCTGTGGAATGTAACGACATGGTGGAAATGTTACAAACAGAGATTCTGCCGAGCAATTGTTATCTGTCTGGCAGTCCATTCCCATTGAAACAAAACTGATAGTTCCCCAAAGCAGGAACTGACTGTGATATATGAGAGAACCCATTCAGCAGGACTGCAAAAACTGAGCATTATATGTTAACGCGGCTTTGTAGCTAACAGCTGACGTCGCAGCAGATGTCATTTTGTGACTTCCATTATTTATTTTCACTTTTTATTTTTTTGAAATCCCATACGAGTATGATTTAATGGCATGCCAAGCTGACAATTCGTTTCCCTTTCAGGGAAATTGTGTTGGATTTTTTTTTACATAGTTGTCAGACTTTATTTCACAGCTTGTTCACTTTCTTGCTCATTATTTTGCCTTTTTTCTGCTTCCTTAAGTACTGACATTATCTCCAAATGAACCAGATATCATGCTGTCCAGCCAGCTCCCTACCTTGTGCTCTATACGGCCAAGGACCAGCTTCAGTTCCACGGCGACCCCGTGGTAGAGAAACGTCTGAGGATGGACTGACAATGAATGGATGTATGAACCTGATAATGAAGTTCTTTTACACTGTATATATGAATCCCCAAAGTTTCACATGCTTTCTCAGGCCTGGACTGAAGATTGGGATCATGTAAATCCCACTGAATCTGGAGAGATCATTTGGGATTGCATCACTTAAAAAGATACACATTATACAACTAAAGCTTAATGACTGCTGTGCCATTCATAATGAACCGGGGGGGGGGAGTTTTAGTACAATTCTCCCAAAATATGATAATTTCATTATCAGCCAAAAATAGTCTGATATATGTAGTACTGAATATATATCGCAGAGTATTAGCTTCAGTGATTTTTCTGCGTTCACATTACAGTTAGCAGATGCATGTTTCAGACGGCGTGGAATTTTCCATCGTGGCTTCCACCAGCCAGGTAACACCCCGTGACCTAGACAAGGGTAACAAATAATTGAATTTAGCAACGTTTTATGACTTAGGGGAGACTAAAGCACACAGACAGCTGCTAAAACAATAACGGATATCGGAACGGAATTCAATCTAGAGGTGGCTTGACAACCTAAAAGTGAAACCCTATATTTAAATGCAATGTCTTATGTGTTAGGAGTGAAATTGGTTGTACTGCGCAATACGAGTCCTGTGAAACATATTAGCATCTGGAAGGTTTAAAATGCTTATCAAACTTTTCTACCATCCATCTTCCAACTGCTTATCCTGGTCAAGGATGCGGCAGGGGGAAGGCAGCACAGGGCTGGGGTACACCCTGGGTGGGGTACCAGTCCGTCACAGGGCACAGGGCTGCGGTACACCCTAGACAGGATGCCAGTCCATCACTGGGCACAAGGCTGGGGTACACCCTGGATGGGAGGCCAGTCCATCACAGGGCACGAGGCTGGGGTACACCCTGGGCGGGAGGCCAGTCCGTCACAGGGCACAGGGCTGGGGTACACCCTAGACAGGATGCCAGTCCATCACTGGGCACAAGGCTGGGGTACACCCTGGACAGGAGGCCAGTCCGTCACAGGGCCCAGGGGTAGGGTACACCCTGGGCGGGATGCCAGTCCGTCACAGGGCACAGGGCTGGGGTACACCCTAGACAGGATGCCAGTCCATCACTGGGCACGAGGCTGGGGTACACCCTGGACGGGAGGCCAGTCTGTCACAGGGCCCAAGGGTAGGGTACACCCTGGACAGAATACCAATTCATTATAAAGCACATGCATGCACACATTCAGACTTCAAATTTAATAGCCAAACTGCAAGGTGAAAAAAAAGGTTTTTTAAGGTTTCTGTTCTGTATTCATTGAAAAAAAGTCAAGTTATTTGATGCTGTTCACCAGTGCCGGTAAACACATCAGGCAACATAGGCGGCTACCTGGGACGCCATCTCCTGATGGGGGGCCGAGTCAGCCAGCCGATTTCACTGTCTCAGACAGGGGGCGCTGGTGGTGAAGCTCGCCTAAGGCGTCACAGATCCCTACCATCTTCACCATGAGTAACAAACTCACTATTTATGATATTCATAAATACATCCAATCTTAAATGTGCACCTGACAATGCATAGTTGCATAAAACACAACCATACAATGTGCACTTTAACGGTATTTAAAAAAAAAAACCCATAAATTTTATCACTGCTAAAATTACATATAAGAAATACAGCACTCCAGTGCCTAATATACAACTCTTTACAGATGCACAAAATCTCTATTGTCATTTAAAATATTGTAGAGTGTAAATTTGGCTTTAGGTGATGCAGTCCAGCAGCCAAAAGGACAGATTCACTGAAAGCCATGGGGAAGGAATATCCATCCAAATCCAGAAAAGAGACTTAATTACACCAACTGGCACGCAAACACATCCAAACGCCCAAAAATATAAAGACACAAAATTGTTAAACTCCTGTTAAGGCACAATAATTTTAAGCAGGAGATTTACAATATAGAGAACAACATTTATTTAAAAAACGATGGCACCTATATTCTTTGAACTTTGAAGAGGTGATCTGATAAGACGGTAAAATCGGTGCACCGGGACGCTTCCAGAAAAGGGGTGAGCGGCACGGCTTTCCGTGGACGAGGGGACGTGACGTAAAAATCGTCATCAGGGGCGGGCTGCGGACGGCTGCGGTCGTCCCGCGTATAGCTCAGATTTTTGTGTCTAGCGGAAACCTTGCGCGTCGACTGCGCATGTGCAAGAAAATTGACTCGGTATATCCAGTAGGTGGCGTGTATGTAAACTTTGCCCTTTCAATTTGTTCAGCTAAAAAGAGTACATATCAATAGCTCTGGAAACCGCAACTCATCTATATTTGTTCAAGATTACTGATATATTATTACGGAGCCTCTAAGAGGTCAGGGTGAGAAAATATTTTTTGAATAGTTTCCTGTTACTAATAATAACTGTAGTGTCCGTTTAAAGTACAAAATATATAATTAATCGACTAATAAGTATAAAGCTAAACGATACAGACATGTCGTTAAGTTTGCTTTAAACATTAAACTACGGGGGACAATACACACCATGTAACTTTCAAATATGTGTTTTTATACGTATTTATTATTAATGGCACTGTGTCAGTTCACCAGTAACCATAAACAAGACAGCTGGGCTGCTGACCGCCAAGTGCACACAAACATTATTTAGGTTTAGCAAGCGGGCAAGTGTAGTGGGGTCGCAAAACTATAAAAAAAATATTTAACCATCGTGGCGTATTAGAGGCTCCGAATATTCCACCCATGTCTTGATTAGTATTGATTTATACCCAAAAGTCATATTTTATCACAAGAATCGAATAGTACTTTCAATGAGAAACATAATTGGGCAGATGTAAATATGAAACACATTTAATGTATAAATTCTTCGTGAGACAAAGCCGACATCAGTTGTACTACGACAACGTAGTTTTACAAAAGAAAGTTGTTCAGAGTTTTAAAAACCCGAGAAGACTTGAAACTTGCAGTTATACACCGTCTCTCCTCCTGCGTTTGCGTAAGCTTCGTTCAGACCTAGGAGACGACATCCGCCCCCTGCTGGTCTGGAGGAATATCACTGCAGTACGCATGCGCCGGCCGCAACCATCCGCATCCACAGTAAAAGCTGCCGCGCGGACGACCGTCTCCAGACTGGAAGCGCACGCGGAAAGCATGAACTAGGCTTTTGGCGACCGGCAGCCATCGATCTGCAGCGGCGCCGCGAAGGCTCATCCGCGCAGGCGCTAATTACCTCCGGGCGAGCTCCCGCAGGCCGGGCTGCACCCCGCACCGGCAGCCCAGATGGCGTGGAGCGTTACTGCTTCTGCTGGGGAAATAAGGGCCAGCTGTGTCACATTTAGACAAGGCTTGGAGGGTAGCCATGGAAGGGCGGAAGAAAAAAGCCAACAAACAAAAAAACAAACAATCTAAGATATGATAATATAAGAGAAGATGGACTTTATTAAATTTCAGTGTTATAGCAGCAGATATAGATAGGATCAGACAATATACACAACATAAGAGTATAGTATGAAAAGACATAAGTATATAAATATAAGCAATGTACTGTATACAAACAAACAAATGGCAGCCATAGACTAAGTCCTGGGATAGTTTATGGAGTGATGAGTGCCAGAATGTGTTAACATAGGCTGCGAGGTTATGTGGTTCACTGTGGAGACACGGCACACAGCAGTAATAATAATGCCACAATAACAACATGTACTACTAGTAATAATAATAATAAACTATAATTAAAACAATAGTGCTAATAACAGTAGCAAAACAACAACATCAATAATAATAATAATAGTGCAGTGATGCGGGAAGGATGAGGCAGCCCATACAGTCCAGGTGTGTGTGTGACAAAATCACAGAAAGTGTCCCAGACATTAAAATATTACTTTTTCCACAGCACTGGGTTTTCCCCTGTGAAAACTATTCACAAGAATAATGCTAAGGACACATTACCTCATTTGTTCCACCAGCAGTTGCACAATTCTAATGGAATGTGTACGCAGAACACATTAGCATTTGTAATAATATACCATTCTGTCCACTCCTTCAGTGACATTATTTAGATAGAAAGTGCAATAATTCCCAATGAGGAAAGAGCAGTATTTGTTCATCATACAGGTAAGACGAAATAGCTGTGTGTCGTACAGAGCAGCATAACTAAGCTTCCTTAGGTCTAATCACATGGTCGGTGTTAGTAATTTTCTGTTCCCGACAGAGTGTGTTGGAGAGTGATGACACACAACAGTTGCAAGACTGGCAATGACAACGCGGAAGACTTGAGTGCAAAATATCGCCGCAAATAATCAGCAATTTTTATTTGTAATTAATCAGCTTAAATCAGTCTAAACGTCAGTGCCCTTGGTGCTCTAGGCAAGCTTCGTCCACGATAATGTGAAAGTGGAACTGACCTGCTAAGCCGGTGCCCCCTCAGTAGATGTATGTCACCTGATGATTGACCTGCACTGCTAAAGTTAAGTATTGGTGGTTAAGTATTCAAACACAAAATGAATTATAAGCTGAACAGGAGGTTCTTCAAGGTGTGCTAATGTGTGTCATTGTCTTCGAAGGACCCAGAGACTCACGTGTGTCTGGGAGCCAGAAGCGGACGTCAGCCTCGGCGAAAACCAGCTGGAGAGACGATACAACTGTAACTGCTATAAGCCCCAATGTAGAAAAAACACTGATCTGTATATCAGAAGTACAAGGAATGTATGATTTATGATTTAAGGAAATATAATGGAATTTTGTTTGCATTTAACAAGACAACTGAGCAAAACATGAGACCCAGAAAATAACGTCTAGCAAACTAACGTCACATGAGGCTGGAAACCAGCAGCTAAAAAAGGTATTTCAGGTAAAAACACAGGAATTTTCTGCCTTCGACAGTAAAAACCTGTTTGACTGTATAAACCTGACATTCCTTGCTTGAGGATCTGTGTCTCCCTAAGCTGTAACAATCTTCTGTAGTGACTCCATGTCCCAAGGCGTTCCCTTCCCAACAAACCCTCACAACTTGCTCTGTAAAGGAGAGCGATTCCTTCTAGCTTGTTTTATACCCTTTCAGCTCCTGGTTGTGCACAAAGGAAGGCAAGCAAACGCAAGCCCAAAACGGCTTAAAGAAAAGACAATCTACTGCTTACTGCACAGCACTTTAGTATTTATGGAAACAATGCTAAGTATTCATGAATTCAAAGTTTAATTCTCAGAGAATGTTCCAGAAACAAGGTTAAGTGCAGCATTGCCCTGTGGACAACCTGTATTGACTGATTACTTTCCAAATTGCCTGACATTTTTGATAGATACCTATGTACATTTGCCTCCCTCTGAATATGCAAACAGCGGATTCGCTTGGTTCCGTACAAGCGCTTAATACATTATATAGACAAAGGTACTGGGACCCCAGCCTGCATCTCACTCTGAATCAAAGGGTATTACCATGCAGCTGGCTACCCCCAAGGTTGCCTGTACTCTGCTGGGAAGGCTTTCCATTAGATGCTGGAACATTGCTGGTGGGATTTTCTTCCATTCAGGTTTGGTATTGATGTTGGGTTCAGGTCCCTTTCTGTCAGCTTTTGTGGCTGCCTCTTCACAGCTGAACTCGCTCCCAGATGTTTCCACTTCATAATCGCTTCACTTGCAGTTGACCAGGGCAGCTCTAGCAGGACAGAAATTTGGAGAACCGACTTATCGGAGAGGTCCTGAATGGTGTCCAATGACCGTGCCAGGTTGACTAACCTCTTCTGTATGACCACCCACTCTGCTGCCATTGGTTGGTGCTGGAGATTGCATAGCTGTGTGCTTAATTATACTCCTATATGTCAGCAGTGGGTGTGGCTTATGTGGCCAATTCCTGTAACTACTACAGGTGTCTCAATACTTTTGTCCACATAGGGTATTTACAGAAAGGAGGCCTCTGACCTCATTTCCAGTACTTTTTGGATTTCCACAGTTTCATCAGTACCCCTTAAATAAAATTAGAAAGACGAGCATTCCGACACATCCTGTGCTGATTTTCAGCATATGAATAAGTTATAATTAAATGCTTAAGATGAATTATTTTAATGTTTTATTCAGATGGGACCTGACTCCTGCGCTGAGCTGCAGTATAGGAGTGAATCTTATGTAAATGATGGTACATGTTAAGGCCTGAATTAAATAGTAATAATGCAGCCATATAAATGCAACATTAATGACCTGTAACCACCTACTGAGTATCTAGCCATTTTAAGTGCTTGGAGTAGGGAATGGATTTGTAGCTTTAATATGAATCCGTTAAAACTGGGCTTTCACTGAGTCCTGGAGGCACTAAACCCAAACAGTGTTCATGCCCTTCAAGCGCATTTAACCCAACAGCCTCAGCATGGACAACCAAAGCGCTGAATAGCTCAATAGGTGCCTGTGATCGGAAGGTTATCAGATCGAATCCCATGCATGTCAGTGTAGCCACGTTGTCGTTGGGGCCTTGTGGGAGGTTCTTACCCCCTCCCGTCCCCCGAAAAATGCTCCTCTGTCACTGGATTGATAAATCACGCTGTGTTTTACGCTCACCTATGATATTTGAGCAAGATGGGTTATAAGAAAAAGCACATTCCAATATACAAATGGCAAATATAGCTTCACGTCCTATTTCATGAACGTTCAACAAACGCAGGAATAACTGGCATCACCTTTGGCTTAATCCTGCACCTAATTCTGGGCACTTTCCCCTACAACAGCGAGCGGGCTTTTCTTTTCAAATTCCTTCATGTCATGCTAAATTCCAGCGCAGGATAATGAGACTCACACTGGGAGGAGTGGCTTTGGCGGAGCAATTGTCATCTCATCCTTTTGACCCCTAATTAGACGCTCCCCAGTGTGAACTTCATTATCTGGGCTGTCCTTATTAACCGCTGCAGAAATGTGACTGGGATGAGAAATGTTAGGCCAGCTACAGAGGAATAAATCAAACCAAACCAACGCTGAGCCAATTCATGTTTCTGTCAGATTATTGATCGATATGATGCTGTCAGATTTGCGTCTGGAGGGACGGTGGTCCGAGCCGCACGACGCGGGGACTGGAGGGTGGAATAAAAAGTTTATTGGCCGCCCCAGGATACGTAGGGAAAGCTACAGCTTCTGGTCTCTCTTGCTATCCTCTTCCTGGAAAAACAGTGTGTTTATATCCTTAAAAACTGATTACCAATTACAGATATAAGGAGGCCTCATCCATGAACTCACCCAAGCTCTGGAACATCATGGCCCACCCTTGTCAAGGTGACAATTTTATCAATTCATGTGGCTGGATACTTTATAGGACCATTTCAAAAGGTATATACTTTTTTTTCCAGGACCATTTCAAAGGTCTGTACTTTTTTTCCAAGGCATATCAGCAGGACCTAGCCTGTGTCCTTGGGCACTTTGCTACCTGCTGTGTGATATGCCAGTTATCTCTATTAGCCCAGGCTTAACCCACGATGATACATGGATAAGTAGATCATATGTGCAAGGGTAATAATTCTATATTGATTTTACTATCACTATAATAACACAGACATGAGCGGGGATCTAAATGTGGGAGAAAATGACAGATGGTGGTGTTAGTGGGAATAAGATGTAAGATCCAGGGAGAAAATATTAGGGTATTGAGCATACTGAGAGTCTGAGGGGAACAAAGGGAAGGAAAATTTAGAGCAATATAGGAGATTTTGAGGATTGATGGGATGGGAGAGGCAGTTAGACGGCTTCCATGATGTTAAAGGAGAGGTTCCTCGCACTTAATGTATGGCATGAGAAAACACAGAGACACTCCACTGCTGTTGATTTACTGAAACAATGAAACGTTGATTCTAGGTGACAGGAATGGAAAAAAAGTCGTACCAGATATACAGGCAAATATTCATCTGTCTGTCAGGTGTACCATGGAGGTAAATGACACTACAAATAAATCCGTATGTCACAGTAGGGTGTTCAGCATATTGGCAATGCTGATACCACAAGACAAGTATTTGTTGACATCAGGCGAGCCGTTGGGGATCACCAGTGACGGTCAACCCATAAGCAGACATAGGCAGCTGCCTAGGGCACCATCTTCTGAGGGGGCGTCAACTTAGCAAGCCAAGTTCATGGGCCTAGAAGTACTCGAGCCCCTCTGTGGTGCTGGAAGAAAACAGCGATGTGATGGTGGGAGGTATCCATCGGCTGGGAAAGCTGCCTAGAGCTCCACATGGGCATCGACCAGCACTGAAAAAACGCCCGTGTCTAACATTACAGCCATTGTGGCTGTGAGGTTTCATTTAGGGTAAGCAAACTGCTTCTCTTCTAGCTTTTGTGCTGGGAAACGTCTTAAGTGTTTCAACATAGATCGTCATACATACCGTTGCGATCGTCCCAGCTACTTAACAGTCTTTGTTGTTTTCATAGAGATCAAATGGACATGATTTGTATTTAATTATTAAAGGGGTCTGCTTGTCTGGGAATTGACATTTTTAAAAAGAGGTTGTCTTTCAACAGAAAGCTAGTGTGTACTTTAAATATGTCCTGCTAGATGTACATAAAGCCGCTCACAACAGTGTCGAATAAAAAATGCACTTAAGCCATGTCCGAGATTTCTTTTCCTTGCCCCAGTGCATGATGGGATTTATTTTACTTGGTCCAAACAGTAAATTTTAACTCCTGGCAGAACTAGGATTTGCTCAGCCTCTGCAGTGGTTCACTGTTGCACGCAGAACAGAGGCAATAAAACATGTGACCTGATCCAAATCGGATTGTGGTGATGCACACCCCTCCTGGCTGTGTCACGCATCTCCTGCTTCACATGCTACAGATTTCGCTGTAGATACTGCAACACTGAAATGACTATTTATTTGCCACTTGCACAAGTACTTTGGTATGGGGTTTTTTTGCATATCCCATCATGGTGTTCTTGGAGACGTACGGACACATATTGTTAAAGTCCAATGAAAAACATGCATTTCTAAAAATCCATTATTTAGGAGGCATGAAAAAAATGCATTTTCTCAGAAACTACTTTACAAAGTAAACCTAAAGCAACATAATGAGACACCTTTAGCACCACAAATAGAAACCTGTCTTTACACGGCCGTCAGTGAACAGATTAATGTTTTAAATGGACTTACAGGTATCACTATCAGCAAGTCAAATATGTCAGTGTCAGCAAGATACTAACTAACCTCACTGTATATTATTAACTGACAATGACGTTAGTTAGCTAGCTATCCAGCTCTAAACATTAAGTTGTTAAAATTTACGATATATATAGTAATGCATACAAATGACCTTCATGAATACAAATGTTAACTAGTACAAACATTAATACTAGTTAAATAGATGACTTAATAAAATGTCTTTTAATTGGTCAATTAAATGTTTCAAACCCTATCGTAGACAGAGGAGAATGGGTATATTTCATCTAATAGTAAATTGTGACAATGGTCAAAAAGCGGACGTGCACAGATTTCATCAGACTGCGACAATAAATATACAGTTGTGAGTGAAGCTTGGGGTGCGTGGGCAGGGTCAGGCCATCCAGCACCCCTGGAACATTTCGGGGGGGTTAAGGGCCCAGTGGAGATGTGATTATTCTACCAATGACGGGGTTCTAACTAGCGACCTACCGGTCACAGGCTCAGAGGCCGAACCACACACAGCCCCAAGCACAAGGTGACAAGTGTGCGTGTGTGTGTGTGTGTGTGTTTTTTCGTGTTTGTGCGCGTGTGCCATAAAGGAATGCTAATGGGTAAGGTTCCTCATTAAAAAACAAAAAATTGCAGCCGCATTAAAGAGCCAGGATGGCCACGGCCCCGTTTAGCTTTTTTTAATAAACACTCTCCCAGGGTGGTAATCAGAGCCACCGTCATTCCTCTGATACAATGTAGGAGATGGCAAGCGGGCTTGCTCCATTTCATCCACAGACGACAAATGCATGGTAGTACAGCAATCAATTAGGTCTAAACATGCAAATTCAGCCTGCATAACAGAAGGCAGCACAGTGTGTGGTCCGTGTGCGTGCCAACCTAACCCGAGCCCATCTGAGTTAGCAGACCTCAGTGTGGCAGAGTTGAAAGTGGCACGATATTTGATCTCCTATAGTAACAACATTAGCGACTCTAGCGGTTAACTTGCACACATACAGGTTAATGTAAGCAGCCATGAGATCCGACCATCTGGGCTCTGTGCTCAAAAATCATAATTTCACCGTGTCACCTTTAAATTGTGTATGTGGGGGGGGGGTTTGGGGGGGAGAACTCCTGATTGGTTGACTTTTACAACTGCCAAAATACATATGTTTAAACCTTTTAATCTGTGTACTAAATTTATATTTGTTCACAACGAAAAACTCAATTTAACATTAGAACTTATGCAAATTCAGAATAATACAACAACAGCAAATGATATGCTGCTGGGTGGCTAGATGAACACCACTTCAGATCCCAAACCTCTCCTCAGGGGCACTTCATCCATATCATATATTTGTTAAACTTCATAACCTGCTCTCTTAATTTAATTTATTTAATTAGTTTATGAGTTTATGAGTCAATGAGATATTGATTAGCCAAACAAGGTGCTTGTGGTCGTGTCAAGAAAATACATGAATGTATTAGATTGTTACTACAAATACTGGGCTGATTTTAGGAGAGGATTTGAAACAGCTAACTCACAATGGCAAACATAGTATCATTTAAATTTTACACCAACATGAAGATTTAGACATAATTTTCTTTGACTGCCTAAGACTTTTGCACAGTATTAGGAATATTGAAAAGAGATTAAACGAACAATACAAAAAACCTCTAAGTAAAGTCACACTCACACAAGATACTTTCGTAACAAAAATCTAAGTGTTTTTTTCTGTGTCCAGATTCCCAGTCTCACATAATGGATCGTATATTTTCGTTTGAGCGAACCGACTTGAATGTCTTTATTTTGCGCACAATCACAGCAAAATTCTCAGCCGAATCTTTCATCAGGGCATTTCCGTATAAGTAAAAAGGGTTAGTGTCCAATGATCAATACCTATATAATAATGTATACCAGCACAAGCTGACTGTACATAATTAACGATAAATATAGTCCATATTTTGAATCAATACTGCCACACATGAATAACCTCCATCAAGGTCAGAACCCGCCCCGCCCTCTCACTCCCCAGCGAACCAGAAATACCAGCTGGTCACTGTTTACTGTACTTGAAACGCCACTTGACATTTAAATCAATTACATTGCACCTGTTAAGTGAGTGGTACAACTGGAAGGTTGCAAAAGGCCTTAGGTGCCGGTCGTGGCTTGTTACACTGACGGGATTAAAGCCAGGTGCTGCTCAGTCTACCGTGAATGGAGAGCCATCTCACACACACTCAGGCATGTAAGAGAAGCCATTTTCCAGTTCACTGGCTTACAAGCCCTCTTCAATTAGTGCTCTGCTCAGCATATATTTGTTTGAGTCGTCTGCTTGGAGCCACAGTGAACCACATCTTCAAAATGCAGAAACAGTTCTCCATATATTTTATTGCATGTATGCATTCCAAAATTTAAACACTAGACTGTGGTTCGCATCCCTACATACTTCATGTAAGCATTTTTCTTTTAGTGTACTATCTATCTTGTTTAGCACAGGATCCCAGTGAGGCTATCCCAGCATGCACTGGGAGCAAGGCAGGGGTTACCCCGGATGGGACGCTCTAGTCCGTCGGAGGAGACACACTAACACCGAATGGGAATTTTAGAGACACAAATTCACTTGGCTACCTGGTTTAAACTGAGATAAAAACCTGAATAAGAGACCGCTCTCAGAAACCCCTATCGCAGGAACCACATGGCCAGAATGGCCCTTCATCGTAGAGCATAAATTTGCACACAGTCACACTACTAGCAATTTTAAAGACACAAATTAGACATTTATTTATCCAAAATGACACACAACCAAAGAAATGAAGATTTAGACATAATTTTCTTTGACTGCCTAAGACTTTTGCACAGTATTAGGAATATTGAAAAGAGATTAAACGAACAATACAAAAAACCTCTAAGTAAAGTCACACTCACACAAGATACTTTCATAACAAAAGTCAGCCACAGGACTTGAACCAGCGGCCATCCGATCATGACCAAAGCTATGCAGCCTACAGCCACACACCTAATTAGACTACTTGCATTTCTTTGGACTTCAGCAGGAAATAGGAGTACCTGGAGAAAACACGTAAACAGCCCACACAGAGAGCAAAGGTAGGGTTCAAGCTCCAAAAGCTGGAAGTAAAAAGGGAGAGGGCCTGTGTCCCCCCCCCCCCCCCCCCCCCCCCCGAAATGAGACCCTTTGTATCCTGTTATAAGGATATAAGGTTCATAAGGTTCATAATCCACTTTGAAAATCACCAGATACAAAAAAAATGTTCTCTGCAGTGGGAAAGAATCACTTCGGTGATGGAAAAATCGATGGGGATGATGGCAAATAGTAATGGGGAATAGAAGCATATGGCCTTTCAGCACCAGCACAAGGCAAAATGCACGGGAAAATGAGAAGAGGTGAGAGGCTACGACGGATATGGGCTCTCTGAGAATAATAGAGCTGGTAATAACACCAATAATAAGCCGAACACATAGGGCTGGTAATGAAAACGTTACCAGACTTTGCTCCTTTCGCCCTACAGTGTTACATTACCTGCCATTCACTCAAAACAGCATGGCTGTGTTTATAAATAAAATGATCCTATACAGCATACAATGCATAAATTAAAAAAAACCCACAACCAATAAATATGTAGATTCATAATTGCTGCAACTGTGACACGAAGCACTCCAAAAAGATCCATATTTCACACCAGCATTTTCACTGGCTTGTTTTAGAAGCCATTTGCCATTTGTAACAGTGATATGCTGGGTTTCATGCAAATAGATTTCAGGAATCAAGCTCATCTGCTGGACAGCAGGGAATGTCTGTGAATTTGAAGTTGCTCGCCAAAAAGTTTCTTCAGAGAGAGGTTTGATCGTGTAATTGTGAATCCCCTTTCGGCTTACACCCTTACAAAGATAATGAACACAAACGGCGCTCTTAAAAAGGAAGGTGTTGCAAATCGAACCCGCGTCGAGTCTCTGCTTGCATTTAACGCCATCTCCTGTCATCTTAACACCCCTTTAATGCCTTTACAATCCGATAACTAAACTCGTTTGAGCTTTTAAACCGTGATCAATGGCTCTTAATGCAGCAGGTGGAGATCGATTATGACGACCCACGTGCCGTCCTCGCCGCCCATCGGTTACGGTTTCCCACGAGCCGGCGTGAGCCCGTGACAGGCCGCCTCAATCGGCTTATCGAGGTTCCCCAGCCGCCAGCCGATCGTCTTCACGAGTGGGAATCTTGTCTTTCGATCCAAACGATGTTGAGAGGATGAAAGTGGTAAACAATGCAAATTAAAAAAAAAGAAAAAGTAAGGCTCTGTGCTTGTAGTTTGTACTGTGTGCCATAAACTGAGCCATGTCAAAAGCGCTGGGGTAATGGGGTCAAACCCTACAGACTGTCTAAAAGGCAAGAAAACTTGCTTGTAAGTGTGTGTACATGGCCGCACGCACGCACGTGAGGGATGTCTCGAATTTAAAATCTCACTCCAGCAAGCTGATAAAAGTTGCTAACCCTGCATTTAGGTGCCCAGGAAAGCAGATTAGTGATTATACAGCAGAGCTATGACAGTGCAGGAGAATGAGGACATCTCATATATGAATTCATAAGTTTAGGGCTACAGCTCTACATTAGGGCCTGGAACAATTATATGTATTTTTGTTTTTTTCACCAGTACTATGCACTTGCACATACTGTACATACATACTGTCATGCATATACATACACACACGCATGCCTATGTTTGTGAAACATGAGGATATGTGTACGAGTATGTACGTATATGAGTGTTAGAATGTATGTATGTATGTATGTGTGCATAAAAATGTGTATACCTGAAGGCACCATACTGTAACCAGAAGTTGTTGGTGCAGGGTTGCAATTTATTGCATAATCACCTGACTCCGCCTCCTGCCGCCATCTTGGTGCCTTTGTTAGTATGGAATACTCTGTCTACATGAATGAGCTACCGCCGGGCGCAAGCAAGAGATATAAAGAGAAAAGTGATTGTACTGGATGTGACCCACACACATTGAAAGTGAAAGACTTAGATAATTATGACCAACTTGCTGTTAGTTATGAGGATATTGTGAATTATCTGGTTCTTCAGACGTCGTGGGTGACTGAAGCAAATGAAGGTTACTAAAAGCCTGGAGGCTTATGGTTTCTTTATTTCCGGCTGGGAAAAAGTGTGGATGAAATATTTTGGTGTATTCACGGACACGTACAGGCATAAACCGCTTCCTTATTATTGATCATTTATTATTGAAATATTATTATATCATAGTTTCATTATGTGATGGTGACATTAAGCCATTCGTTTATTCTGTGCTGTAATGCTACAGTGCCTGTTTTTGTTATTATTAGAACAATCTGGTTTGATCACACGTAAGTAAATGTGTCTTATAGGTAAATTGCAGATCACTTTATTTGCTGCTGTGGTATCATAATTATTCATTAGGTCAAGCTCTCCCACAGAGCCTCCATTACTCCTACCTACAGGTACTCCCAAGTACCTGGTTCCTTGCTAAGATGGAGAAGTTCACACACTCGTGTACTGTTTACATATGCGTTTGCTCTTTCATCTTTGCATTGTACCTAAGCTGCGCAAACGTATGCACCCTGAATATATTAATTACTTTACTGTTCCACTGAATTCTGTGATGCATGTGAATAAAATGATTGTGATTTAATCCAAGAATGAAACAGTCGTTATTCACGGTGTAAGTATTTGCTGTTTTACTTTTCAAACTCCAGAAAATTGTCACTCAAATGGAACAATAGACTCTGACAGATTTGTTATTGCATGGCATATTCTTGTTATTTTGTCTACCTGAGCATCTGTGTTTCCCTCTTCGATGTTTAGCATTTCCAAAGGTGCAGTACCATGTATGATTCCACGACTAACAAATCATACAGAATGAAATCAGTCTGGCATCCAACCCCTGTTTCTGGGTCATCTGGAGGGGCGATGATAGTGTCAGACCCTGAAACAGCAAAGACATTTAAACAGTTATTTGCAAGTGAGGGACTACACCATGGGGCTGATGTTTTGACACAAGAAGAGAATCGTACCTTGATCCAGTACAGTACCATTCTGAGGACCATGATGGCCCACAGCTACACTTGCTGTGGATTCAGCACATGGGGGAGTGTTGGATGGGGAGAAACATTTTCCTGGTCCATGGCATTAGGTGCCAGAACAGGCAAGCAGGGAAATCTGGGCAGGACATTTGACATACTTGTTAATGTGCCTGTTTGATTTGGGATGTCCATGGTGTCAGCACAAGCATCCGTGGATATGAGGCCTACATTTGGCGGATGGGACTGTCTGAGCGTCCGTTTATTTTTGCTTTCTTCTAGATGCTGTGATGCTGACATACTGCTGTGTCCCATGTTCATCGTTAGTGCCCAGTTAATGTCGCCTCTGTTGTACATAGCAGCTGGTTTGCCTAACATGAAATGATAAGAAAAGCCTTTGGGATTTTATGACATCAGCTTACTTTCAGAAATTATGTGGCACAAAAAAGCCATAAAATTACTTGAACTGACGTTAGATTACATCAGTCGCCGCAACCATAAACGGAATGGGGATCATGAGCTGCGATAGCATTAGCATGCTAACAAAAACGAAGCCAGTATTCACCAGAGGCCTGTATCACAAAGCTAGATATCTTGTTTAGCCAGATAACTTATCGGATTTGAGGCAGTCTGAGCTAGATGTAAGTGAATGAAGATAAAGTCCATTTCAACTGGGGTACCTTGAATCTGAAAAGTTATTCACCTAAGCAAGAGATCCAGCTTCATAATACAGGCCCCAGCTAATAAAGGTCAGTACTACGGAAAAAAACACATAGAAATGCTAGTAATTTTAGCGTTTTTCTTATCATTGACAAAGTGATTTCCACAAACACTGCCGCTGTAAAGGTTCTTCTCAGTATAATCTGCTCTTCAGATTCTGTGTAACCCTTGTGGTCGGCAAGAAAACTTTTCCTCTCCTATCTAGATCGCGTTTTTTTTAACAGTTTTTGGAATCCTAAAGAATGCTTTACCTTTGTCATGGACACTCTTGTTGTTGCAGCCAAAAACAGCACCCCCAACCATGGCAAAGAAAGAGCAGAGACGATACACACGGACTCCACCTGACGGCAAAATGCACCAACATGGCGGATGGCGGTCTTTTCATCCTGTGGGCGGTATGATATGACGTATATTGCAATCCTCCACTACTAGTACTTGCTAGTACATTGCAATCCTTTTCTGATTATTGGTGTGTGGTGTGCCACCAGCAACTTCCGGTTAAAGTATGGTGACTTTTGTACTTATGCAAACTTTTGCACGCACACACACACACACACACATTCCTACATTCTCACATTCATATATATAGATACAGTGATCCCTCGCTATATCGCGCTTTGACATTCGCGGCTTCACTCTATGGCAGATTTTATATGCAAGCATATCTAAATATATATCGCGGAATTTTCGCTGGTTCGCGGATTTCTGCGGAGGATGGGTCTTTTTATTTCTGGTACATGCTTCCGCAGTTGGTTTGCCCTGTTGATTTCATACACGGGACGCTATTGGCGGATGGATGAGAAGCTACGCAATCAGAGCACGCAGTTAAGTATCCTAGGTGCTGATTGGCTCAGCGAAGGAGCGCAGCATTTTATACCATTTATTATATTTGTATAACAGTTATAAAAAGTTATACCATTTTATAACTGGCAACAATTGGCGGTGTTACCGGCCGAAATCGGCTGAGAATGTAAACATTACCAGAATGCAAATTGCGCATGACTGCAGTGTTCGTATTTTAGAAATATGATACTAATA